>JAWWES010000067.1:5563384-5634377 GCA_035583135.1 Lophotriccus pileatus
GAGAAAGAGGAAGGGTGAAAAGGGGCTTTCAGAGTGGCTGGTGGGGTGTGCAGCAGATGAAAGGGGTGGCTGGTGGGTGTTTCTGAAGGGAACAGCTGGGGCAGGGGTGTTAACAGGGGTCCTTTAGCCCACCAGGTGCCTGCTGGGCTGGGACTCCTGCAATGAAGTCGCTCAGTGTTGCCTCATCAGGACCAGATCCTGCAGCAAGGATGGTTCTCTAACCAGCTCT
Organism: Lophotriccus pileatus; assembly: GCA_035583135.1. NCBI lineage: Eukaryota > Metazoa > Chordata > Aves > Passeriformes > Tyrannidae > Lophotriccus > Lophotriccus pileatus. The sequence goes on from JAWWES010000067.1 coordinate 5,563,614, forward strand.
GATCCTTGAAAACAAACCAGGGGGAGCACAGGTTGTGTGCCAGGAATCTCTCCATCCTTGCCTTCCCACAGAGTGACTGGTCAGGTTGCTCTGCCGTGATGGAAGGACTGGGACTGAGCCACAAAGTACCTGTGAGGTGTCTTTTCCTGAAGCTGCTGCATCCCCATCACCTCCTCTCAGCAGGATGCTCCTGCTGTTGTTGTCACCTCTCTATTTCAGCCCTTCCACGTTCTGATTTGTTAATCTACTTCCTCTTGCTTGTGAAAGTGGTCACCAAGCTGGACCTGAGAGAAGGAACAAAGTCTGGCAGGAGAAATATCTTGCACACGCGACGTCAGGACGATTTAGCAACTGGTTCAAATACTCTGAACTATTAACAACCAATTCAGATACTCCAAATTTGCCACTGGATAACCCTTCATGCAAGACAAGCTGATTGCCCCAGGCCACACTGGGTGAGTATTTTGTGCCATAATATTTACTTTTTATTTTTATCTTGAAAAGAGAAGCAGGGAGTCAGAAGTGCTGGAGAATCAGATGCCACGTGAAAAAACGGGAGCATGAAGGCTGTATGGTATCTGTGTCTTTTTTTAACCCCCCAGTCTGTTTGGTAAAGGTGATTTGGATGTGTCAGCACCACAAAATACACAGCAGCAGGGTGAGTGGGTGCTGTCTCCAGCTGGTGCTTCACAACACCCACAGACTGGTGTGTGTCACGGGGAGAGACCCTGCAGAGATGTGTTCCCAGGCAGGGCCAGAGTTTATTCTCAAAAACAGGGTCATAAATCCTGGAAGGACTTGATGGCACGTAAGGCCCAGAGCTGCAGGGAACCTGGGAGGTTCTGGGTGTGGAAGTCCCAGGTTTCAGGGTGCTGAGGACTGGTTTTTGAGCTGGCTGTTCTCTTGGGTGCCGCGTGGGGCTGGTCCTGGGAGGGTGCAGCTCTGCCTGAGTTTTTTGGCAGTGTCTCTGGAAAGTAGGATGCTGTGGGGTCCTGCAGGGAGCTGTGCTGCCCCAGCTGAGCTCTGGAGCTGCGTTTGTAGGTCGTGTGTTGCACCAGCGCGGGCTGTGCAGCAAACTGTGTCACGGCAGAGCTGCAAACGGCACAGCCAAACCACAGCTTGCCCCTCCACCCCCGCAAACCCGACCCCCTGTGCTTTGAAAGGCAGATTTGAGACAATCCCAGGAGGTGTGAAGCCACTTCGCAGGATTTTTGTGTGTGGAAAAGGGAGGGTGATCGAGGGGCAGAAGGTTTTACTGACTGCAAAGCTGTAGTGACTTTCTCAGCCTGGAACAGACCCACAGGTCCCCAATAGCTCATTCTGGGCCTGTGATCCCTGCATGAGGCTGCTCTAAAGATCCTCTCACTTGTACCATGAAGCCACCAAGATGCCAGAGATGATTCATCTCTTATCTTTCTGTTTCTGCAGTGACAATGCCTGTGCTGGTAATGGCAGCCTCAAATCCAACTGCAGGTTCTCCAGGCAGGAGAGCTTCTCTCAGTAACTTTGTGCCCTTAAATGTGTTTGGCATTTTTAGATGGGCATGTCTGGGAATCAAGGAGCAGGGACACAGCAGGCTGGGTACTGACTTGGCCTTCCTTGCAACACCAGTTGTCATATTCCTGACGATGACAGCCAGTCCTTCCTTGGGCTGCAGGATATGTCCACGAGGTGTAGAAAGGAAATGTCAGCTTCATTTTGAGAGATGTGCAGCGGGTCAAGCTGAATCCAGTGACCAAATCTGGCACTGTGAACAGAGCCTGAGAGGCTCCAGCAGAACCCCCTCGATGTGCAGCACCCTGGGGCAGGGGGGGTTAGTCCTGGAGAGGAGGGGGGTCTGTGTTTTCAGATTCAAACTTGTCTGATTCTGTAGTATTCAAAACATCCCACAGCTCTGGGAGCAGAGTTAACACCTGTGAACATCTCAGCTCACATGTCAGAGGCTCGACCCCCAAACCACCGGAAAGATTCGTGACTTAGGGGGAAAAACAAAGGGGTTGAGGCTGAGCCCTTTCTTCCACGCTTGCTCTTCCTGTCCAGGGCTCAGAGAGCTGGTATCTGCCATGTGTGCTTGGCTGAGTTTCAGGCTCCCAATTTGAGAGGCTGCACATCAGGCAGCAGAGCCTTTCTCTAACCTTGAGCTGGTGGCAAGTTGTTGGTGTCCTGCCCCAGGGGAGACTGATGTCTGTGTCACCTCTGCTGTTCTTTCCAGAATAAGATGAAGGTGTTGCTGAGCCTGAGTCTGGTGCTGGCATGGCTGGGTAAGCTATAAGTTTTCTTTACCTTGCCTTCTTTCCCCTCTGCCTTTGCTGTAAGATCTGGGTATCAGTGACTCCTCTGGTCTCTGGGTGCTGCATCTTCCCTTCCTGCAGACCTCCCATTTATATAGGCTTCTAAATGCAATGGCATCCCTGGATGTGTCCTGTACTTAGCCAGGCTCCAAGGCCTCAAAAGAAGTAGAACAGCTTCACCAAGTCTTAAATACAGGGAAAGGGTTCCAAGGTATTGATTTTGGCTCTGCTCGAGGCAGCTCAGCCCTTGGTCTTCTCTGCTGGCAAGTATTTGTCATTACGGCTCTGCAGCTGGTCAAGACCAAAAGAACCTGTTTGGGAAGCACTGTGCATTTATTATTTACAGGACATCAGACAAACACTTGGTGCTTGGCCAGGGCCCAGCCCTCTGTGGCTTGTGGACAGGCCGAGCAGAGTGGCTCAGACACGAGGACAAGCCTACTTGTCAGAGCAGCTCCCTGCTGAATCAGCAACCCTAGTTCTCAAGAGGCAACTGCCAGAGCCTCAGCCTCTCCTTCTAGTGCCAGTGCAGGCTCTGGAGCATGCAGGGTGTCTCCCAACGAGCTCCAGAGGCGTTTTCTGGCCCACTTTTTTCCCGGAATCGTTTAGTTTGGAAGAGACCTTTAGTGCCCTCCCTGCTGTGCGCTCTGCAGCCCGGCGTGCCAGCAGCTGCTGCTTGTGTCAGCTCTCTGCCCTTTGATCTTCCTCTCTCGTGGTTTTCTTTTCCCACTGTCCAGCTTCTCCAGAAACCCCAAACTGTAGTTATGTGGCCAGACAAGTACAAGCCCAGGTCTGGAGCCTGTGAGCAAAGGGGAAGGAAGCCAAATGGGCAGGTTGAGAAGGAGGAACTGAAATCCCTGCGAAGCGCTCGAATTGCCCCTGGCCTGGCCCAGACGAGGGCGGCACAGGTTCTCCCAGCCCGTGACTCAGAGGAACAGCCCTGCAGGAGCTGCAGGCTCTGGCTCCTGGGCGCTGGAGGGCTGGGGTTGTGCTTCCCGACTTCCCCTGTGCGCGGCTTGTCCGGCGAGCGCGGCAGCCCCTGCTCTGGCGGCGGGAGGATGTGCTGCCCCGCATCCCGGGCACGCCAAGAGCAGGGGTCAGGGGGAGGCTTTGCCTCTGGACTGGTCAGTGCTGTGAGCCCCAGGCTCCCCTGGAGAGGAGGTAGCGATGGGGACAGGCAGGCTGCCCCTGGCCGTGCTCCCGGGGCTCATCCTGCTGTCCTTGTCCTCGGCAGAGCGGTGCGGAGGGTCTGGCCGGGTGTTCACGGAGCCTCAGCTCCGAGCTAGCGCTGGGGGCTCTGTGCTGCTGCAGTGCCGCTTCCTAGACTCGGAGAACAAGGACTGGACCATGACCAAGGTGGACTGGATCCTCAAGGCAGGGCCTGGCACACAGGTGGGTCGGGATGGGGGGTGGGAGGTGGAGCGGGACAGGGGGGCTGTGGCAGGGGAGGTGAGTGAGGCAGCCCTGGGGAGGATGTGGGGAAGCCCGTCTGCCTGGCCTGGGCCACAACAGGGGGAAGGTTCCACGAGGGGAGGGAGGTTGCCCGAGTGGTGGTGATGGTGGGACACCTCCAGCACTGCCTGTGGCTGCGGGGGAAGCACCGCACTGGGTGCTGCGTCCTGGGGCTGCCCAGGAGAGACAGGCTCTGTGAGAGGGAATGGATCCGTGGGCAGAGGGACAGAGCAGGGACCTGAGGGCTCTTGAGGAGGGAAAGCTCGGGGGGCAGTGCCTTCCACTGGGCTCCCTGACCTGCCCCTGTCTGTGCCCCGGCAGGAGGAGATGGTGTTTTTTTACTACAGCAACCGTGGGGTCCCCGTGGGCCGCTTCAAGCAGCGGGTGCGGTGGGAAGGGAACCTCTCCCTCTGGGATGGCTCCGTGCGGCTGCAGGACCTGCACGTGAACGACAGCGGCACCTACGAGTGCGAGATCCGCCTGCGCCGCAACAGCAGCATCTTCAAGAACAGCACGGTGCTGCACGTCAGCCCCCCGGCCTGGAGAGGTGCGTGCTGTGCCCTGCCCCTGCCCCCTCGTGCTGGGGGGCTGCACAGGCCCTGCAGGCTCTCAGACCTGCCGTGGTGCCATCCCTTGCCTTGGTGTCTCCCCAGACGGAGCAGGAGCAGCGGGTGACGAGGGGGCTGCACCCCAGACAGACTCCGGGTTCTGGCCGGCGGTGGCGGGCTGTGGCTGCGTGGCCGTGGTGGTGGCTTTCCTGGCCGGACTCTGCGTGAGGAGGAGGTACCAACGCCGGCTCTGGGGTCACGGGGCTGAGCAAAGCGCCTCCCTGTGCTGGTGTCCCCAGCCAAGCATCTCCCTGGAAGGTTCCCAGGAGCCAGGGTTCAACTCCCCCGCTGTGGGGTGCAGCCTCCTGCTGCCATCTAGTGTCACCCTGCCCTGGCCGGTCCCCCCTGGGCTCCCAAACCTTCTGGGCTGGGCCAGCAGCAAGGATGGCTTGGCTCAGGCATGTGCAAAGGGATTCCAGAGTCCCAGGAGAGGGAGGGAGGGAGGGACAGGCAATGCTTCTCACTGGGGATGACACCGCTGTTGCCTTCCCACAAGGTTTGCAGGCAACACGGCCCTGGAGAGGATTGGGAACAGCAAGAGCAAAGCAGAGGTGAGAGCTGGGGCTGGAGGGGTCACTGAGGCCGCGTGTGTGGGGAGGCCAAGGTGGGGGATCCCACACTGGCCATTCACTGCCAGACACAGTCATGGCTCTTGGGGCCTGCCCTGTGAGTGGGGTCAGGCAGCCCTTGTGTGTTTGGGGACTACCCAGTTCCAAACACCCCCATCTCCCCCTTGCAGGAGGCGCTTTACTGCTCCATCCCTGCAGCTGAGATCCCCAAGGCTGAACAGGATGCCAAGAAGAAGAGGAGAGCTGAGGACACCTACATAACCATGGTGAGGAGCGGGCAACTGCCCTGAGCGGGCTGCTGTGATCCCCCACATCGCTGCCCCCTCGCCAGGGTCGTGGCATCCAGGCCTGACCCCTCACTCCCCGTGCCAGACAGCAGCATCCCCTGCCCCCTGCCCCCTCCACAGAGCCTGGTACCTCTGGTGACACTCACACCCTCTCCCTTGCTCCCACAGCACCCTTCCCACTGCCAGGAGAACGGCGTCTACGTGGAGCTGTCCAAGAGGATGATCCCGGCAGAATGGATGGGAGAGGGGAGGCAAGGTGGTGGACAAAGCCAGGAGCCCCACAGCAGACCAGAGGAGCCGCTTCCCTGGGCTCCAGAGCAGGAGAAATAGCCGTGCTGGGGGATGAAGCCCCTTAGCCAGGTGTGTCCAAGACACCTTTGTCCCTTTGGGTGGCCAGAACTGGTGACACTTCGCTGTGTGCTCTGTGCCAGGGCACTGCTGGGGCATGGCCCACCCCAGCTGTCTGTCCCTGCTCTCTGGAGAGGGGCACAGTGGGCACAGCCTCCACGCTCTAGCTTTGAGCCTGGTCCTGAGACAGGGATCTCCAAGGGGGAAGATGCAGCAGGGGCCATTATGGTATTATTCTGAAGATAATAAAACTCAGGGACTCTTCCCTGTTCCTGTCTTCGTTTTACCTCTTGCTGAAGCATGTGATGTCCAAGTGTGCCAAAAGCTGCCTGCCTGGCTGGCCCAGGGAGAAGTAAAGCCACATGGGACACAGGGGGGGTCCCTTTGCAGCAGGACAGACCCCACAGGCAGTGTGTGTGCGCTCACATATCCCCCTGCCCCAGCCCCTGGCCATGGGTGAGCACCCACCCTGTACCCAGGACAGGCAGCCCTGGCTGGGGGGAGCCCAGCACAACCCCCCCAGGCCTCCAGGGCAGCATCTGAGAGGGTGCTGGCGCTGCTCCTGCTCTATAGATAGATGTTTGACACCTCCAGGTGCGGAGGGAGCGCTGGGGACCCTCCACCTCCCACCACTGCTGAGACTGCAGCGCTGCTGCTGCCTCCTTGGTTCACGTTGACACCCTGCTCTCTTTTCCTGCAGGGAAGCAGAGGGATGGGATCCCGGCAGAAGCCAGCAGCCCCAGCTGCTTTTGGGGTGTTGGAGGGTCAGATATGACCTCTGCTGACTTTGTGGGGTTGTGGGAGCTGTTGTGGCAGAGCAGAGTGGGCTCTGCCTGCCCGGTGTGCGGGGGAACTGCTGCGTGTGCAGTGAGGGTGTTTGCTGAGCAGGGTTGCTGTGCTAGCCCTGACACTCTGATGCCTTCTCTCCCAGCTGTCCTGTTTCCCCTCCTGAAGCTGGTCAGGTAGCAGAGCCCCTCTGTGTCCCTCCTGCCTGCCTGTTGCTCCATCCCTTCCTCCCCGGGTGTGTAGGAAGAAAGATGTGCCCTGGCCTTTCTCCCCACTGATGCTGTCTCAGCAAACTCCACCTCTCTGTGTCCCAGGGCACAAGAACCAAACTGCTGTTGCTGCCTTTGGTCTCCATGAGGCCATGTCATCCCCTTCCTGCACCCACCTCTGCAGCCTGAGTGGGATCCAGGCTTGGATCTTGGACCCAAAGACTTCCCTGTCTGATGGTGCCAACGGGATCAAAGACTTTCTGTAGCTCTGTTACTGCTGGGCAGAGCTTCCTTGTCCCAAAGGCTGGGTGAGGAGGGTGTTGCTTTGGGAGAGCATGCTGCTGGGGGGATGGCAGAGCTTGGCACCCCTGGGAAGCAAGGGACCTGCTCTTGCAGTGGCCTGGGAGAAGGCAGGTGAGCAGGAGAGCTTTTACCTGCTGCAGGTCACCTGCCCGTGGCAGTGCCTCCTCCTGGGCACTCCTTGGGACCCTCTGCTCTTCCCAGCCTGGATCAGCCCCTCTGCTCTCCACCTGGCTCCAGGAGGGCATTTCCAATGTTCCCAGGCCCAGCTGAACGGGAACTGCTGCCGTGGATGGCGTGAGCGGGGCCGGTCGCCAGCCTCCAGCAGGGCCGAGGGGGCACCTCTGCACGGCCCCACAGAAACCAGGGGGGCTGCAGGGGCCGGGGGAAACCCCCTTTGTGACACAGCCCAGGAGGAGAGCACGGAGCTGGAGTTGCCAGGAGCTGTCGCCTGCAGTTCAGGGGAAAAATTTTTCCGCCCTCCCACTCCGCCGGCTGCAATCCACCAACCACAGCATTTACTGCTTTTTTTTTCGCCCCAGCTCCGCTCCAGCCATATTGGGCTGTGGAAATAAAAGCGGCTCTAATGTTATATGTCACCTGCAAATAACCCGGGCGTTCGAAAAAAAATAAACAACAAACCCTCCACCTCCAAAACCCACCACGTCCTCTCCACACACACCCAAAAAAAATCCTCCAAAAATGAGCCCGGAAGCCTGGCTCCCGCAGCCCACCTTGTTCCTCACTGGCCTCACCTTGCTGCTGTCGCTGGGTAAGTGTCTGACTGGATGCCCTTGCATGCAGCCAGGTGGGGAGGCACCCCCCTGCCTGGCCAGGAGCCCCCCTTCCCCACGTGCCAGCCCGTCCTGGCGCGGTGAGCCGGCGCTGTGCCGCAGGGGTGGCTTCGGAGGTGGTCCAGCACGCACCCTGCGGAGAGCCACCAGCCAGGGTGACCTGCTTTTTTTGGGCAGGGTGGGGGGTTAACGCTGCCACTGCACCTTCTCCTGGAGCGAGCCGTGCACCCCGTGGCTGGAGGCTGTTTGCATGCCGGGCAGGGCAGCGGGGAGAGGGGCTGTGCCTGGCATGGGGGGCGGCGGGTGGGCTGGGGGGGCTCGTGGCTGTCCCTGGGGTGGTGGCTGGCGGCTGGGGGAGCGGGCACCGGGCTGGCAGTGCTGCACGGGCCGGGCAGAGGGGGGGTGGTGTGTCCCCTGCGTCCTGCCCCTCAGCCAGCAGCGTGTGTCAGCAGCTTTGGGTCGCTATCGATCGCGAACAGGAACGCATCACTTCTTTGAAGTGCTGCTGCTCGCGCTGTCCTGGAGCTCCTGACGGGCTGCCTCACCCCTGAGGAAAGAGCCTGGGAAAGGAGGATACAAAACCTAGTGAGGTCTGCTTTGGAGGCTGCTGTAATTTCACCTCCCTGGGCGCAGGGGTGCAGCGTGACGGAGCGTTTGGGAGCCTGCGCGGCGCCCAAGGACGCAGCCTGGACGGTCGGTCCCGGGGCCTTGAGGGGCTTCTTCCCCCACTTGTGCTGTTCCCCAGTGCTGGCCCGTGGCAGAGTTTGGACCCACACTCGTGGGTGCTCCCAGGGCATGTGCTGGTTGCCCATGAGGACCCTCTGGCTGCCAGGCCGTGGTTTCCCTGGCTGGGGCTGCAGGATTGCTCCTGGTGGGATCTCATCCCTCTGCAGAGCCCTGGGGGCACCCTGAGGGCACAGAACACAGCCAGGTCACCCCACTGCAGGCACACAGGGCATTGTGCGAGCGGTGCTCAGCCAATGGCTCCATGCAGGGATCCCCACCCCAACCAGGCCTGCTGGGCCAGACCAGCTCCTGGCTCTTCTCTCCCACTCCTGCGAGGTTTCCTTGGAAGCATCTAAAGCTGTGATGGGGCAGCAGGGCTGTGACACCAGCTCAGGACACTTCTTCCTTCCCTGGCTGCTGTGGCTGTCCCCATCCCTGTCTCCCTGAGCCCCGCTGTGCTGGGGTTGGATGGAGGGTGCTCACCTTGGCTGCCAGCGCAGCAAGGAGCCATCTCCAGCGCTTGGCCATACCTGAGGGCACCCCCCTGCCCCCAGAGAGCTTCAGGGTGCTGGCAGCGAGAGCTGTGGCTCAGAACAGCCCATCTGTGGCTTGGGAAAGGCAGTTTTCCCTGGCTGCACAGCCTGGCCCCTTTCCTGCCCTGCTTGCAGACGGAGCGGAGTGGCCAGCGGAGCCGCCTGGACGTGCCTCCAGCTTGGCCGCAGGGCTGGACTCGGCAGCACCTCGGCAAGAAGGTTTGAAAGCAAAGAGCAGCAGCCCAAGGGGAGAGGTGAGGTGATCCGAAAAGCAGCTGGGGGTGGCAGTGTCACTGTCCCTGCCCTGTGGGATGCCACAGGCCCCCTTTATCGTCCCCTCGCTCCCAGGGCTCTCTGTCCCTGTGTCCCTCAGGGCTCAGCCTCAGTGGTTGCAGCCAGTGGCTGCACAGGAGCCTGTCCCCTTTCCAGGATGCAGGTTCTGGGTCTGGGGTGCTGCTGGGGCAGGCAGCAGCCCAGGGATGCTGCAGGGATGGAGTTGAGCAGGGAGCAGGTCACAGACACCCCATCCCTGCCCATGTCCCAGCTGAGTCCTGCCCTGAGAGCTGCACCAGGTACTGCCCCTGTTTCTCTGCCACAGCGAGGCCAGGACTGGCCTCATTCCCCCAGGAGCGACCCAGATCTCACTCTGGTCATTCCTGGCTGGAGAACCCTTGCGTGGGCACTGCTGGGAGGGGGGAGCACCTGCATTCCCCCTGCAGCCCCTGGGGCCAGCCCTGGCAGATCCCAGCCCTCACTCGGTGCCGTGTCCTGCTGGGAATGAAATCTGATGAGCGCAGCCATAAATTTCAGGGTGGATGTGGCGCCGGGCCCCGCGTGCTGACGCTGCATCCAGCCCTGCACGGCGCTGTGGATCCTGCAGCAGGAAGGCCTCGGGACACGGCAGGGAGCAGGGCTGGCTGCGAGTCAGCAGGAGTCAGCACTGAGGGGTCATCGGCCCTGGCAGAGCGGGGATGATGCTCTTCCTGCCCAACCAAGGGACTGTGCCAGGGCTGGGGCTGCTCCCCTTGTTGTCTGTCACCGCTGTGTAAGGAAATCCCACTCCTGGCTGGATGCAGCGTGCATGGATGTGCCTGGAAGGTGATGCCAGGCCCCAGGGTGAGCTCTGTGCGGGATGTGCCCCCTTCCTAACTCCTCTGCCTCCGGCAGCACCCCCGGGACTGGGCATGGAGGTCATGGCCCCCGCCACCATCAACGCCTTGAACGGCACCTCCGTGAAGCTCTCCTGCACCTTCAACTCCTGCTACAAGGTGGAGAACAAGCAGTTTTCCCTCAACTGGACGTACCAGGAGTGCAGTAACTGCTCGGAGGAGCTGGTGAGTCTCAGCAGGGCTGGGGGGCAGCTCCAAGTAGTCGTGTGTGTTCCCTGGGGTCCCTGGCAGGGCAGCACGTGCAGGGAGGGGGGTCCAGGGAGGGAACACGTGGGGTGCCAAGCGCCGTCTCACCTCCTCTCCCTCTCGCCTGCCCAGTTCCTGCAGTTCCGCATGAAGATCATGAACAAGCAGCTGGACCGCTTCGGGAACCGCGTGGAGTTCACGGGGAACCCCGCCAAGTACGACGTGTCCTTCACCCTCAAGAACGTGCAGCTGGAGGACGAGGGCATCTACAACTGCTACGTCCTGAACCCCCCGGACCGGCACCGGGGCTACGCCAGCATCAGCCTGAAGGTGCTCACCGAAGGTCAGTGTCCCCATTGCAGTTGCCTCGTGCAGGGTTTTGCTCCCTGGCCCTGGGAGCGAGAGCCCTGCCCGCTCCCAGGGGCTGGCTCTGTGCCCTGAGCCCGTGCCCTGCCTCCCCAGAGCCCCCGAAGCACGACTCGACGGTGGCTGTCATCGTGGGTGCCTCTGTGGGCGGCTTCCTGGCCGTGGTGATCCTGGTGCTGATGGTGGTGAAATGCGTGCGCCGGAAAAAGCAGCAGAGGCTGAACACGGACGACCAGAAGACGGAGGAGGAAGGGAAGACAGACGGCGAAGGCAACCCGGACGAGGGCACCAAGTAGTGCCCCCCTGCCCGCCCCTCCCTCCTCACCCCTGTACAGCGTGACCCTCTCGATGTGCTTCCCAGAGCAAGGATTTCTGTCTCCCCAGAGCATCCCTCCTTCCATCCAAATACCCAACCCAGCCTGGAGCAGGGCGTGGAGAGAAGAAGGTCCCTGGAGCCTGGCCCTGGTGGGCAGGGCTGGGGAGGAGAAGGGCTGAAGCACATCAAGGCTGCCCTGAGGCTGAGCTGGGACCGGCCTGTCCCTTGCTGAGTGCCAGGGTTGTGAGGAGGTGCTGGGGACAAGCTGGTGTGGGAGAGGGGGGACCAGTGTGGTCCCCACACACAAAGGGACTTGAGCAGGGGGTGCCAGGAGGGGCAGAGGGGTCTGGGCAGTCTCGTGCCCAGTTGTCTGCACTCTGTCCCAATAGAAAACATGAGCAGGGGGCCAGTGGCCCTCTGGCCTCGGGGCCGTGGCTCATCCCTGAGGTGTTCCTGCTGTGCCTGGGGCACAGGCACTGCTGTTCCCATCCCCAGGGATCCTGGGTAGCTGCCAGTCTCCTCCTTGCAAGTCCTGTGTGCCAGTGCTGAGGGTGCTGAGACAGAAAGCTCGTGCTCCTCAGGGACTGCCTCAGGCTGCTTGGAAGCCGAGGGCTGGGTAAGGACCATGAGTCCACACAGTGTTTCAGAGCCTTGCTGTGTTTGGGAACCACTAATGGCTCCTGGTTTGTCAGGGATGTACCCTTCTGGCTCCTGGGCTATTTTTGAGTCTGAGCATCTCAGCCAAAGGCGCTGGGCTGATTTTTTGCGGTCTCAGGGAGGGTGATTGTAATGGAAAACGTTCTGTTGACGTGTCGAACCGAGGTGGTGGGGAGTGGCAGGGTGAGGCTGCTCGGGTCAAAGAGCTGCTGGGAGGAAGAGTTGATTCTGAGCACTTGCTGGCAAGGCATAACAGCAAGCCTGGAGTTAGGACATCTCTGTCACCCTCGAGCAGCCCTGTCATGCTGAGACTGCCTCCTCCAGCCTCCCTGCAGAGCACTGCACAACCCATAACTGCCATGGCAATGCACTGCCAGCGTGCCCGGTGCCACCTGCCTCACCTGGCAGGTGAGCTGTGGGGGCTGGAGCACGCCAGGGTCAGGCAGGGAAGTGACCCAGGGCAGTGTCCCCTGCAGCACCACGCCTGGGCTTTCCTTCTCCCGTGGCAGGCGGGACATGGGGCAGAACAGCCACAGGGGACCCTGCACTGTCACCCACGAGCAGCACTGCCAGGGGAGAAGGGAGACCTTTGCTGTGTCCCTGGGTGGGTGCCATCCCAGCAGTGCCACAGGCAGTGCTGTCAGGCCCCAGGGGTGAAGGGACAGCCGTGTGCTCCCTGCTCTGCCCCATGGCTTCCCCCCCCCCAGCCCCACGTGCCCTCCCCATCCCGCTCCACCCCGCTGGGCTCCCACACCGCTCCCCTTCCCATCTGCAGCAGGAATGTGCCGTGTCCCACACGCGGCTCCCCCGTCCCGGGGGCTGAGCTGCCTGTCCCGCACCCCCCACGCCCACCGCTCCCCGCACAGTGCCGGCGGTGTTCCCGCACCGCCTCCCGCTTGGGGCCGGGCTCCCCGTGGGGCTGAGCCGCCAACTCGGCGGTCAGAGGCCTCTGAGCATCGCACACGACCAGCCTTGCATCTGCCTTCCATTTCTTTCGTGCACTATATCCTTCGGGTTGCAACTTGCCAATGCATCTGTCTGTACATAGCTGTGCACAGCAGAGAGAGCCTACAAATATATGTCTCTACACACAGGAGGGGCTGGTATCGCTCGTGGTGTGGCCTTGGGTTTGCGCCTTCCCCAAGGGGCTTCTCTTGCCAAGTGCTCTGCTGAGTGTAGGATGTTTTTATTGCTCTTTGTACAGTCAAACAAACAAAAGAACAACAAAACACAAACTTTGCACTCGATGCTTTTGTGCTGCTGCCTGGAAGGGGCAGGGCAGGGCCCTCATCTGCTGTGCCTGTGGGGATGAGCGTGGAGCTCGGTCCTGCTGGGGTGCTTTGGGTGCTGAGGGAGCCCAGGGCAGCCTGTGTGTCCACAGCTCCATCCCTGGGAGCTGCCACAGAGCCAGGGGCAGGCGGGGCAGTGCTGGGGGTGGGAGAGTGGCCGGTGGTGCCCCAGCCTTCCCACTTGGAGATTTCAGGGGTGCTCAGCACCCACTGTGGGGACTGCAGCTGTGCCACGGGGACCTGTGCCCTGCCAGCTTCCCCACCTCTGCTCTGCAGAGAGCTGGGATGGACAGCTGCTCAGGGCTTGGCAGGTAAGGCTCAGCAGGCTCCAGCAGAGCCCGAGGCATGTGCTGGGTGATGGACACTTGTAACTGGGCTGCTCTCCCACTCAGCAATCCAGCAACGCCGTGTGGATGCTCCTGCACAACTGGGGCACATTTAATAGGCACATCCATCAATTTGTCCACTGTGGAGACAGAAGGGGAGCTCTGACAGCCACCCTCTGTCGTGCCTCTCCCTGCTGCCCTTCAGGCAGGGCCGCTGAACGCCGGTGCATCCCAATTCCACCCACAGGCAGGGTCTGGCAGCCACCCCTACACACCTGCCACCACCTCTTTCCCAGGCCAGCACTGCCTTCCTTAGGAAGGGCACCCAAATCACCTCCACTGTCCTGCTGACACAGTCCTGCAGTGCTGGGCTGGTGCAGCCAATTGATACCCGGCCCGTGGCAGGGAACAAACTCCGCTGTGCAAGGAGGAGCAGCTCTCTGGAGGACAGCACGGGGTTATCACCCCACCCACCTCTGGGGGGTCAGCCACGGGCAGAGGGGATGGGGGACCCACAGCTTGGTGCTTTCAGGACACCTCTTGGAATGCTGCTGGCAAAATAAACTCCTGACCAAGGCGAGCACAGTGGGATCAAGGAGGAGACCCCATGGACACGACAAGGGTGAGTTCTCATCACCACAGGGGACCAAAGGCAGTGACTGCAAACCCCCTGTGCTTCTCCAGAACCAGGGACAGTCCCTTCTACAGACCACTAAAATTTCCTTGGACCAGGTGGGATTACAGGTGTTAAAGAGCAAGAGAAGGGTCAGGAGGTGACGGGGAACTCCGCCTGGCGCTGTGCAGAGAGTCACGGGGGACTGCTGAGGAGCCTCAGGGGGAGCCCAGAGCCGCTGTCCCTGGGATGCTGCCCTGCTCCTGGGGCTGGGGGAAGGGGACCTGGGAAGGGGACAGCCTGGGGTGCTGAGGGGTGTGAAGGGCAGCCCTGAAGAGATGGAGTGGGGAGGGTTCAGCGAAGGCGGCCTCAGGCTGTGTCGGGTCAGAAGAAACTTTCTCCTGGGATGCAGGAGTGTTGCCTCAGCGATTCTTGCAGATGCCTCTGCAGTGGCTGCCGGGGGACACTGCTGCTCTTTCCCTGCTTGTTTAAAGGGCCCGTGGAAGGGGGTGAGGGACCTGTGCACCTCCGGAGGCAGCCGGCTGTGCTGGCAGGGGCGAGGAGGCAGCGGGCAGCACAGCGCTGGCACGGAGAAGGATGCAGGGAGAGGGGAAAGCATTGTTCTGAGGGAGAGCTGCAGGCAGGAGAGAGCTGGAATGACAAAGGCAGCCAGGTACTCACCCGCAGTCTGCTTGCCCAGGACCTCTCAGCTCCCAGCCTGGCGTGTCCATCCCAGCCAGGACAGTCCTGCAGAGTCCAGTCCCTGCGGGTGCCTCCTGCCCACTGCCAGCTCCAGGGCTGCCAGGCCACCTTGTCTTTTAAAGGTCACAGCCAGAGGACCTTGCAGTAAATATAAGGTGCTGATGGGAAGCTCTGTTCCAGCGTTGTCACCTCCTCCTCCATCGGCAGGAGGGCTCTGCCTGCTCCAGGTCCGGGAGCTCAGCATCCTCTGGCTCAGGGAGGTCTGGGAGGGGGCTGGGACTGTCCTCCTGGGGCAGCCCCTGGCAGGATGCTCCAGGGCAGCCGGGGCCAGCGCTGCGCCTGCTGCATTGAGCTGCGAGGCTGCAGCCCAACTCTGCTCTGCTCAGCCCTACCTGGCCAGTACCCACGTGGAGGGAGGCAGGAGCCCTCCTCAGAGAGCAGCAGCCTGGGATTTTAACCCTCCCAGCTCCACCAGTGCGAGGTGAGAGGGAGTGAAGGTAAGTGAACAGCCACTGTGACCCCCTCCCACAGGCTGTGAGCCAGCTGGCAGCACCCTGAGCCCTCCTTGCTGTCCCCCAGGGAGGTGACAGTGCCCGAGCAGAGGGTGCTCACCTCCCCTGAAACCAGACACGCTATCCCGGTGTTGGGCTCAGCAGAACAAGTTTCCGCTGAGCCGCAGGAATGCCGGGTCCCCTCGCTGGACATCAGCACAGGGGCCAGAATCCCGGACCAGCTGCTGCCACTGCCCTTCCCGGCCGCGCCCCGCTCGCCGGGGCTGTGCGAGAGCAGAGCCTGTGCCGGCCCGAGGCAGTGGCAGATGTCTCAGGAGATCAGTCGGCCGGGCAGAGCGGCTGGAACTGCCAAGTGTGACAGCTCCATCAGGCTCTGGTGACAGCCAGCATCCTGCTCTGAGCCCCGGGCCGTGCGGGCACAGCTGGGTGTGCAGGGAGCGGGCAGTGGGGCACCGGGCTGCTGCCTCTGCAGAGATGCTCAGCAGGGAAGTGTGGCTGCATGGAATAACTGGGTACCCACCTCCCCACAGGGCGCCCCGTTTGTGCCAGTGCTCACAGGAGCTCTTTTGTATTCAGTGGCCAACCCTTGCAGCCAGGCGGTGCTGCTATTCCCAACCTTCCTGCCTGCAAAAGGATTTAGGGCTCTGCTGGCGGGATTCCTAAGTGACAGCTTGGCCCTAACTCGAGCCATCATTTTGGAAGCAAACTTTGCAGGCAGGTGAGCATCCCAGGAGGGGGTTCTTCACACCTAATGGCCTTTCCCTGCACCAGGGTAAGGGTGCTGCTGTTCCAGGTCCCTGGTGCTGCAGGTCTCATTGGTCCTGCTCTTTTGATCCTGGAGATTCCAGCCACAGACTCACCTGCACCTGTGACTCTGGCCCCAGCAGAGGCATCATTTGACTCTGGCCCCACGACAGGCATCATTTCAGGGGTGGCAGGCATCCCTTCACCCCTTCAGACCTCTCTGCCTCCCCTCTCACAATTAGTGATGCTCCAGCAAAGGCAGCGCTCCTCCTCCTGCCTTGGCACAGTGCCTGCCTGGTCACCGGTGCCTGCAGCTCTGCTTACCTCTCTGCATCCATCCCCTCACTGCATCCATCCCCTCACTGCATCCATCCCCTCCCTGTACCCATCCCAGCCGCCTGCCAAGGCACCTTCTGCTGCATCAGCAGCACCGCGCACGCCGCTCCCGCAGCGCCGGCTGCCAGCGCTGCCCAGCCCCGCTCTGCCTGTACTTTTCCTGTGTCTCTTGCCAGCTCTGCAGCCCTTAATGCCTCAACCCACCGGCACTGCTGGCATCCTCTCGGGCTCCCCTGGGACGTCCCCCGTGCCCTGCAGCCCGGAGAAACGGTCAGTGCTGTTCCTGCTCCGTGAGTGTGGCAGCACCTCCTCCCCCGCTCCCCCCCCACGCCTGTTTTGGGATGTGTCACCTCCTGCAAACGGCTGCTCTGCACAGGGGTCGGTGTCTAATGGACCAGAGGTAAAGCTCTGCCTGAGCTCCTAATGGAGGTCCCCCACCGCCACCTTTTAGGATGTGGTTGGCTCAGGGCAGGTCTAATGGATGTGGCAGCGAGGAAAAGGCTGCTGACACATGAACTTAAGTGCAGCCAATTACTCTGGAACAAGCTCACGGTGAGAAAAATAAGTGCTCGAAGTTTTCCCTTTGGCGCAGGGTGGGTCCCCTGTGTCCATCAGTGTCTGGCTCTGCGTCCCCACCTGTGTCTGCTGCCTGCCTTGGGGTGGGAGGTGCCTTGGGGCTGGAGGGCAGAGACGTGTGTGGTCACTCTGCTGAGATGTCCCAAATCAGAGCTGAGCCCCAGCCTTGGCCTGTTTTGCTGCCCTGCTGGCAGCAGCAAGGAAGCCACAAGCCCAAGTTTGGCCCCTTCCAGAGGTCACCCAGGGCAGCACCAGCCTCGCATTCCCAGGCCACCAGAGAATTGTTAAGGCTGGAAAAGCCCTCTAAGATCATCGCATCCAACTCCATCCAGCACAGCCAAGGCCGCCACTAAACCATGTCCCCAAGTGCGACACCCACGTGTTTTTTGAACTCTTACAGGGTTGGTGACTCCAACACTGCCCTGGGCGGTCTATGCCAATGCTGGACAACCCTTTCTGTCAAGAAATTTTCCCTAATATCCAACCTAAACCTCCCCTGAAGCAACTTGAAGCCATTTCCTCTTGTCTTGTTACCTGAGAGAGAGAACCCGACCCCCACCTGGCTCCACCCTCCTGTCAGGGAGTTGCAGAGAGCGAGAAGGTTCCCTCTGAGCCTCCTTCTCTGAGCTGAGCCCCCGAGCTCCCTCAGCCGCTCCTCATCAGACTTGCGCTGCAGACCCTGCTCTGGACATGCTCCAGCACCTCAGCGTCCTTCTAGTGAGGGGCCCAAAACCGACCCCCGGATTCGGGGTGCGGCTTCATCACAGGGAGACCGTCGCTGCCCCGCTCCAGGACCGCTCCCCGCTTCGCCGGGGCGGGAGGAGAAGCGAGGCGGGGAGCGCGGTGCTGCGCAGGGGGATGCGCGGGGGGATGCGGAGAAGGGCGGAGGAAGGCTGAGCGCAGCCCCGCCCGGCGCGGCCCCGCCCGGCGCCGCTCGCCCTCCGCGGGGGCGGCCAGAGCCGGGCGCTGCGGGCAGCAGGGACCGCTCCGCTCCTCGCAGCCCCGCACCTCCCCGCACCGCGCCGCAGCCATGGCCCCGGGCTCGCCCGCCGCTCGCCGCCGCGCCGCGCCGCGCCTGCTGGCCGCGCTCCTGGGTAAGGGGCGCGGGGGGCTGCGGGGACCCGCTCCGCGCCCCCGGGGACCGCCCTCGCCCTGCCCCCTCCCCCGGCTCTCCGGCGGGGACCTTGTCCCGGGGTCCCGAGGCGGGGGGACCCCGCTCCGCGCCCCCCGCATCCCGCCCGCCGCGCCCGCGGGCAGTAACGCCGCTCTCCGCTCCGCAGACGGACGGTCCGGGGGATAAGTCACTTGGCCAAGGTGACTTCGCAGCCGAGCCCCAGCTCCGAAGTCCCGGCTCCGGCCCCTGCCCTGCCCGCACCAGCGCTCCCGTGGCCGGCGCTTCTCCTGCGAGCACTGCGGCTGCAACCCCGCTTTGCCCCGCTCCTGCGCTGCCCGTGACCGGGGGATGGCCTGGGGAGGCCATGCACTGCTTCAGCGCCAGCACGCCCGCCGACAGGTCATTGTCTTAACAGTTCATTTTGTACGACAACCATTCGCATGCGCTTGGCCGCCCGGTGCGGGGCCGGACCCCGCGCTGCGGGGGCCGCTGCTTTCGGAGCATGATGCCCAGCCCTGTGCCCGGGGATGCCCGAGGTTCCCCCGCCACAGGCTGCAGGGAGGTGCTCGCAGCCTCCCCTCCCCACTGCACACCTAGGGCTGTCCCGCATCAGCCTCACGCACCCGCTGCACTCCTGCTCCCGCGGGTCATCCTCGTGCCAGCCTGGAAACAGGGGCTGGATGTGCAGCGCTTGCTACCGGGAAGCTCCCTTGGGAGGCGTGTTAGAGGGCATAGTTCTTGAGTTTAAGGGAGCTGGAGACGCAAAAAAGGCATGTAAGTACCTGACTGCCTGCAGGATTTGGGTGCCAGCGCCTGGTGCCTCCTCAGACAGGGGCAGTGCAAGCTGCTTTGGGCATGAGGCTGGCACTGGGGTGGTAGGAGAAACTTGGAGATGCTGGAGACCACCTAGGGATCTGGGATTCTGGGTGTGGAGGTGTGAACCTCGTCCCACAGGTCGCTCGGGTGGGCTGGGAGCTGGCGAGGGAGGCGGGAAGGGGCGTGCTGGGCAGGTCTGTGTGTGTGTGCATTTTGGGAACGCTGTGCTCCTCAGGGAGTGGCAGCGAGCTCCTGGCTGTGCCAGGGACCCACGGCTGGCTCCTTCCATTGGTCCCAGCCCCACAGGAAGGGTGAGTGCCACGTGTCCTGTCCCACAGCACATCACCCCTGGGAGCTCCCTCCTTGAACCCCTCTGGAGAGGAGCCCGGCCAGCCCGCCAGGCATGGCTGGTGCCCGTGCCAGGAGGTCACGCTGGCTGTTCTGGGCAGTGAAAGTTCTTGCAGAGCAGCTTTCCCACAGATGGTGGTCCTGGGTGAGCATGTTGCTCAGTGGCTCTGGGACCCCTCACCAGGGGCTCAGCCCCTACAAGAGCACAGGGCAGGCGGCCAAGGCTCTGGCTCAAGGCAGGAGTGGCTGCTCTCTCTTCCCTTTGGCTGTCTCTTAGGGAATGCTGGTGCCTGCAGGCACGATGGGAACTCGGAGCCCCCGGGGGTGTGAGGTGTGGCCCTGTGCTCTGAAGGCTGGGGCTCTGGTGGTGCAAAGTGCAGCAGCTTTGGGCATATGGAAAAGTAAGGCTGACAGCTGGTGTGTGGCAGGTTCAGTCAGTGATCTCCCAGCGTGTTTTCCTCTGTGCTTTATTTAGTGGTAACATATCAATTTTGTCTTCCTGAGACCCACAGCGTGACAGGAACAAGGTCAGCCTCGATTTACCCCACACATTCAATTCAGATTACGTTCGTGACATTCTAACAGTGGCAGACAGAGTTAAAAGTGTTACAAGCTGCAAGGAATCATCTTTCCTGTAAGTAAGTGTCCGCTTGCAGCACCCTGCCAGCTCAGACATACCTGCAGAGCCAGGATCCCTCTGCCAACTCCCACTCCAGGTAGCAGCACGATTCGCCCGGGGCACTCCTGCCTGTGAAGTGCCTGCCCCCCCTGTAGCATCCCCGGGGCTGGCCTTTGAGCCTGGCAGCTGCAGGAGATTCCATCTGGTGGGGAGCCACTCCCTGACGTTTTGCCACGGCCTCTCGAGCAAAACAAGGAGTGCTTGTGTGTAAAGTTAAATAACTCCTTCCCTGCAGTGCTTGCAATGCAGCACTGCAGCAGGGCCCGGAGCCCAGGATGCAGGGCTCTCGGGCTTGGCTCCGGCTGCGACGTGCCTGGGGAGTTGTTAGCACCGGCATGTGTGGGAGAATAAATCAGCAGCGAGGCGGCTGCAGAGAGATGTGAATCTGAGACCGAGGGCGGCGTGTCCGGGTTAAGGTGTTGGAGGAGCCGGGGATGGGCTTGTGGCTGTGGGAAGGGCTGTGTCCCCCCTGCTTTGGTGTCAGAGTGCCCAGGGAAAGCTCTGCAGGGGTGGCTGGGGTCTGGGCAAGGGGAGGACGGCGCTTTGCTGGGCTGTGTCACGTCTTAGCCATGCCACATCATACAAACGGGACGGGGCCGTGGTGTGCTGGGGATGGGGAATGGGGCTGCTCCTCTGGCCAGGAGCAGAGCATCCCTGTGCCCCCTGAGAGGATCTGTGTGGACACTGCCCGGTGCACAGGGGTGTGATGCCAGTCCCTGTGTGGCACCCCGCGAGCTCTGAGCTGCAGCTGGGCTCGTACCTGCTCCTCGGTGCCTCTGTCCCTGCTCACGGGGAGAGCTGCATTCTGCAGTTTGAAGGTCATCTGCCAGCTCCAAAGGGAGCCGAGGCTCCCGGCTCCCAGGAGTGAGGGTGCTGCTCTGGAGGGTCACCCAGAGCTGTGCCGAGCTGCGCCGGCTGCGGGAGGGACGGCGGGTGGCAGGCGGCCAGGACAGCGGCGCTAATTACTGCTCCAGCTCCCGCCTGAAGAACAGAGCTCTGCTTTGCTTTGGCTTTTTTTTCTCCCCCTTTAAGGTTTAGCTGAAAGCCTGTGGATAACATGCAAATCAGGGCTTTCATCTGCGCGCTTCACTCGTGGTGATGTCACGGTTCCCTCGGAACCCGCGCTGCCCCTGTGGGTGCCAGCCAGCCCCAGGTCCTCCAGGAGCAGGTCCCCTCTCTCACCGAGCCACACGGGTGCTGGGGACGGGCAGCCTGCCCTGCCCAGGGGGACAAACCCATGCCCTCACTCTCTCCTCCCCTCTCCCTGCCAGGTTTGCACGTCTTCGCCATCGCCTTCGCCTTGGAGGTGTCGGTGGGGAAGACCAACACTGTGATGGCTCTGAATAACTCCAATGTCCTGCTGCCCTGCGTCTTCAGCACCTGCATGGGCTTCCAGGACCTGATCTTCACATGGTATTTCAACTCGACAGAGGTGGTGAGTGGCTGTCCTGGCTTTGCCTCTGCTTTTCTGGCAGGTCCTTTTGTGCTTCCCCGGTGCAGAGCAGCACCGCAGTTCTCACAGCTCCCTTTCTGCTCGTGCAGGATGCCCATCTCTCCAAGTGTCACCAGCTCTAAGGGGGACAAGGCTGTGCAAACAGGGTGACTCAAATCCCCCAGCACATCTATGCTTTTGGCACAAAGCTGTTCTAGATTTGCTGCTGCCCACAGGCTCATTTATTTTCATAAATGAGCTGTTCAGGTGCAGGTCTGCAGTTTGGGCAAAATATGGTTAATTTTCTCCTCCTTCACTTGCCCTGTAATACTAAAGCTTCTGTATAGATTTGCTTCCTGCTGGGAATATTCAGCTCCTCAACTCCTTAGCAGGAGGGCTGGTTTGGAGTAGCTCTGGCCAGCAAAAGGGCTCTCTCTGCCAGGGTTTCCCCCGTGTTTTAGATGGTCTGTACCATCGCTGCAGAGCAGGTCAGATTAATCTGCTGTTTCCTGGTAGGACGTGCAGCAGGTCCCACTCCTGCTGTAATGGGGTGTGCTGGGATGTGCGTGTCTGTGCGTGCAGAGCTGGGGCAGGGCACCTTCAGGAGCACTCCAGCCTCCCCCTCGCGTGGGAACGCCAGCTGACCCTGCACCCTGCACCTCCTGCAGATCTACCAGGGCAAGATAAAGAACAAGGCCACGGAGCCCACCCCGCTGTCGCACAACCCGCGGGTCGACTTCGTGGGCTCGACCACCAAGAAGGACAACAACATCTCCATCGTCCTGAGAGACGTGGAGTTCAGCGACGCCGGGAAGTACACGTGCCACGTCAAGAACCCCAGGGAGAAGAACGCGCAGCACAACGCCACCATCTTCCTCACCGTGGTGCACAAGAGTGAGTGCTGGCCAGGGTGGTGGAGGTGACCCCCCGCCCTCCTTGGCTCACCGTTGTGGGGTGTCCTGGAGGCGGTGGAAGGGGTAGCTGCCTTTCTGGGGTGGGATGTGCAGCCGGGAGCTCCCCGCTCCCCTCCCGAGCCCCCTCAGCCCCTTCTCTCCCGCAGTGGTGGAGACGGACAACACCGTGACGCTCATCATCGTGGGCGTTGTAGGGGGGCTCATCGGCCTCCTCGTCCTCTTCATGCTCATCAAGAGGGTCGTGCTGTTCATCATCAAGAAGACCCAGGATGGGAAGTGAGTGTGGGGGTGCCGCCGTGAGCCGGGGCGGCGGTGAGCGGGGTCAGGAGGGGCTGTCAGCTGCCCGTGTGCTCTCCCCGCAGGAAGGAGTGTCTGGTGAGCTCGTCAGGGAACGACAACACCGAGAACGGCCTGGCCGGCTCCAAGGCGGAACAAAAAGCACCACCAAAGGCATGAAGCGGCGGCGCCCCGAGCCCACCCCGTGGGGGGAGCCTGGGCAGGGGACCAGCCTTTCCCTTTTGTTTTCTTCCCGAACTGCCAACGCTTGAGACATGTTTCTATTACACACGTGCCTGCAACCTGCACTGCTTCTCGGAGAAGGCTTCGGCTGCCACGGGGACTGGGAGCTTCTCGCGCGCTCGGACTGGGAGGCTGCTGGGGCAGAGGGAGCCTCCTGCTGCGCTCTGAGCGAAGGCAAGAGGGTGCCAGGCAGGCAGGGAAGGGCCCGGGGGCTGGGGGTGCCCTGGTCTGCAGAGGGGCAGGTGCTGTGCTGGGGGGTGGGCGAGCAGGGGTCCCGGTGTGCCTGCAGGGTGGAGGCAGCGAGGAGCGTGGGGTGTCTCGCTGGAGGCTGGGGTGGCTGCGAGCTGCCTGCTTCATCCAGAAGGTTTCTGGAGCGGAGCAGGGATGCACAGAGCCGGCTGCAGAGATGGAGTGTCCTGCTGCTGCTGCATCTCCCGTGGGCGCGGCGCAGGATGGGAGGGAACAGGGCTGTTGTGGTGGGGCTTGGCTTCAGCTCCCCTGTTAAGCATTCAAAAGCCAAATCGGTGAGAGGCCCCTGGCTGTGTCCTGGGGTCACTACTGGCCTGTGATGGGGTGAAGTGGCACATTTCACACTGGCTCTGCCCCCGTGCAGGGCCGTCCCCGGGGGCAGCAGGGGCTTCTCCCCGGGCAGCCGCACTGGGAGCACTCCCTGGGTTTGTGCTGCCCCCCTCCCCTCCTTCTGGAGCTCGGCACTCGGAGCAGCGATGCTTTTGATGCTGATGCCAAGGCTGAACTCGTTCCGTGGATATTTTTATATCAGACTCCAGTGGGAAAGCAGGCGATTGTGTTGCCCTTTCACCCAAGGAAAGCTGTGTGGCATCCATCTGCCACGCAGGGAGGGGGCACGGTCGGGCCCTGGCCAGGGGGGGCCGGGCTAGGGCTGTGCCACCGGCCCGCTGGGCGACCTTGGGCAAGTTGCTCAGCCTCTCCATGCCTCAGTTTCCCCATCTGTAAAATGGGGATAATAATACTGCTCTACCTCACGGGGTGGTTGTGAGGCTTCCGTGGCCAGCGTTGAGACCCTGGGATGAGGGGTGCCACAGAAAGCCAGAGGGTCTTTGTGAGCGGACTCAGGCAACCCAGCCCCCTTCCCAAGCACGTGAGACACAAAGTGAACGAGCTGATTCTACAGCTGAGGTTGACAATGTGCTTTATAGTGTGACTTCTTCCCTGTTTCTCCTATTTGTGGGTGTCTGACAGTGAGGCTCCAGGACAGGCAGCTCCCCATCCCCACTCTAGTTTGGGAGTCACAGCTGAGCCATGACTTCCCTGGCTGCAGGGGCTTGTGCCCTGACAGAGGTGCAGAGTGGGAGGCAGGCGAGGATGTGGTGGGCCAGGAGAGCAAGGAAAGGCTGGCTGCTGCCTTCTCTGGAGATGGTGGCGTGGAAGGCAACTCAGAGCCTTTGCCAGGTTCCCAGCAGGCTGAGCAGCCCAGGCTGGGCCCAGTGACACCCACTGGAGCAGTGCCATGTGCTGGGACAGGGGACAGGTACTGGCACCCGGCCCCGGGCAGGTTGCCTTGGCTGCTGATCAGACGTGGGAGTCGGGATCCTGATCCCCTCCCCGAGGGTCTGTGGGACCCTCAGGTGAGTCACTTCTCTGTGCTTCAGTTTCCCCGTGTGTGGAGGGGGGGCAGGAAGGCTGAGCTCCCTCCCAGGAGGTGTGAGGTGGTGTGAGGCTGCGGTGCTGTGACCTGCCACCGTGAGCGAGACCTCCCAGTCACCCCGAGAGAACCCCCGGCCCGTCCTTGGAGGAGCCCTCCCGTGGGAGAGGACAGCGAGGGGAGGGAGGGAGGGAGGGAGTTTTTTTAAAGAACTGTTTTTAGCTGTCCTAACCTGTTGGCCTTTTTTTAGCCGGTGCGTGTGTGTGGACGCAATTCCACTTCCTGCCGGATATGCAGTGCTGCACTATGCATGGATTACTCCTCTGGCTTGATGGAAAAAGTCCACATAAGCAGTTTTTTTGGAATGTAACTCTATATGCACATGGGTGCTGCACGCAGAGCAGGGGCCCCGGGGGAGCGGGCTGCCTCGGGGGCTTGTGCCAGCACCAGCGGGGTCCCTGCTGCCCCTGGGGCTTTGGGGGGTCTGCAGAGGCTTTCCAGGGCATGCTGGGGGCGTGTGCTGCCATGACATGGATGTGTATGAGCATATATAAGTCTGCGTGGGAGACACCTGCGTGTAAACACAGGATGTGTGTGCGACAGGCTGTGTGATGACTTACAGCACATTTTTGCACTGTAGAGGTTTAGTTAGCTTTGCCCTGAATGAAATAAAGTTTATGTTTACTAGAGAACCTCGCTGTGGTTTGGGTTGCTGTGGGTGTCTTGTTTAGGTCTGTGAGGGGACTGGGCAGAAATAGCCCTGCGAGCAAGAGGGACAAAGCGTTCGGAGGCTGCGTGAAAAAAACAAACCCTTTCCTTTAATGGGGACGTGGGGATACTCTACAGCACAAACATCCCATCTCTCTGTATAACAGGAGTGAGCTGACAGCAGCTTCGCCCCCCAGGAGCCATCCTGCCACAGCGGGGTCAGCACGGGGCAATAAATTAATCTTTCTCCGGAAGGGAGCTTGAAGTCAGATTCCTTTGCGGTGTTGGTGGCTGTTGCTCCGAGCCTTTTCCTCCTTGGCTGGGCTCTGGCACCCTAAACCACAGCTGCCAGTGAGGGTTTGGGAGGCTGAGCTCACCTCCCATGGCTGGAGATCCGTGAGACAGCCAAGGGTAAAAGGATGGGGAGGGAGGCTTGAGGAGAGAAGCAACCTGTTCCGGCAGGTCTCAGAGCTCCGACTGCAAGGAGAGAGAGGGAGGGAAGAGATTGAAAGCTCTGAAAGGGCAGCCAAAAGCAGGAGGAAAACAGCTGTGTCCTTAAGGAGACAGCTCAGCTGAAGGGGGCTGCCTCTCCCCCCAAAAGCTGTGCCTGGAGCAGTGGAGCTGGCAGAAGGACTGACCCTGCGGACGGCGTAGATCCAGTCGAGGTAGGCGCGGACGCTGGTGTAGACGCCGGGCGTGCTGGGGGTCCCGCAGCCCTGGCCCCAGCTGACGATGCCCACCACCTGCCAGTGCCCCCCCGAGTACAGGAGGGGCCCGCCGCTGTCCCCCTGCCAAGGACAGACCCTCTGAGGGGGGCTCAGGAGCCTCCCCGTGCCCAGCACCCATTTCCCAGGACACCTTTCCCATCCGAGGGGCCGTGTCACGGGTGGGGGCAGACCCACCCACCTGGCAGGTGTCCACCCCGCCCTGGGGCAGGCCGGCACACAGCATCCTGTCGGTGACCTCCCCGTGGTAGGCGGCCAGGTTACAGCTCTGCTCGTCTATGAGCTCCACCTCCGCCTGCTGCAGGCGCTCCGACAGCTTCCCTGCGGGACACGGGGCCGCTCAGGGGGGCCTCCGGCCCTGCCCGTGGGCTCTGCCCTCGCCCCCATCGTCCCACGCAATCCAGCTCACCGTGCTCCTCCGTGTAGCCCCAGCCTATCACCCACAGGGGCGTGCCCGGCGCCAGCTCCTCGTCGAAATAGGGCAGGCAGATGGGCTTGGTGCTGTCTGGAGGGGAGATGGCTGGGGGGGCTCATGGGGAAGGGGCCCAGACTGGCCGGGCACTCCGCCCTCCCTGCCCGGTGCCAACAGAGGACCCTCGGGCCTCCTGCCCCAAGCAGGGCTCACCTGAGAGGTGCAGGGGAGAGCGCAGCTTCACCAGGGCGATGTCGTTGTCCTTGGGGGACGCGGGGGTCACCTCGGCCAGGAAGACCTTCTCCACGGCGGAGGTGGCGGTACTGGAGAGGAGGTCGGAGCCGGCCTTGACGCGCCAGCTCTGGACGATGGGGTTGTTCCTGCGCACGGACAGCTCTGTCACTGCTCCCTGCTCGTCCCTCCGCGGGCACAGGCAGCAGAGCCCTGCCTGCACGCTGCCGTGCTCGGCGCCAGGCCGAGGGCGCGGATACGTTAGTTACACACGTGTGTTAATTGACACGTAACCAACACGCGGCTCAAACCCGGAGGAGGTGCCGACTCACTTGAAGCAGTGCGCGGCCGTCAGGACCCAGCCGGGGTCGATGATGCTGCCCCCGCAGATGTGCTCCTTCCTGTACTGCAAACTGACCTGCCACGGCCACGCCTCGATGGCCGCCGGGCTCCCGCCCAGCACGCGCGGCGTCCGCACGCTCTGCCCGCAGTCTGCAGGCGTGGGGGGCAAAGGGGCGCGTTGGGAGGGACGAGGGCGAGCGGGGACCGAGGGTCTGGCACCTCCCAGGGAGGGGAGCGTGGCTGGGGTGCCTCACCCCACGACACTGCCATGGTCCCCATCCCCTGCCTGCTCCAGCCCACCAGGAGGATTGCTTTAGTCAGGGTAATTCATCAGCCAAAGTAAACCCATCCAGGCAAGCTGGGTAAGGCTCCCTCAGGTGTTTCATTTCTGGGAGGTTTGTACTTGGCTTAACGAGGTTAGCAGTAATTAAATCCGACTCTCCTCGTGCAAACACTGCGGGAAGTGGGGAGGGAGAGGGCTGGGAGCAAGTCATGGTACTTACTGGAACAAAAGAGTGAAACAACCAACCCAGAGAGGCATTTCCTGGAAGAGGGAGGGAAAGCGCTGGATTGGGTGGAGGACAGGGCCAGCTCCCCCCTCGGGGCTCAGCGGCCACTCACCTGCCCGGCTCCAGCACCTGCAGGCTCCCGTTGTTCAGCACGACCTCTCGGGGGGGCAGGGGCTGCCCTGTGCCCACCTCCACCCCCTGGAAAGTGGGTGTGCTGAAAGACAGGGAGGGCACGGGTCAGCAAACACAGCCATGTGCTACCAGCGGGACACAGGGACTGGGAGGGGACTGGCACTGGATCCCATGGGAAAAATGGGTTCCTTGGGATGGAACTTTGTGGCAGCTGCAATGATCCAGCCTGTGCAGCAGCCCCAGCCAAGAGCTGCTGTCCCAGGCTATAAAAGGGACCCTGTGGCCACCCCTGCCCAGGTGAGTTATGTTGGCTGCTCTGGTGAGGGCAGGGCTGCTGGTGGGTGGGGATGAGGTGAGGAACAGGAGCAGGGCAGGGTGCCCACGGGCTGGGGGCAGAGCAGGGCACACAGCACTCTGCTTGCACGGGAGGCTGCCAGGGCTCTGAGCCAGCTCCTGTGTGGTGAGGATGGACTGTAACCATCAGAGCAGAGCTCTGAGCGCTCTGTAGGTGATCAGAGCCCCACTCCAAAAGAGCTTTTATGGGAGAGGCACAGATAAAGGGGTGAGGTGTGGGGAAAGCAGCCTGTACCTCCTGTAGCCCATCTGCTCACAGGCTGCCTTGGCCAGCACCAGGTCGAAGTGGTCGTGGCAGACACAGGACCAGGCTCCGGTGTTCCCATTGAGCACCTGCAGGATGGATCTGTCTTTGGAAACGCGGGCTGGAGGCAGACACAAAGTCAGCTTCTGGGTGGCTTTAGCAGGAGAGCACTCCAGAGTCCTCCCGGGGTGTCCTGCACTCACCCCCCGCCGGTGGCCCCTCAGGGACCCACTGGGGACAGTTGGCCTCGTCCTCGCCCTGCAGGCAGTCCAGCTGCCCGTCACACACCCGCTGCAGCGGCACCAGCTTCAGGGGCTGCTTGCAGAGCAGGTAGTGGTGATCCAGGTAAACCTTGACTAGAGGGAAAGGGGGGCTCAGCACAGGAGCTGGGCCCAGAGCCGTGGCCATGTGAGAGGAGAGGGAGGGACACCGGGAGCTGTACCCAGGAACCCGATGGCGACCAGGCAGGCGAGGGTGAGCACCACGGCCAGGACCAGGACGCCGACCCGCTTGAAGGACTCCAGCGTCCTCGGGGATTTGTGCCTTGTGCTGGGACCTGCAACACAGAGGAGCGTGGCCCTGCCTGGCCAGGCTCAGCCTGACCCTAACCCTCACCCCCAGCCCCCACGGGAGTTACCTCTGCCGTTCAGCCGCTCGGAGGCCGAGTCCTGCAAAGCAGAGGGGAAAACCAGTCACCCAGGGGAGACTGCAAGGCAGGAGGGATGAGCAGGGAGTTATTGTCATTAACATGCCAGGGGCTTAAAAGGTCATAGATGTTACAAAAGAGGCGCTTTCTGATGTGCCCTGAGTCAAAACACACAGGCCTGCAGGGCTGTGGCATGCAGGCATGTCACGATGGGGGTTTTCTCTTCAGTAGGGTCAGACGGCAGGACGCACAGCCCCAGCTCCTTCCCCAGGAGGAACCAGCCCAGGGGAGGGGAGGGAGGGAGTGCAGGCTGTGCCGCTGCTAGGACACGCCGTAAACACAGCCCGGCAGGAGCCCTGATGAATCAGGCATTGATCCGCTTGATCTCCTCACAATTACTCTCCAGTACCAGCTTCTCGTGGGAGCCCTGCCCGGCTGCAGGAGGGCAGGTCCTGTGAGCTGCAGTGACCCTGTTCTCAGTGAGAGGAGCCCAGAGCCGCTCGGGGGGGTTTCAGGTGGGCACTGTGTGTGCCTGTTGCCCCGTTTTGCAGCAGTGTTGGTGCCGTGCCATTGAGCAGCAGCGTGTGGAACGGTGTTCCTGCTCTGCTGAGGCTGCTCCCTTCCATGCCCAGCCAGCCCCAGTGAGCTCTTGTCCTCTGCTGTTGCTTCTGGATTCTGCCATGACAGGTAAGAGAAGTTTTTTTTGCATGGACAGAGGTAAGGAAGACTAAACCTGCTGTGATAAACCCACAGATTCAGGAGGGTTTGGGATTTTGGAAGCCTTTGCTCCCGGTGCCATCTCAGGGCTTGGAGGCTGGGGGACTTAGAAGAGAATTACAGTGGGACTGGGCATGTGGGTGAGGGTCTGTCCTCCAGCCCAGGGCAGGTTAGAGGAGAGGTGAGCCCTCCCTCCCTGGATCACTGCACACCCCATCTGCCAGCAGGATTTTGCAGGCGAGTGCCAAACCATTATTGCTGGGCTAACACACAGAGGCAGCTTGGGTTAACGTGCTGCTCACTTGGCTCAGCCAGGACATGTCTCCTCCCCAGCATGTCCCTGCTCCGTGTCTTGGGCTGCCAGTTTTGGGAACAAGAAGTGACCTTGGCAGGTGGGGATCCTTCCCGGTGCTGCGGGCGTGTGGCTGTGCCCCAGCATGCCAACGTCTGGCTCCTTTGAGGAAACGCCAGCGGCTTTTCTCCGAACAGCTGAGCTCAGCTGGCACCCGTGCCAGGTTCTGGGAAGGCTGTGCCAAATTCCCCACCCCGGGGTGGGCTCTGATCAGCTGCCGGGGGTGCAGAGCCTGGCTCCTGGTGGCAGGGAGCGGGAGAGCAGGGTAGGAAGGGGAACATGCATCCTGCAGCTCCCGTCTGTGCTGCCCTTCCAGAGCTGCTCCCCTGCAGCACCCGGTGCCTGCAGGAGCCCCGGGGGTTCTGTGATGCTGCAGGTACACCCTGCAGTGCAGCCAGCCCAGGGCAGGTGGGGCTGGTCCTTCCTCGTGCTGACCTCCTGTGTCACCGAGGGCTGGGCAGGACCTGGATGATGCCATCCTAACGGTTCCCGGTGGGAACAGCCCCAGCCCACCATGGATCCTCCAGCCTCCACTCCTGAGGGGCACTGCAGTGGCAGTGCTGCCCCTGCCTGTCCCCAAGCTGCCCATACTTGTCCCCATCACGTCATCCAGGCTCCCTTCCGAGGCACCGGAGCAGGTCTGGGGCAGATGCAGGTGGGATAAGAGATTATTGATATTTTTATCTGCATTTTCTTCAGTCCACAAACCTCCTCTGTTTCAAGGGGTTTCACATCTTGGAGCTGCCCAGAGCTGCCTCTCCACGACTCCTCTCAAACCCACACTATGGGCAAGAGCGGTGCTGGTTAAATCCAAAGCAAGGCAAGAGCTGTGCCCACTCCTGCATGGAGTGCAGGCACGTGATTTCCTGGAGAACCCAAGGCTACCGTAACTAATTGAGCTCCCTTGCCGTGTTCTCTCGGAGCACTTAATGTCACTGTGGCCATTTTGTGCCCCAGCTGTGCAAATGCCAGCCCAGGAGCCGTGGGGTGCTGATGAACCTCTTCACCCACACCGTCCGGGGGGCTGCGGGGTGTGCTGAGCCGTGCTTCTTCCCTCCCTCAGGAGCAGGTGGGATGTTCCTCCACAAAGCCAAGCTTCCCAGGGTGATGGGATTCCGAGGCTGACTCCTTGGCTGCAGGATTTAACCCGTGGGTGTGTGTAGCT
Source organism: Lophotriccus pileatus (assembly GCA_035583135.1). Lineage (NCBI taxonomy): Eukaryota > Metazoa > Chordata > Aves > Passeriformes > Tyrannidae > Lophotriccus > Lophotriccus pileatus. The sequence continues at coordinate 5,594,292 of JAWWES010000067.1, forward strand.
GTTGCTGCCGTGCAGGGGGTGAGCTCCCCACCCTGGGGATGTCCTGGTGCGTCGCTGGTGGAGGGTTTTACGGTGCCCAGCGAGCTGGGTTGTACCTGTGTGCCCTCTTAGGGAAGTCTTTCCCTCCTAGGGAGGGACTGCATGCCAGGCTGGGGTTTGGTGGCCGTGGCTTTGCTGGCACAGGGCACTGCAGGCAGTGAGAGTGTCCCCAGACAGAGGGACCTGCAGTCCCACAGTGGGAGCTGCACTGCAGGACAGGGGGGCCTGGCTCTCACCCAGGTGGTTCCCAAGAACCAGAACCTTCTCGGGTGAGACTCCAGAAGGGTCTGTTCTCCTTGTCATGCAGACTGCAAGACACACTGCCTTGTTTATCTGCTTCCCGGGCTGGGAGAGGGCCGAGACAAGCCAGAGAAACTGGGAGTGAGAACCCAGGGGGTACCCAGGACCCATATCCACCAGGTACAGTGGTGTGCTGAGAGATGCAGGTAAAGCCCTGCCCTGCCTGGATGCTGCCAGGGCTGGGGAGCAGCAACTCTTTGAGTTTGGGCTGCCCCTTCACCGGTGAATCCCTCTTGGCGCTGCCAGGCTGGGAGCGCGGCTGTGCGGGGAGCCAGGGCTGGGGGCAAAGCTGGCAGTGACTTACCATGTTCGTGCAGCTCCAGCGTGGTCCTCCTGCCCGCAGAAACCCAGCCAGCAGCAGAGAATGGCAGAATATCCCGCAGCGCAGGGCACGGGCAGGCGGCGGGTGTCCCGATGCCCAGGAGCGGAGCCGGCGATGCTCCCGCACCCCTGTGCCTGCTCTCTGTGCCCGCCCCGCGCTCGCACTGGGGCAGGACCGCCCCAGCACTCCTTAAAACCCACGAGGGGAGTTGTGAAACAGGAATGATGGTTTGTATTGTAATACAACACCGGTCTATCAGCAGCACCATCACCCGCTGTAATCTCCCGAGCATCTCTCACTGGGGGCTGACTCACCTGCGGGGCTGCTGTCACCAAATAGCTTATCAGAAGCGAACGGACTGATTTTTCCTGCTCCTCCTGCTGATAAGGGGATCCACGGCCGTCCCGCTCTTTGTCTGGCTCTTCCGCGTTGCGCGGGGTTGTTTCTACACCGAGGGTTTGGTAGGTGGAGGAGGAAAGGAGGAGAGTTTATGCACGAGGTTACCTGGCTCTCGGGTCACTCGGTCTGCGTGTCCCCGAGCAGCCCCAGGTCACGGCTGGCAGTGCTGGGGGGAAGGTAAGAGTGAAGAAAGTGGGTGCCCGTGGAAGGTTATGGTGGGGCTGAGGATCCAGCCCCCTCAGGAGCTGTGGGGACCTGGGCTGGCTGTGCCCACAGCTCCCGTCCCCACAGTCCATGGGATGCCCAGAGACTGCGGGATGGAGGGTGGGCAGTGGCACTGGCAGGTCCAGCTGGAGGGTGCCTGTGCTGCTGTGAGAGATTTCAGCTTGAAACCCCTCCGTTTTGAGGCTGCAGCAGTGGGCAGCTGGGCAGAGCTTGGCTCTCTGGTGTGCCACGGTGCGTCCTGACAGCCTTCCCAGAGCATCCCAGTGCCAGCCCCGCTGCCCTGGAAGGGAGAACACCCTGGGAGCATCCCTGGGGAGGGAGGTGGCATGGCAGGAGCGGCCCTTCCTCCTTTGAGGTTACCAAGGCTTTGAGGAAGCAGCTGAGGTTTGCAGATGTTATGTCACAGCTCCGGGCGCCTTCGGGGCTTTGCTTCCTGGAGTGCGGCTGCATTTCCAGCCCTTCCCTGGCCTCCTGCACCCAGAGCCCTGCCATGGCACAGGTTTCCAGGCACCCTGGCTCTGCTGGGGTCAGGCAGGGGTCAGGCAGGCCTGGCCCAAGGCTCTGTGTGCCCATCAGTGTCCCTGAGATGCTCACCCTGGGGAGGGCTGTGGCGCTTGGCCCTGCCCTGGCTGCCCTGTACCGCTGGCATTGGGGTATGGTAGAGGCTGGGCCTGGGAAGGTGCCACAAACTGGGAAGGAATTCTGCCCCTGGCTGCCCAGTTTCCAGCTGTTAATGGTTTGTCACTTCTCCCTGCAGCCACGGGAGGTGGTTTTCCCTCCTTCCACAAGCAGGAGTTGATTTCCCACCTGACCCTGTGGTTCGGGACTTTGAGAAGATGATCTCATCCAGCTGTAAGTGCATCATCTCCAGAAGTGTCTGATGGGGGAGCTGCTGGGGGACACCCTGTCCTCCTGGGGTCAGCATGGGGCCATAACCTTTGTGGGCATCCCCAAATGCCCAAGCCCTGCCGCCCTCCTGCTGCGGGTCTTTGACAGGAGGTGTTTGCCAAAGGGCACGGCCACTCGGGTACCTTGCCAGTGCTGGACACACCTGAGTACAGTGTGTCCTGGCCTCTCAGGCTTGCAGTGCTCCCAGTTCAGCCTTTTCCAGCTGTGGGAGGGCAGAGCTGCCCACACAGGCGGGCATCATGCCCACCCCAGGGTGTGGGGAGGCTGGGCTGGGCGCTGGGATGTGCCGTCTGCTGGAGCTCCTCTGCTTTCTCCCCGGGAACCAGTTGGACCAGTGGGCGAGGAGCGGTGCCTGGGCTGGCTGCAGCGGGGGCGGTGAGGCAGCTGTGTCACCAGGAGAGGAGGGCAGGGGCAGGACGTGCCAGGCTCCAGCGCACACAGGGCTCTGCTGCAGCAGCTCCAGCCCGGGATAGCCGCTCCTGCGCAGGACACCGGGAGATGGACCCCCAGAGAGGTGAGTGGGGGGCTTTTTTCTCCCGTCACGGGGCAGAGGTGGGATGGTTCATGGCATGGGCAGTGTTTTGGTGACCTTCCTCCCCTCTGCTGTCTTGCAGCTGGGGCTGGGGCTCACCTGCTGTGGTGGCTCTGCCTCCAGCAGCGCTGCTCGGAGCCATCCCTCTGGGATGTGGGGATGTGTGGGGATGTCTGCTCCCGAGAGTGAGGGCAGGGATGCCTCCCACACACGGCACGGGGCAGGGCCTGGGCACGCAGCCATCATCCTCCCACTGGCAGTGGGCGTGGAGACAGGGCAGTTTCGGCAGCCACCTGACTCAGGGAGGCTGTTGCACCACGTCCCTCCTGCCCGTGAGTCACGGCTGCAGCAGCTCCTCACCTCACCCCTGTGTCCCGGGGCTCCAACTCGCCCCTGTCCCAGCTGGAGTAGAAAGCACTGGCTGCCCATGTGCCCCTCTCCAGGCAGGAGGGCCTGGTGGAAGGGAGGGAAGGGCGGGTTGCTCCTGCAGCTCTGCCCTGGAACCCGGGCGCTCACAGGTCTGCGGCTCCCGGCTCTTCCATCCCATCAGGTAGAGCAAGTGCTGCGGGTTGCAGGATGCCCCGGGACCTTGCTCACTATGCAAACACTGTGACCACAGGGGAAATGTGCTCACTCCACTGGCATCTGCCTAAATTTAGCTGCTCTTAGGTCATCCCTTTCTGCTGCCTCCTCTCTCCGGACTCTGCACGGCGCAGGATCCGTCCCCGTGCCCTGCACTGCGGGGCTGGCCGTGCTGAGGGGCAGTGCCCACACCCCCTGTGCCCTCCTGGGCACAGCTTCCCCAAAGCTGTCAGCAGAGAAGTGGATTCTCAGCGGCTCTGCTGTGCTGGGCACCTCGATGGCAATCCTGGGAGCGTTGGCTGGTGCTGGACTTCACCAGCCCCTGTGACATGGATGGGAGGGATGGAGCGGTGAAGAACCCCACAGTGGTCCTGCACAGCCCCTTCCATGTCCCCGCACAGCCCCTTCCGTGTCCGTGGCAGCAGCAGGAGGCTGCTCGCCCTGACAAGTGCATCCTCTAGAGGGAACTGCCAGCCCAGAAATGGGTCTGCGCGGCTGTGCAGGGCTGGCTGCGGGGATGGATGGCTCCCGGGGCAGCTGGACGAGGTGCTTCACCCCACGAGGGTGTGAGTGGGACCAGAAGTGGGGATACAGTGCTGTCAGGGTGGCCAGCTCCCTCCCCAGTCACCATTTCACCTGCCAGCTTGCCTGGGGACAGCAGAGGTGGTGGCTCTGTGTCCAAGTCTCCATCACAGGGCTTTGGGGGTGGCAAAAATCTGTGTGCCACAGCACTCAACAGCCTCGTGGTGTGTACCCCTTCCCTCTGTAGGGACAGCACAGGGTGGAAGGTCAAATCCCAGCTGTCCTGCCTCCCTCAGGGGACGATCAGAACCCCCAGCCTCCCAGAGGTGTTTGTCTGCAGAGCCCCTTCTCCCCCTGCTTTGCAGGGCAAGAGCTCACCAGCGTGCTGGGGGCTGTGCTGGGCATCGGGCTGGCCCTGCTGATCCTGCTGGTTTTCAGCTACACCTTCCTCCGGTGGTACCGGAGGGGCCGGCGCTGGCACCATGAGCGCACACGGTGAGTGTGGTGTGGTCCCCACCCCGCGGGCTGGCAGGGGCTGGAGGGGCACGGGCAGCTTGCTGACATCTCTGTTTCCCCACAGTGGGGTGGGCTCCGTGGCAGTGGAGCTGCTGCCCCCGTTCAGCATCAGTGGCTCTCTGGGCACGGCGGGCAGTGGCTACGAGCGCTTCCACACCCGGGGGCTGTGAGGAGGGGGCTGGGCTGCTGAGCAGGTAGGACATCACCCTGTGGTGGGGGTGGGGTCTCAGCCATGCATATCCCCCCAGCACAGCCCGTGGGTGCCTGTGTGAGGAGCCCAGGGGGGTGAGAGTGCTGTGCCCCAAAGCCTCCCTGCTGCCTCGTAGCCCCTGGGCATCGCAGCTTTGCCTGGGACAGTCCCAAGGTTTTTCCAGCAGAAATCCTGTGGCTTGTGGGGCCACGGGGGCTTTCCCCAGGCTCTGGTTTTCGTTCCCCCTGGACAGGCTTTGGTTTGCATTTCCTTCCCCACTGTCCTTGGGCTGGGGCTGGAGCCTGGGTGCTCCTGCACCGCTTCCTCTGGCTGCCTCTGCCCCCCCACCCAGCACCGACCAAAAAAGCAACCAAAACCGGCCGGGGGGAACTCCTCTGTTTTCACTTCTGTAAAAAACCAGCCCCTGAGTGTGCTGCATTTCTGCTGAAATGGAAACAGCGCGGTTTCTGTCTTTAAAAAAGGCCTCACAGGATCACAGGACAGCTGGGATTGGGAAGGGACCTCTGGAGACCACCTGGCCCAAACAGCCAGCTGGAAGCAGCGACACAGGAATGCCTCCAGGAGGACTTTGAATGTCTCCAGAGAGGGAGACTCCACACTCTCCCTGGACAGCTCCTCCATTTGCTGCCCAGCCACAGCTCTCTTGCTGTCCTTCCCTCACCATGGGCAGCACAGGAGGTGCCTGGGGCTGGCACTGGCACAGCCTCCCCCTGCTTGGGGTGGAGGAATAGGGTGTGGCCTCATCCCAGGCTCCCTCAGAACTCATCCCAGAGAAAACAGCCACCTTCCCCACGGCTCAGAGACCCTCCAGGCCTCGGGACCAGCCACCTGCATGCCCAGGAGACCTGGGACTGTGAGTGCAGGGCACCAGCTAAGGAGGACAGCCAGGAGCCCCAGAACTGAGTGGCTGGGTTTGTGCAAGTGTGGAAAATGCTGTGAAGAAATGGGAAATTTTCTCCAGGCCCCCTCCTCGCTCCGGTATCTGGACCAGTGTGGGAGTTCATCCCCAATAGTGCAAGCAAACACCTCAGAAAGCCCCTGTGTGGTTTGTCTTGATTTTTTCATACCAATTGCCTTCAATCTCAGCAGAGCAAGCGGCTGTGGAAGTGCCCAGAGCATGAGAGCAGCTGTGGGGAAGGTGCTGTGGCCACGGAGAGGGGCCCTGTGGGGCTGGTGGGGGCTGGGGGCTTTGGGACCATTTCTTTGCCAACTTTTCTCAGAAGGAAAATGAAGAGAAACTCGTGAGTCCCCGTGGCTGTGTGTTGGGAAACCAGTGAGGACAGAGCGGGATTTCCAGGCAGTCAGAGGGATTTCTGGCTACCGAAGCCAAGCCCTGTGGTCTGCAGCTCTCTGGCAAACTCCTGGGTTTGGTGGCAAGGAGAGCTCTGGCTGCTCATGGAGCGAGCTGGATGGAGCTGTGAGCTGCAGCCCTTGGTGGTGAGCAGGAACTGGCAGCGCTCAGCGCGGCGCAGGATCCGCCCACGGAGTTTGACGTCAGCGGCGTTTAAAAGAAAAACCAAAATAAGAGTGTGACGCTTAGTTTTGATGACTCTGTTTTCCAGAGGAAGTTGAAAAAAAAAAAGAAAAAGAAAGAAAGCAAAAAGCTCCAGCACCCAAAACACACAGAGGCAGAAGAGCTGGGGTGAGTGGAGGGGCAGGAGGAGGTGCACAGTGCCCTCCACGGCTGGGCCCTGCGGGATGCAGGGACTGATCTCACCTGTGAGTAGGGCAACATCAGATATAACAAAAGGCAACCCCTTCTCCTGCCTGCAGTGACTCATGCTTTCACCAGAAAAACATGCTCCCCGAGGAGGGTTTCCACCAGCAGTTTTCATGGGACTATCCCTCCGTGAAAGTTCTTGGAAACTACATGACTCTCTGGAAAAACTTCCCTGCGATCTGGCAGCAGTCAAGAGTCGAGTGCGTAGCCCACGGTGAGTTTTTCCACCTCTTGCTGTTTCCATTCTGACAGTAACTATTCACAGAATCACAGAATCAGTTAGGAATTGGAAAAGACCTCTGAGATCATCAAGTCTAACCTATGACCAAACACCACCATGTCAACAAGCCCGTGGCACTAAGTGCCACATTCTGTCTTTCCGGGTTTCCCAGCCCCTGGGTTTGATTTGTCCTGCTCTGCCCTGAGGTTCTCTTGTCCTTCCCTTGTACTGTCCCACGGAATCCCTGTGTATTCCCTGCTGTCCCATCCCATCCATCCCTGTGGAATCACGACAACTGCCCTGATCCTCAGTTGTGTGAGAGGCTCTCAGTGATGTGCCTTGGTTCTCCTTTTTTCAGCTGTGATGTGCTGGAAATGCTCTTCCCCACGTGAGGCAAAGGCACGTTGTCCTTTCCTGCCGGGGAATGTCCGTATGGGAGAACGGAAAGCGCAGCTTGACCTTAGGAAAGGACGAACAGACAAACGGCCCAAATAAATAACACCACATCCTGTGTATTTACAAATTAAATAGAATAAATAATGTCTGTGTACAGCAGGGGCAGAACATGGCCCATAGTGTGAGCAGGCTGATGTCAGGCTGCCCTCTGCTCCCAGTGTCTGTGCTGTGAAAGGTCTGGGTGTCATCGGAGGATGTCATCGGAGCTGTGGATGTCAGCCAGAGGAGCCCAGTGCTGGCCAGAGGAAGGGGCAAGTGGAAGCACAGAGCTGGCCCCAGCCTCAAGGGTGGCCCTGTGCCTCATGCTGGGCTGCTGAGGAGGACAGGCAAGACAGGATCATCCTTGGGAAATATCCTGGTGCGTATCCTTGAGCTTGGTGAGCCCCTCCAGCGCGGCCCGTCCCTGTCTCTCGTTAGCTGTACACCAGGGACCAGCTGGAGGGACACACTGGGGGCTGTCCACACAGTCCTGGGGCCAAACAGCCCCAGCAGTAGCTGAGCAGGTGCTCCTGGGACGTGTCTCGGCCCGGCACCGCTTGGTTTGGTGTGTTAACATTCATGGGGTGGCAGTAGCTTATTGAGAGGCTGCTCCTCGCGGGCAGTGGGTAGAAGAGGTAGTTGTGTCAGTGTGCACGGCTGGCAGCACCTGCTCCTCGGCCTGGGGACGGCTCACAGGCGGCTGTCCTTGCTGTCCCCACTGAGCAGGCCCAGGGGGTTCACTGGCAGCGTGAGCCAGTCCGTGCTGAGGCTGGAGGTGAGGGGCAGCGTCCCCAGGACGTCAGTGCTGAAGATGCTCAGGTCGAAGGGAGCTTTCAGGAGCTCAGGGCCAGCTTTGGAGACCAGAGGAGCACTTGGAGCCCCCCAGCTCAACAGAGTGGGGGCTAGGGGTCCCACCTGGCTGGAAAAGTCCAAGGCAAGGACTTTTCCCCACGGAGCAAGGTCCTGTGCATGGCCACGGAGATGCCCTGGAGAGGACTGCTTCAAATACCCTTTGGACACAGCCAGCTCGGAGCACTCGACATCCAGCACGAGGTCAGTGCCCTGCCCAGGCCCTTCACAGCCCGAGAGGGGCACTCCCTTGGCCGTGCCCGGCTCTGGCTCCACCGTGCCCTTGCCCTGCTGCAGGTACCCGCGGAACTGCACGTCCTCCTGGCCGGGGCAGAGGGCTGGCCCCCCCTGGCTGCTGTTCCCGCTGCTGGAGGAGCACGTGGGACCAGGGCAGGTGCTCTCCAAGCCCACGCCGCTGTCGTCACCAGTGGGCAGCTGCCGCCTGTAGCCCTGGGGCTCGGGGCCCGCGGAGCCGCTCGGTTCGGAGGAGGAGGAGGAGGGGATGTGCAGGCAGATGCCGCTGTCGGTGCTGCTGCCGCTGTTGTCTTTGCTCCCCGCGGGTCCCAGCAGGCACAGCTGGCCCTCGGGCCGCACTGGGAGCCTCCAGCCCTGCTCTGGGGGTACCTGGGCTGTGCTGGTGCTGCTGTCCGGCTGGGGCTCCTTGTGGCACAGGAAGAGCTGCTGGATGGGGTCTGTGTCCAGGCTGCCCAAGGACGGGGGCTCGTGCTCCACCCAGAGCGAGCTCTGCTTCATGAAGGACTTCTGAGAGGGAGAGAAAGAAGGGAGTGAGCCGTGCTTTGTCCCTCTTGTTGCTGGCTGCTCCCAGTGCTCCACAAGCCTGTGCCTGCACCTCTGTGCCAGCCACAAAAGGTGCCTTACCAGGACAGACGGTGTCCTCATGGGTTTCTTTACATAGGTGTGCACCAGCAGAGGCCCCAGGATCCCCAAGAGCACAACGAAGCAGGGGCTGAGGATGCTCGGGAGCAGCTCCAGAGTCCCTGCAAGAGAGGACATATCCAGGTGAGGGGAACAGGCAGCATCCGAAGTGCGCAGAGCGGCTGTCCTGGCGTGGAGCCCCACGTCCCCAGGGCCAGGAGGCTGAGGAGGGTCTGCATCCCTCCCTCCCTGCCTGGCTCCCCACTCACTGTCTCTCTGGGCAGTGGTAACACACGTCTCGTCGGTGCGCGTGGTGGGGACGGGCCGGTTGGTCACGCTGGGCTCCACGCTCACGCAGTACTCGGTGCCCCACAGCAGGTCGCTGAGGGTGAACTCTGCCCTGGTCTCCACCACTTCAAACTGCAACAAGGAGAGCACAGGCTGGTACCCGAGAGCTCCCAGCTCCTGCAGGAGGGCTGGTTCCCCCTCTATCCTCCCCTCTCCTCCCCGGTCCCCTGGGAATGGGATGTCTCCCCGTCTGACGGCAGCCAGGCCCAAAATCCCAAGAGCTGGGGAAACTCAACCTTTAGTTTTACAGAAGCCTGCGCTTTAACAATGTGTTTCTTCCACTGTGTGGGACAGGTGGGGAGGGCAGGGGAGCAGCGACTCTCTCACCGTCTTGTTGTCCTGCGTCCTCCTGGCGTACACCCGGTACTGCCGTGCGTCCTGGTGGATGTCCCCGTACCTCACAGTCAGGTTCCCCGTGCGGAAGAGCAGCTGCAGCTGCACGTGGATGGCGTTGCCCCTCACGGCGAGGCGCTGGCCCGGCAGGCGCAGGCTGGCTGGAAGCGAGTCAGTCGGAGGAGCACGTTAGGGCTTGTGTCCTGCTCGCAGCACCGGACTGAGCTGGGACTGTCCCTCGCAGCCGGTGCCACCCCTCCTCGCTTTGTCCCGTCCCATCCTGCAGCCTGCCTGCCCACCAGGAAGGTACGGAGGGAAACATCCCTGCTCTCATTCATCCCACAGTTCTTCCCTAGTGGTTTGGCATCCTGACCTCACCCTCCTCGGAGCCTCCTGCCCTGGGTGAGGTGAAGGCAGACCCCGACCTACCGTCCCGCGGGGAGAAGACGTTGGTCCTTTGCCACGAGGACGTGTGGTTCCCGGACACGGCCCTGACCCGGGCGTAGTAGCGCCTGTTGGGATCCAGGGTGTAGTAGGTGAGGTCGCAGGACTGCCCCGAGCACTTGGTGCACTCTGGGATGGCCGTCCAGGGGATTTTCGTGCCGTAGCTGCGGGGAGAAGCACCGGGGCGTGAGAGCCGTGCGGGCCGTGCAGGGACTCGGTTGTCCCTGCCCTTGGGGTGGGATGGCAGGCGGGGATCAGCCCGCCGTGCCCCCACGGCTGCACTCACACTTTGTACTCCACGTCGTAGCAGACGTCCCCGGCGTGGCCGCGTCCCGGCTCCCACCACAGCACGTGCCAGGCGGTCTTGGCGGCGAAGTGCACGTTCTGGGGCCTCGCCAGCCCCTCACCTGCGGGACCCACGGTGGGTGTTGGGTGAGGCTGCACAGCCCCCCGTCCCACTGGTGCCCATGGGAGCTGGGCAGGGCCCTCAGGACAGCCTCCTGGAGCGTCACTCCGTGTTTAGTGCTGACCACCCCATCCCCATCTTCCCCTTCCTCTCTCTTTGGGCCAAGCCCAGCCAGGAGGCTCCCCGTGCTTTTCTGCCCCAAGCAAGGAGCTGTGTTTGCATCCCCATCCCCCTGCCACTGGCTGTGGGGGGCTCTGTCCAGACTCAGCTTTCTCGCAGCTGTGTTTAGACTCTGCTTTCCTGTTTTGCTCATCTGCTGCCTGGATGAAACAGACTTTTTTCGCACCTTCTGCTTGATTTCAGTACTGTCACCTGGCAGCAAAGCCTCTGCTCGATAACATCTGCCACCCCCCTCCCCGCACAGGTTTCCCTGGCAGCCGCTCTCTGCCGCCAAACACCGTGCCCAGCAGCGGCCGTGGCACCTTGCCCACGACCCCAGCGCTGGGGACAAGCCAGGCTGGGGACTCGAGAGCCTTTGGCCTCCCAACCAGCAACAAAAGGCAAGTGGCAAGCAGGGCCCCCTGGGTTCACCCTGCTCCCTGCCTGCCTCCCCCAGCCCAGGGTGAGCAGCCCACGCGGAGCCGCCGAGACGAGAGAGGGGAGGTGAAAACCGGCAAGAGACTCACCGTCCGCGTGCCGGGCGAGGAGCAGTGCCAGGCACAGCGCCAGGGCGGTGGTGGAGGGGCCCATGGCAGCTCAGCATCCTCCGTGGCAGCAGGGTGAGCGTGGTGCCGAGCTCTGCCCCGGCGGCCGCCGAGCGCCTGTTTTTCCCCGGGGGTTGGCTCAGTGACGTGTCGGAGGCGTTCGCAGGAAAGTCTCTGTGCAGCTACTTCCACTTTTTTATTGGTTTTTTTTGCTGTCCACCCACTCATCCCCAGTCAATGCCTCAGCCCTGGGCTGGGCATTTCCAACAGCAGAGTTAAAGGAAGAATTTTGGGGGGGTTTTCTGAGCAAAAAGGTGCAGTGCTGAGAAAGGCAAGTACAAGTACACAATGTCTCTGCCTTTGCTGCTTCGTTATGAAATGAGATGTTAAAAGCACAGCAAAGGTGAGTGTTAGCACTGAGGGTGACCTGTCACAGGGATATTACAGAGCACAGCACCATGTCCTGTCCTGCCAGCAGCTAAATCCAGCCAGGTTCCATCCAGCCCTGGAGCCCCCAGGAGAGGGTTCTGGCTTTCCCTTCCTTTGGGCTCAGCCTGTGCCCTCCTGTTTCTTTCCCCGTGTGTGGGGCTGAGTGACAATTTCTGGGCTATTCTGTGTCCTGTGAGTCCTCTGCTTTGCCTTCTGGCAGGTGGGATTACAGGAGAGCTTACTTGAGGGTTTTCCTGGGGCCCTCATGTGATGGGGGGTGATTCATCACAAGAGGAGGAATTTCCCCCCAGGGGAATAAGTGTAAAGGACACAGATGAAAAGAGTAAGAGAAACCAAAAGTGCTCTGGACAGGCTCAGAGAGCATCGTGTCAGGCCTGGCTTGGTGGGCACAGAACTGCAGGACCTCACATTCCTCTGTGAAGGATCATCTTAAATGCCTTAATTAGAAGATTTCTGCTGTTTTCCCTGACTTGTCCTTCCTGCTAAAGGCCAAGGGCTTCCACAAACCCGCAGCCTGGCCAGAGCACCAGCAGCAGATCCCCTCCCTGCCCTGGGTTTATTCCCCAGTCCTTGGCAGATCAGCTGCTGTCCTGTCGCTCTGCTATCAGCTCCTGAGTCAGATCTGGCAGCCACTGAATTTAAGAGTCCTGAGATGAAGCACAGCCCGTCCCACACAAAGCCACAGCTTGTGTTTTGTGTAAAATAATGACAATTAAAAGCAACAGGACCAAAAACAAGGGAAGAGGGAGCTTTGTGGAAAAGACACCCCGGGGCTGGTCCTGTGGGTGAGGCAGTTCAGAGGCTTGGGAGAAAGGGTTGGCGATTTAAGGGAAAATGAAACAGGCTGAGGAGAAATGAGAGTTCTGCAGAAGGCTGGGATGGTGAGTGGCACAGGACTTGGGCTGGCACCTGAGCTGCTGCACGGCGGGCAGTGTGACCTGTGGGTGATGTGGCTGACCCTGAAATACCTCCTGGTGGACACACTGCAGGGAATCCCGGGCCAGGGACAGCTGGGCCTGTGTTTCCCAAGCCGGTGTCCCTCGGGAGGTTTTCCCAGGCTGACAGAGGGGTCAGGCAGTGATGCTGCCCTGCTCAGTGCAGGGCTGGGGCCGGAGGGCTGGGTCTGCACAGCCCTGCCGCAGGACAGGAGCAGAGTGATCCTCTTCCCTTCCTATTGCCTCGTGCCTGGAGGTGGGAGTGGAGCGCGGAGGAGCCGCTGGGCTCTCCTGGGCTGGTGGAGCCGGCTCTGGCCCTGTGTGCTATTATCACCTCTGTGCTAGCTGGGAGGCCAGGAGGGTGCTGCAGGGCTCACAGGAGCAGTTACCAGCAGGCAAGGGTGAGGATTTCACCCGGGAGGTGTTATGCTGGCTGACATTTACCAGCAGGCTCCTGGGGTCAGGCCAGACAAGCTGTTCTCTGTAGGTGGCTTTGTAGAAACACCAGCAGGCAGTGAATGATTCCTGGAGTTGTTACCTGGAGCTGCTTTCTGAAAATCCCTTTTTGAAGAGGATGTGTCAGCTCGTGTGGACGTGGCTGGCTGGCTCAGGGCTGTCTGGGGATGCAGCTCAGTGCTCAGCCAGCCCCAGCACCCAGCACAGGCCCAGAGGAACCACAAAAAGCAAACAAAAAACCCCCAAACCCACTTCTGCCTGTGAAAACTGCAGAGGAGTGTGCTGTGGAGTGAGGGCTGGCTGAGAAACCCCCCTGGAAGACAGGATTCCCAGAACAGGAGGGGACAGTGGGATCCAGCACAGGCTTTTCAGGGTTGACGTGAAGGGGCTTTGCAGCAGGCTTTCTCCGAGCTTGGATGTCCCTGCTTGTCTCCTGCCCTGCAAATGAGCAGGTGTGGGTGGGGAGCTGGATTAATAAGGGACTTACTCTATGAATAATGCCAGGAGAAATGCGTGGCAGTGAGGGTCATGGGTCTGGATATGAGAGCACACAACAGAGCTGGGCCTTTTTCCTTTAATCTGGATATTTTTATCTGTTTCTTCCTGAGTTCTTGGTCAAGCAAAGCATCCCCAGCTTGTGCCTGAAGGGGAGGCAGGAGACTGCTGCTGGCTGCTGGCAAAAGCATCACTTCATTAGTAAAGGAGTGAAAAGGCCTCTAGAGAAACTGGAGGGAAACTGCATTTCATTTCCCTCGGAACAGGGAATTCTTGACTGCTGGGTCACACCAGAGAGGTTTTCCTGGGGTTCCTCTCCCATCCTCAGCCGGCACGCTTAGCCCTTGGACTGGAGAGGCTGGGGGTGAATGTGTGGTGGGCACAGAGTGAAGAAGGGGGGAGTTGGGTGGGCAGGCAGGCAGGAGAGCAGCGAGGAACTCCCAGAGACTGGGATGCCACCACCCCCTGGGCCCAGGTGATATCTCACCTGTTCCCAAACTCCCATCCCTCTGGCCACAGCCAGGCTCCCACTGCCCTGCGTCCCTGAGCAGCCGGCCGGCACAGGGGCAGGTGTTTTGCAGGCTGTGCCTGGAGCAGTTGGGAAACAGGCAGCGGTGGAGCGGGACGGCAGGTCGGACTGGTTTCCCTCGGCGCTGGCACTGACGTACGAGCCGCTCTCCAAACAGACTCTGCCCCGTCCGCGGCACCGGCTGTGCTCGGCCCCGCGCAGGATGGCCGTGCCGGAGCTGTGAGCACAGCCCAGCCCGCAGCGGCCCATGGACGGCAAAACCTCTCCGGTAAGGTGCGGGCAGCTCGACCCCGCTGCGGGGCTGGAGGGACCCGCTCTCCTCGGGGTTTGAGGGAGAGCCCAGCCTCTCCTCCCTGCTCTCCAGGGTGTTGCCTTCGAAGCAGGCAGTGGGGGAGAAGGAGCCAGGATGGGCTGCCTGGGGGGCTGCTGTCTCTGGCACCCCTCGGCACAGGGAGGGAGGGGGACAGTCACCAACACCCCCAGCGTCAGCTCCGTGCTGGCAGAAGAGGTGTCTTGGCCTCCAGCATTCTTCTTTGCCATGTTGAAGTGGAGTTGTGAACTGGGGGGACCAGTTGGTGCTGTCAGTGGGATCTGGTGCCGCTTGGCACCCGTGGGAGCCGCACTGAGTTCCTGAGCCCTCCGGCACTTTCCGCCAGCACTCTGGCAGCAGCGCACTGGTGGGCTCAGCCCTGCTGCTCTCCTTTGCCGTCTCTCCGGGCAGTTTTTGGGCTGGGTTGGCTGGGACCTGCTCAGCCTTGGATGTGGAGCTTTGCTGAGCATCCTGTCATGAGGAAAACATCCATCCCGGCTGGGCAGCGGGCGAGGCCGTGGGTAATTACCGCGCCGAGCACTGCCGGCTGTGCCAGCGAGGGCCGGGACGTGCAAAGCCGGCGGTGACGGGGTGGAAGGGACTCGAGGGGAAGCAGGGCCAGCTGTGTGTCCTCTTCCTGCCCCTTGGCCTGGGGTGCCAGCCAGGAGCAGGGGCAGAGTGGGCTCGTGCTGGATGCTGGCTGGGTCCGTGCAGCAGCCTGACCCCAGCACTGCTCTGCAGGGTGGTCCCGGCTCTGGATGGCCCCAAAGCAGGTGGCATCACTGCATCTGGGTGACAGCAGGGCAGGAACCGGGATGCCCACGTATAGAGACAGTTGCCCAATACTGGACATCCCCACTGGGCCACCTTGGCTTTGTCACTTGGATTAAATGGGCCACCAGGAGTCCCAGGAGCCACCCTTGGCTCTGCAACTGCGCTTCGTCTTTCCGTGCCTCGGTTTGCCCATCTGTGGAATGGGGTGAGCAGACATCGCTCACCCCCTGGAACACTTTCGGGTCTCTGCCCAAAGGGCTGCTCACACTGGCACAGGGCAACCTGTCCCTGGCCACATCAGGCTGATTCAACCAATGTGGCTTGTCACCTGCACTTGTAAAATGGCCCTGGTGTGCTTTGGGATTTCACTTCCCTGTATGCTGCCCCTTCACAGCATCAGGACCTTGGCAGTGTTATCTTGCAGCCCCGTTCTGGGGCTGGGGTCTGTCCCTTCCCAGGGAGGCCCCGCTCAGCTGTGACACTCGAGCAGGACTGTCACCAGGAGGGATCGGGGCTCTCACAGGCCAGGCAGGGCTTTGTCCCTGGCGAAGACAATGTCTCTGTTGTGTGCTGGCTGAGCTGCTCTGCACACACAGTCGGTTCACAGGCAGGTGAAGGAGCCGGTTCCCAGCCTGGACACGGGCCTGTGGGCACCTGGGAGCGATGGTGAGGGTGGGCAGCTGAGCTCAGCTGGGAGGGATGATCAGCTACTGAGGCAGCTCCTTCCAGCTTATTTAAGGCAGGCTGCCTCCCTCCCCTCTTGATGCTCCAGATTCTGAGTTGCTGCCCGTGTCCTTGTGCTCCTCCGAGGCACGGCTGGGACCTGGTTGCAACACCCAGGTGTTGCTCGGCTTCCGCTCTCCCTCCCACTCCGAAACTGCGGGTGACTGCTGGCTGGTTTCCCTGCTTCCCTCCCCACTGCCCATGGATCCTGAGCCTCCAGCCCAGCCCGGATCACCTTTCCCCTGGTGATTGTCCTCTGCTGCCATGGATCTGGGGGCCTTCCCTCCGCAGCAGGGAGCCGAGCTGCAGGTCAGTGCACACGGCAGCTCACAGTGCAAAGGGGATGGGCATCTCAGGGCTGCTGTCTGTGGTTCAGGTGCTTTGCCCAGCTTTGCTCAGAGCCTCAGAGCAGGGAGGGGGAGTGAGGTGGTGTTTACACTCCTGACAGGCTTAGCAAAGGGCTTGTGTTGCAGACAGGCACCATCCACTCATCCCCCAGCGCGAGGTGAGCAGAGCTGGCCAGGAGTCCCCGTGCGTGTCCCCAGAATCCCTCCTCACTGTCCTCTGAAATCCATCCCTGCCACAAACAGGGGCTGGCTGTGCTCCCCCTCCCCACAGCTGCCTTTGGCACGTACCACTCTCAGGGCTGGCAGTGGAACATTTGCAGAGAGGGCGTCGCGGAACGGCCTCAAACCGCAGCCGCGCGTGCGATACGGGCTCGGCTCTGCCTCTGACTTTTACTCAAAAGCCAGCAAAGGATGAGTAAAGGTTTTGTGGGCAGGAGCTCTCACTCCCTCGCCGGGGTTATGTGCTCTTCTTAACAGCAGCATCTTTGTGAAACCGCTGCTATTTTCTCTCTGCTGCAGTGGCCTTACGATCGCTTTGCTGGTTACCTGGAGCCCGTGGCAAAAGCTTTGTTAGCTTCTCTGATAGGCCTACAAAATTATTTGGACTTTGAGCTTTTGAGGAAATGAGTAGCTAAAAGTTCACCTGAATGTAAAAGGGCACGTGCTTCCTGCTGAGGAGCGTTCAGAGCAGTTTGACCTATGGCGTGCTTGGGTGTTTATTTGATATATTTGCACACCGAAGGTGGAAGTGTTGTAGCGCCCTTGGCTCCCTGGGGAAGCTGGGCTGTGCTTTCTGGTGTGATGGAGAGGATTGTGCTTTGGAGGGTTGTAATTCTGCTGGTCTGACAAGGGAAGGGTTGTGCTTGCTGCAGGGTGAGACGTGAAATACCAGACAGTGTGGAGATAGCACACAAATGCCACTGTAAAAGGGTATTTTAAAAAGCTTCATTTATACGTGGACAGGAGAAGCTCTTTTCCCAGGAAGGATTCCTGGCATCCACACATTGCTTTGTTTCTGCAAGTCAGCAGTTCAGGAGCTGCCACAGCTCTGGCTCTCTGTGTTTGCTGTCCAACAGCGGGCACTGAGGGTACCTGGGGATGCCCCACCATGTAGGTGTGTGAGAACTGGAATCCCATCGGTGTGGCTGCTCAGGCTCCTCAGGGAAGGGCAGCGTGGGGCACTCCCCAGCCCTCCCACACCGAGGGGCTCTCCTGGGCTCCCCAGCACCTCTGGGAGAAAGCCAGGCTGCAGCACGGCCGTCCTGGGCTTGCCCCACATGGCAGCTGGGAAATCCAGGTGTAGGGAAAGCTCAGCCTGCAGGCTGAGGTGTGTTCTGGGCAAGGGGTGAGAGTGGGCTGGTGCTGTGAAACAGGAGGTGCCTCTGCTCCTCCTCCTGCACAGGAGCCTGACACGAGTGGGGACGTGGCTCCCCACGGCCAGGAGATGTTGGTGCTGCCTCGCCAAGGGCCCCGTGGGTGGCAGGAGCAGGTCGGTGCCGGGGGCTGGCCCCACACACCGTGCTGCTGGCCAGGGTGGCCTCCCCGGAGCCCGGGGTGCTGTGCCTGCCGGCCCTGCAGGCGATGAGCTCCCCAGGCACAGTCCAGGAGGGATGTGTGTGTCTGTGTGTGTGTCCCCGGAGTGCAGACGGGGGCTGAGCTGAACGCGTGGCCACGCCGGGGCCGTGACTCACGGATAATGCCCAGGAAGTTACACCACCGCATTGCAAGGAAGGGCACAGCCAGATTGACAGAGCGTGAGCCCGAGAGCCTCCAGACCTGCCCATCAGGGCCCCTGATTCCCATGGGGCAAGGGCAGTGATGGCTCCCAGCACTGTCCCATCCTCTGCCCGTCCCAGAGCCGTGATCCAGCCCGGGTGCTGCTTGCTGCCTTCTCAGGGAAAGGGATGTTTTCTGGTCCTGGGTAAAGGTGATCTCTAGCAGCTGCAGTGCCAAAAATCAGACAGATTTCCAGAGGGATGTGTTACAGCCCACCTCTGGCTGGTAAGTGATCCCTGTGGGGTGATGGCTCCACCTCTCCTGGATGTCCCTTCTGTGGGACATCAGTGGCATTATAGAGTCCTATAATGGTTTGGGTTGGAAGGAGCTTAAAGCTCATCCAGTTTCAACTCCCTGCCAAGGGCAGGGATGCCTCCCAGTAGACCAGGTTTCTCCAAGCCCCATCCATCCTACAGAGATTTTACAAAAGGCAGAGTAAACAGCATTTATTTGGGGATTTGTAAGCAGGTCCTCTCTGAAGGAAAATGAGAGGCTCTGCTTCTGTGGCTGATGGAGCACTTGCAAGAGTGCATCTTGAGGAAAGGAAACAGATACATATTCTTCTGCGAATTCATGGATTAGGAGTGACACAACTGCAGAGCAGCATTCCAGGGTACAGGACGTTTCAGGGCTTGGAAAACACCGATTATTAAGTATTACTAAATAACAGCTGGAAATTACACTGTATTTTTCAAATGGCTAATTAAGGATAGATGCATAAATTGGGGCACTAGCCCCGTGGAACTGGGCCATGGAGTGACTGACCTGGTGCCAAATACCCGTCTGATTGCTCCCATCACAGCGATGGGTCTGGGGAATTCATCCACCTGGAGGGGAAAAGCTCGGTGACAACGAGGTTTTGGGCCAGCCTGGGTTGGGATATGGCTCAGAGAGGGGCACCAGAGTGGTGACTGTCCATGAGGTCCGTGGCATTGCGAGGAGTAGCCACCAGCAGCCCCAGCTGGTAGTGGCAGGGGGCTCAGCTCTGCGTCGCCCTTGCCTTCACAGCTGGCAGGGTGGCAGCTGGAGGACTCTCCAGTGGGCATCACTCAGTGCCAGTGACAGTCTCCTCTGCTCCCAGACCGCTGCATCACTGGGCAGTGTCCCTCCCAGCCTCCATGCCTCCACGGTCAGCAGCATCTTCGGCGCCCGACCTCCACAGCCCCGGGAGAGCGTCCTGGGCATCAGCTTCAAACCCTACAGCCCCGAGAGCAGCCCGGCCCCGACACCCTGCACGGCCTGTGAGAGCACACGTAAGGATGGGGCCCAGGCTGGCCTCTGGCCGCCCTGGCCCTGGTCCCACCAGGGGTGGGGAGGGATGGAGGGAGGCAGGGGTGGGTGCCTGTGCCTGCTGCTGGCACAAGCCTTGGCCACAGGCTGGTTTTTCCCTGGGGGTGTGAGGAGTGCTGAGAGCCAGGGAGAGGACTGTGACCACGGGGCACTGCGGGGTGTGCATGGCCCCGCTCTCCCACATCCCGGGGGTCCTCTGGGGAGCTGGTGGGTAGCAGGGGTGTCCTGGGGAGGCAGCTGCTCCCCCTGACCCTGCCTCCGCCCTGCTGCCAGGATCCTCCATGTTCAGAGCTCCCTGCATGAGCCAGCGGCGGCTTGCGCTCATCTTCTGCGTCTCCGTCCTCATCGTGCTGCTCATCGCCCTCATCCTGCTGTGTGAGTGGGGCCCCAGCCCAGGGTGGCTCGGGGCTCCTAGAGGGGTCCTCAGAGGGGCTGGGGGTCAGCAGAGACTGGGGATACCTGTGCTGGGAAGTGCCAGAGGGAAAACCCTGGTCCCAGAGGCAGCAACGTCCTCTTGCCATTCCCTGAGTGTTCCTGACATCTGGTGGAGAGATGGGAGCCTGGGAAAGGAGATCTGCTGCCTGGGCTGACAGCGGCATTTGGGGAGCTTGGGGCTGCAATGTTCTTTCCTTCTGCTGGGCTCGCTTTGGTGGGCAGCAGGGCCCCCCCAGCAGCACCCACAGTCGCCCTCCCCTGGGCAGGATCTGCCGAACAAATTGTGGTCCGCAGGCGGGACACACACGGACACCGGGGAATCCCTTTAATCCCGGTAACATCCAGCTGCCATTCTCCAGCTGGTGGGCTTGAAGCACTCACAGGCAGCATGCATGTTTCTGTGGGTGGAGGGAGAGGGACTTGCAGCAGCTGGGCAGCACAGGGGGGTGCTCAGGGTGGCCAGTCCTTCCCCAGCCCCATGTCCAGCAGCTTCTCGCTCTTGGCTCACACCTGGTGTTTGGGAGCGCCCCCGTGCCTGGCGTGTCTTCGGATGCCCATCCAGGTGGGTCACAGCCCCCTCACCCACGGCCAGCCCTGGCCTCACCAGGGCATTTTCTTGCTTCCAGTCATGTTCTGGCGGTCGCAGACGGGCATCGTGTACAAGGAGCCCGCCGAGAGCTGCAAGGACAGCGCCGTGCGCTGCGACGGCGTCGTCGACTGCTCCCAGCGCAGCGACGAGCTGGGCTGTGGTGAGGCCAGGGGGCTGGGGCAGCGGGAGCGAGGGGAGCCCCGGGGGTGCTGGGGGTGCCCCTGGTTCACCTGCTCTGTCCCACAGTGCGCTTCACCTCCGAGGAGTCCTTACTCCATGTCTACTCCAGCACCGAGAGCCAGTGGCTGCCGGTGTGCAGCAGCGCCTGGGACGAGTCCTTCTCCAGGAAGACCTGCCGGCAGCTGGGCTTTCAGAAGTAATTCCTGAGGATGGGTGGTTCTGCTCGGGTGCTGGGGCTCTGCCAGCCCCCTGGGCTCTGTGCTCTTTCTGCCAGCACTGTGTTTTTCTGCTGGAAGGTGTCATGGCCAGCGCTGCTGGAGGCAGGGAGCAGATGGTCACTGCCTCTCCTCTTCCCTCCCAGTGCCTCTCAGACCGAATACGTCCCCCTGCGTGTCTCTGGCAAGAGCCTCACGGTGACTGACGAGCGAGAGACCATCCAGCAGAGCCTCAACAGGTACCAGGCAGCGTCACCTCCTGCCCTGCCCCTGCCCTGGTGCCACAGGGATGGGACTGAGGCCATATCTCTCTCCTCTCTCCTGCAGCTCACAGTGTCTCACGGGAAAGTACGTCTCCCTCCGATGCACAAGTAAGGGAATGGCTGGCACATGGCCAAGGGCAGGCAGGGAGCCCTTCCACAGGCTTGGGAGTGCTTTCCTCCCTTCCCTGCGCAGGGTTGGGCAAATGGGGTGTTTTCCAGCCAACTGGGTAATAGAAAACTACAAAGCTTGCATTCCCTGGTCCCCACTGCCCCTTCGAGTGGTGCCTGTGGGTGGTGGGGATGTTGTGTCTGTGTCTCCCCTCCAAGCCCACCTTCCCTCCCAGCCCTCCTCTCAGCCCCGCTCTCCCCTCTCCAGCCTGTGGGCAGAGGATTTCTGGCCGGATCATCGGGGGAAAGGAAACCTCTGTGAACAAATGGCCGTGGCAGGTCAGCGTGCAGTACGGGCCGATCCACATCTGCGGCGGCACCATCATCGACGCGCAGTGGGTGCTCACGGCAGCCCACTGCTTCTTCATGTGAGTGCTGCTGCCAGCCCCGCTCAGCCCAGCCCCACGCCCCCCTGCCTTACCCCTCCCTTCCTTCCAGGAACAGCATGAAGATCCTGGACGACTGGAAGGTGTACGGGGGGGTGTCGGACCTGAAGCAGCCCGTGGAGGGCGTCCCCGTGTCCCAGGTCATCATCAACTCCAACTACAGCGACGACCACGACGACTACGACATCGCTCTCATGAAGCTCTCCAGGCCGCTGACGCTCTCAGGTGAGGCCTCACAGCTTACCTGGACCTGGCTGGGGGTGGTGTTTGGGGAGGCAGGGAGAGACTGAGGATGGGCAGGAGAGGCAGCTCTGGCCCACTTGGAACCACACCCTGGGGTGTGTGGGGCTGCTGCCAGCCGGAGCATCCAACTCTGCTGTGACCACCTTGCTTTCCCTGGCCTGTCCCGTGGCCAGGAAGGGGCTGGCACACGTAGCCATAAACTCAGCTGTGCCACCAGCATTGTGTCCCACGTGGGGCCAGCGAGACCTTCCGGGGTGGGCAGAGAGGGGACCATTCCTGCCCCCCACGCTCCTCCCTGGCTGCAGGGCTCGTGACTACGATGGCTATTTTGCTCCCGGGTGACTCATCCCTCCCTCCCTCCTCGCCTGGCTTTCATCATGTCTCCCTCCAGCCCAGGTTCGCCCAGCCTGCCT
The DNA here is from genome assembly GCA_035583135.1 of Lophotriccus pileatus. NCBI lineage: Eukaryota > Metazoa > Chordata > Aves > Passeriformes > Tyrannidae > Lophotriccus > Lophotriccus pileatus. The sequence goes on from JAWWES010000067.1 coordinate 5,616,161, forward strand.
CCCCATGTACGGCCAGCGCTTCCAGACCGGCAGGTCCTGCTTCATCACGGGCTTTGGGAAGACCAGGGAGAACGAAGGTGAGGGAGGGCACAGGCTCCCCACAGGCAGCTCCTGCCCACGGGCACAGCTCTGCTGTGCTGCTCAAGGACCGTTCCCACCGGGATAACTCTCAGGGGTTGCCCTCCCCAGCCCGTGAGGCTTTGCAGAAATGAGAAACACGAGCTTCCTCCCTCGCTGCTGCAGAGAGGCCCGGGGGTTGTGGGGGGCTGAGGCCCCCCCTGCCCCACAGCTCTTCCTGCCTTGCAGATAACACGTCCCCGAAGCTGCGGGAGGCCGAGGTGAAGCTCATCGACTACAAGATCTGCAACAGCGACAAGGTGTACGAGGGGTACCTGACCCCCAGGATGATGTGCGCCGGGTACCTGCAGGGAGGCAAAGACGCCTGCCAGGTGAGCTGGGGGCACCTGGCGCACCAGGGAGAGGGCTGCCCGCTTTTGGGTACCCACAGAGGGGCATCTCCCCTCTCCCCTCCTCACTGCTCTGCCCCTCTGAGCCAGGGTGACAGCGGAGGGCCCCTGGTCTGCGAGGACCACGGCCGCTGGTACGTGGCCGGGGTGACGAGCTGGGGAACAGGATGTGGCCAGAAGAACAAGCCTGGAGTTTACACCCGTGTGACAAAGCTCCTCAGCTGGATATACAGCAAAATGGAGGTGAGGTGGCAGGGCTGTGCTTGGGCAGGGAGGCCCTGCTGCGTGGAGAGGGGCTGTACCCCCCCAGCCCAGCCCCTGGCACCTCACCCTTGCTCTCCCTTCTCTCCCTGGCAGAGCGAGAACGACTAAAACCGGGATGGACATTGCCTGGGCTGTACCTCTCTGGCTGGCACAGGCACTGCCCTGGGCTGCTGCCAGGGCACGATGCTACCAGCCCATGCCACACCTCCCTCTGGACTGTCTGTGCAGCCAGGGACCTGTGGCTGCCCCCCAACTCTGAAAACACGGCGCCTGGGAAGTGACTCTGCCCTCTCCTGGCGCCAGGGGATGACCTGGTGGCCGCTGGGCACAGGACCCAGCCAGCCCCAGGGGGACACAGCCCACGCTGGCAGCTGGCCATGCTGGCTGGGGGCACCTCCTCACCCCGTGTCTGTGGCTCTTGTGTTGTAAATAGACCTGTCTGGACGGGGTGTCACGCGTGCTTCCTGGCAGGACCGAGGCAGGGTGCCTGGCAGTGCCATGGGGTGCCCATGTTGAGGGGGCATTCCTCTTGCCAGATCACAGCTGTGCCACCTCTGGGGTGCGGGATGGGGCAGCTGTGCCCGCTCTGCCCACACCCACGGCCTTCCCACGAAGGGGAGCCCCGAGGTGCAGTTATTCCACCCTCCAGGAGGAGGTTTGGGGATAGATTTAGGAAGTGCCTTTTACATGGTGTTCCTCCCTGGGAGAGAAACACCTGTTTGTTTACTTTTCCACGCCGTGCATCTGGTCTGAGCCAGAGCTCCCTCCCGGAGCGCAGCCAGCCTGGGTCCCCACCCCGCTCCGGGGAGGATTTGGGGCAGGTCTGGATCCCCCTGCTGTGAGCTCAGTGGCCGTGCAGGATTGCTGCCTCCACCCTCAGGCTGCCCAGCACACAGGGACGGCCCAGCCAGCCTCACCTCCTCAGCCACGCTGCAGCAGGGACGCCTTTCCCCAAGGAAACAAGTGCCTGCATCTCCTTGTGGATGCTGGGGGCACACGAGGTGCCGTGGGAGATCCCCGTGGTGAGCAGGGGCTGGCTGCTCCTATCCCCAGCTCAGCTGCAGAAGGGTCCTGGATTGCCTGGCCACCCTGCACTCTTCTAATAAACATTTTAGTAGTGTTCCACTTGGAGATGGCTCTTCTGAACGGGCTGGAGAGGAAAGGGTGTCACCTGGCTGTCACTGTTGCTGTGGGTACGTGTGATGGAGTGGCCCTTCCTGCCCTTCACCCTCTGGGTTACTGCTTGTGGCTGGGAGGAAAGGGGGTATCTTGGGTCCCTCACCTCTGGGAGCATCCCCTGGCGTTCCCAGCACTGACTGCTTCCCTTGGAAAAGGCTGTGGGCAGGCAGAGAGCTGGGACAGCAGGTCTGGTCTGGCTCTAGGTGTGCACAAAGCACCCACCTCTCCCTGGGACTCGAGCTGTCCCCTGCCTGCTGATGATGGGGAGGGGTGAGTGAAACCCTGGTGTTGTTTCATTCGTGGATTTGGAGCGGAGCTGGGCGGCTGCTCCGGACCTGAACTGTAACAAAGCCTTTTGGGAAGCACTGAGTCAGCCTGACCTCAAATCCCTTTCCAGAGCAGCAGCCCAGAAACCTCCCACGGATGCAGGAGCCGCCCGTGAAGAACAGGGTGTGCAGAGCCCAGGGGACTGTCTGCACTTTATAAGATGTGAAAAGGGCCTGGGCAAACCTGCTGAGTTCCAGGGAGCAATGGGTGTTCTTGCTCCCTGCACACAGAGGCTGGACATGCTACCAAGACCACCCTGCAAGTGCAGTGGTGACAGCAACAGATTTTTCCATGAGCAGAAGCAGCTGACCTTTAGTAAGAGTAGGGCCTCATTGTGCCTTCCCCATTTTATGTTGGTCCAGTTAAACTGGGAAATCAAAGGGTTTTGAGCCACAGACCCAGATAACATTTGTCCACAGGCTCTCTGGGACCTCGGGGTTTCTGTTTAGGTAAGTGCTAATGTGCCCCACAGAGCAGCTCATTTATTGCTGGAGAAATTGATCTTCTGAGAAAGAATAACCCAAAAGCTAGAACCCAGTAAGAGCTGATCTTGCTGGAGCTGTGTTCCTGGGCACAGTGGTGGTAATTCCATTTCAGAGTGTTGGGGACCTGCTCCTCTGCTGTGGATTTCACCTCCACGGGGGTTATTCTCCTCTGAAATAGTCTCTCACAGCAGAGAAACACTTTCAGCCCTCAATACAAATTTAATTTATTCCTTCTAAACCTGCCATCCAGCGGTGCCTCCTCCCAGGCCCTGGGGGAAGGTATGCTGTGTTTCCCCAAGGGCTGAAGTTTTCTAAGCAGATTAGAAGTGATTAGTTTCTGAAGCCGCCTGGCCACGGCTGTTGTGCTGTTCCCAATGACAACACTGCTCTGGAGCATCTTCCTAGACAAGGGGTGCTGAGCATGGCCCCACATGTGGCTGGGCTGTTCCCATGTTCCTCTGTGCCTTGGAAACCGTAGGCCAGTGTCCCCAGGGGATGTGACTTACAAAAATACAGCCTGGCGGGCACCACGCGAATTAACGGCCATTAGCGGTGGTTTTCCCGATCTCTCCTTTTATAGCCCTTCGTTCTGCTGTGTCAAAACAGATTTGTTTATAGGGTTTCAGCGATGATGTTTCTCTACAAAAATGTTTTTCCTCTGGTTTGGTTCCCTTCCACGGTCAGTAACATCATCACTTGGCACTGAGTCGCTGGACTTCATCTTGTGCAACACCAGCTCTGGCTGTGCTCGATGGGGGAATGCAGGAGCTTCAGTGCAGCCACTGCTTGATCCTCGCTCCTGGAGGGATTCAGGGCACTGGGAATGACTCGGGCCTGATGGAAAATGATGTCACTGGGGTGCACCCAGCAGTGTGGCTACACAGAGCTTTCGTCAGGGCTTGGTTCTGCCGTGTCCCTGAGCGCTCTGGGGGCTGCACTGCCACCCAACAGGCAGTTTGCAAGGTTGGCATTACAGGGAGAGGCCTTAAAATTGGAGCTGAAGGCTCTGGAGAGCAAGTGGCTCTGTCCCTGCTCCAATCACACAGGGAGGAGGTGCCTGCTCCAGGGTAAGGGACACGCTCAGATGAAATCATGCCCCGTTGAAGCCACTGGCAGTGCTCCTGTTAGCTCAAATAGCTGAGGAAATCAGCCCAGCCCCTTCGTTAGCATAAATCAGCATCTCCTGCCTGGCCTCCACATTACTTTTGGCCCAATTTGCCCAGCAAAGAAGCTGGAGCTCAGTACAGCCTCCCCAGCAGCAGGGCCCTGGGGAGATGTTTACCATTAGTGACCGATGGAGCTGCTTCTCTCCAGTGGGAGCAGCACAGCAGACCCTTCCCTTCCCACCTTCATGGTGGGGGTCTCTATTTTACCTGAGTTTGCAGAGGGGAAAAAAATCTGTACTGCCAATTTTTTTGATTTTAATCACTTTGGGCAGTGCCTTGGAAATTTTAAATCCCATCAGGGGATGGAGAGCACAGAGCACACCCAGCTGCATCCAGCCCTGAGTCCTGGCTGCTACTGCACGGGGGATCTGATGTTGAGGGCTCTACAGAAACCTCCCCATGCTTCCTGCAGCCCCCAGGGCATGGTCACACCTCAGTGTTTTACTGTGTGCTGGGGATAATGGCACCTGAGAGGCAGATGGGGTCGGAGAAACCCAAAACTCGATTACAACAGCTTGATCCCAGCTTCCCTCTCTGCAGGGTAACTGACAGCCTTATCATGTTATCCCAATGCATTAAAGAGACTTGATGTTGTCCAGCTCCTCTGTGTTGGTCTGTATCTCCTGACCCTTGGAATAATTGCCTTGAAATGCCAGTGCTGGTTTATTTTCCTTTTTTTATGTTTTACTGGAACCTGGGAAATGGCTGTAAATAGTCTGTGTGCCGTCACTGCCTGATCTCTATCTAAGATGCATTTGAGTTATTATGGGATGAGCCAGCACGGTGGTAACAGCATTGCTGAGGTGTTTTGTCGAGAAGGAATGCTTCTCCAGGACAGCAGCAGGAGCTGGGCAGACGTGGGTGTGCCAGTCTGGCCTGGAAGGGAGCAGTGCCCACGGTTCCTGGCGGTTGGTTACTGCCTGGCAGTGCCCCCAGCCCCCTACTCCCATTTCACATCCCATATTAAACACGTATCTCCCTCCCAGTCTCGCTCCTCCCCACATTCCCAGCTGTCTGATGGGAATAAAGTGGTCGCTTGCCACAAAACTCTGTGACAGGGCATTCACAGCGTGGTTTGTCCAGCCCTCCTCCTGTCAGGCAGCATTTTGCTGTGGCTGCCTGAAGTGTGTGCTGGTTCCTGACCTGCTCTGGGTAAGACCCAAAGGGTCTGTCCCCCTGCAGCTGCTAAATGCTGGTGGATCCAGGGGAGCCAGAGCAGGCAGGAGGACACAAAAGCTTCCGCGCCGTGTTTACCGATTCATCTGGGCGTGTTTTCTGTTGGTCCCAGAGGAGCTCCAGCATCTGTTCCTCGCTCGCTGCTTTCCCTGCTCCCTCCACGGCAGGTGCAGAGCACAGGGCAGAGTCCACCCCTGCTCTCCAGTGTGTGCAAAGGGATGTTCCAAAGCCGGGTAAGCCTTTCACCCCCCACACACCGTCACTTTTGTACAACCACAGAATCACGGAATGGGTTGGGTTGGAAGGGATCTTAAAGCTCGTCTCATTCCAACCCCCTGCCATGGGCAGGGACACCTTCCACCAGCCCAGGTTGCTCCAAGCCCCATCCAACCTGGTCTTGGACACTTCCAGGGATGGGGCAGCCACAGCATCTCTGGGCAACCTGTGCCAGGGCCTCCCCAACCTCACAGGGACGAATTTCTTCCTAATATCTAATCTAACCCTGCCCTGGCAGTGGGAAGCCATTCCCCCTTGTCCCATCACTCCCTACCCTTATCCAGAGTCCCTCTCAGCCCTCTCGGAGCCCCTTTAGGCACTGGAAGGGGCTCCGAGGTCTCTCCGGAGCCTTCTCTTCTCCCAGCCTGTGCTCCCAGCGGAGATGCTCCATCCCCCCTGAGCCTCCCCGTACCCTCCTCTGGGGGGATGCGGGAGCCGCCGAGGGCCGGGCCGTGCTGGCCGCGCCCCCCGCCGCTGCCCGCGCCCCCCGCCCCGCAGGCGCCGCCCCCGCCCCGCCCGCCCGCTCCCCTTTGTGCGGCAGCCCCGCTCCGCGCTCCGCTCCGCTCCCCCGGCACCGCCCGGAGCCGCGGGGCCAGCCCGGCTCCGCACGGCCCCGCACGGCCAGCGCAGGTGGGTCCGGCCGTCGGGGGCTTGGCGGGGCCGCTGGGGAGGGAGGGAGAGGGAGAGGGTGAAGGAGGGTGGGAGGGTGGTCGGTCGGTCGAGGTACTCGGGGTCCCCCCGGCAGCGCCGGGCTCGGCCGTGCCCGCTCGGGGGTCCCGTGTCCCGGTGCCGGAGTGCGGTACCGCGCCTCACCCCGCTCCAGCCGGGCAGTCGGCCGGGACCCCGCCCCGCCGCCCCCGGGGCATCGCCCCGCGCCCCGACCCGCCCGCATCCCGGCCCCGGCGGCTGCCATGGCAACGCCGGGTACCGCGGTTTCCCCTTAGCCCACCGTTGCCTGGTTACCAGCCCCCCCCTCCCCGGCACGGGGGAGGATGCCCCGGTGGACCCCACCCGAGACCACCGTGGGTAGAGCTGGTTCGCACGCAGTGCTCCGCAGGCTGGCAGGGCTCTGCAGAGCAGGGGTGTCCCGGGGAGCGGGGGGGGATCCCTCCTCTCGCAGCCCTTGGCAGCGCTCTGGCTCCTGTTGTTCAATATTGTAGTAACACCGCGCGTAAACAGCCAAGCGCCTTATCCCGGGAAGGCGTCTGGAGGAAGGGAAGAGCGTGTCTCTCAGGGTGTGTAATTAATGCTTCCAAAGAGACGGATCTTGGAGTCCATGTGGTGGAACTCGGAGCTTGCAGGGATATTTCTGTGGGAGGGAAAGTGACAGGTGGTTTGTGTGGATGTGAATAAGCAGCGTGAAAGAGCAGCCTCTCGGGAAAAGCCGTGTGTGGATTAGGATGAGGCACCCGTTTTGGCAAGCCCGCAGTGCTCCACGGTGCTGTGGGGTCCTGCTGGGATTTTCAGTCCCGCTGGGTGGTTCTGCTCCCAGTTTGAAACAAAGACAAGCCCGGAGAACCCCTGCCCCTGTGCAGCCGGACTGTGGTTCTGAGGTGGAACGAGGCGGAACGTGCGAGGGAGAGATGCCAGCGTGAAGTGCTTTGGCTGCCGAGCCAGGCCACCTGTTAGAGCGTGTTTGGGACCTGCTGGAGAATATCCCATGCCTGCCAGGTGTGAGGCTGGCTGTGCCTTCCTCTCATCAGCCTGCTGTCTCGCTCTCCCCTTGGAATTTTACCTGCTGGGGGCCGTGCCAGCCGCCTGTCCCTCCGTGCAGTGTGTGGCAGTGATGGTGGGGACACCGGCCGTGCTGCTGGGGACTGGTGTCTGCCTCGTGCTCGTGGCTGATGGTGACAGCAGGGGAGGGAACGGAGAAAATGTCCGCTCTGCTGTGCTGCTGAGCGTGGCAGTGCTGTGGCACCAGCACACACGGGAGCCCGGAGCAGCTTCTCCCACACGCTGCTCTGGCCGATCCGGGTTTCTCTCGCCACCAGGACCTGCCAGGTAACCTCTGCTCTGCCTCACCTGTGTGAGTCCTGGGTGCTGATGCTCAGCACGCAGAGCCTGGGCTTGTTTAGCCAGTGTGCAGCCAAATGAGGGCTGGGTGTGGCGGGAGATGGGACAGTCCAGGCAGGTGCACGGTGAGGTTTGCAGCACCTGGTTATCTGCTAAGCAAATAAGGAGGGATCAGGAGCAGCAGAATCCTGATGGGAGGTGGTGGTGGTGGTGGTGATGTTTACTGCCTCCCAGAGCCCAGGGCTGGGTTCCCTGGCCAGGCAGCCATTACCTCAGCAGTGCTTGCTCTGGAGATCTGCCTCAGTGGAGGGTTGTCCTCGCTGCTTTGTGCCTGCCCCTGCTTGTTGGGATGTTGTCATGGTGGGCCAGGGACTGTGCCGAGCCAGACACGGACAGGCAGCCTTGGCTGAGGCTCCTTGATGGGTTAGGGCCAATTCCATGAGGCTGGAAGAAGCCCTGCAAGTGGAATGCTGGGGTACAGGTGAGGGATGCAGCACAGGGTGTGCTTAGAGAAATCCCAAACCCGTAAGAGGCAATTAGATTGCAGTAGAGTCAGTTTTGTGTCTTCCACGCAGTCAGCCTCTGAATCAGCCCCGGATTTGGGAAGTGCCGTCCATGTCGGAATGGCGAGGGCTGGAAATCTCTCCCTCTCTCTCATTTAGAAGCACGAGGCACCACAACAGGCACATTAATAACCAGATTGATGCTGACGTGAAATGGCAGAAGAGCACATCTATGCAGAGCTGGAAATGTCCATTCACACATGCACGCTCCTAAAGGCCCCAGGCAACGGAGCGCTGCTGTCACGGTCTGGGGGGCTTTGCAGGGAAACCAGAGATTTTAACTAGGTCTGATCTTCAGGAGATGCCCTGAGGACTCCTGAGGAAGGCGGAGGCTGCCCGGCATTGCGCTGTGACGGCTGAGACTTGACAGGGCAGATCCATGCAAAACAATGGAAAGGGAAAAGGGGGCTGGGAGATCCAGCGGCGTTACAAATTCACCTGCCTTGCTCTGGCACGGTTTGCCGTGCTGCAGAGAGCTGGGCCAGGCAGGAGAGGCCGGGTCTGTCTGCCCGGATTTACCTCGCCCGCGCTCCACACACACACACAAACACACACACACCCCAACCCAGCGGCATGGGAACCGTGAGGAGGGATTATCCAGAAGGAAGAGGCTGTGAGGAGGAGCTGTGGCCGTGCTCTGCGTGGAGGGAAGTGTGCTGGCTGTGCGCGTGGCAGGGCGGCGGCAGGGCAGTGAATCACCCGGGGACAGCGTGGGCTGGGAGGGCAGAGGGTGGCCCTGGTGCTGCCTCCAAGCCCTGCCCTCGCGCCCTGCCAGCTGTGCTGGGCAAAGGGAACTGAGCTCCTGCAGCCTCTCATCACAGGGCAGGTCCCCTGTGGCACTGGGTTATACTCCACATCCTCCCATAAAACAGCGAACTCCATGTATTCCCTATCGCTGCTTCCTTCCCCTTGAGCCTCTCCCAAGTTCCACATGCCTCCTTCTTGCTATGCAGATAAGGATGGTGGGGGGAAATATCTGGTTTCCCTCCTAAAACAGCAGTTTGAGTTGAGAGGAAAGGGAAGGGGAGCTCTGGCCGCCGCTGCCCCGCTCCGGCGCTGCTCCACCTTCCCTCCGTGTTTAGCCAAATCTCCAAGTTTTAACAGGAAAACCCCTCGTTCTGGTTCAAGTCGCAGGCGCTGCCACGCCCCGTGGTGTGCATGGGTACGTGGCAGCTCGGGGTGGTGACTCCAAACTTTGTGTGGCTGGTGGGGAGAAAACAGGGAGATTTGGGAGGTGAGGCAGCAGCCGAGGGAAGGCAGGAGCGGGGAGAGCGGCAAACCCTCGGCAGTGTTTGCTCTTCTCACTTTATTTCAGCTTCAGGAAGAAGTGGGTGGGCCAGCTTGGAGCAACCCAAAAAAAAACCTGTGGCTGTTCGCAAAGCATATGCTCCCCTGGAGGAGAGCTGGGCTCGTTCGCACTCCAGAACGCCGTGTTTGCCTTCGGAGCGGGGACGCTGCCAATCCTGGCGCTCCTCTCGCGCGCAGAGAAGTTTTTTAGCGTGCGGGAAGTGTGTGAATTCTAGGAATTGAGTTAGAAAAACAAAGAGCATATGTGTGCTGCGTGCCTGGCTGGGCCGAACGGCGAGCTCCGCCGCCGGGCTACGTGCGGGAAGCCAAGAGCTGAGCGGAGGGTTGGGAGCGGCGCGCGCGGCTGAGCGGGGCCCAGCGCCACATGGAGGGGCTCAGGGCGGGGAATAATGCAAAATTCCCTGAGTGGAATGCTCCAGCAGCAGGCAAAATAAACAGCGAGAACCTGATGGATGGCTTGTTTGAAAAATAAAGGCCCCATTAATATTCTCCGAGAGCCAATTAATACTGTTCATGTTGCGATAGGGTGAGCTGTATCACATCTCTTGTGCACACGCAGCACCCTCAGATGGGTAATGACTCTGATTTTGCGCTGGCAGACTCGGTGGAGAAGAGATAAAAGATGGGAGATAAAGGACGTGGGGAAATGTGCAGCTACAAGTTACTGTGTCACCAGCTGTGGGTTCTTTGTGTGCGTTTCTAAGACCTGGTAATTATCCCGAATGATGTGTCTCAGCAAACGAGGGGGTTTGTCTGGGCCCAGGGAGCAATCCAGCGCAGCCCCGCGCTACACAATGGCAGCGGCAGCTGCAGGAGAGGGGGATGAAACCCTCCAGTGTTTGGATAAACACATCGCCTTCGGAATGGCAAATCGTGGAAGGGGAGGGAAGGACGGGAATTATCGTGGCATGCTGCTTGTTGTGATGAATGAGGCAGGTTCTGGGAATGTGCTGGGGTCAAGCTGGGGGCTGGGGGTGGCATCCTCTGTGGGTGTGATGGGAACTGGCTCCTGAGGGCAGCACTGGGGACAGACCACGGAGACAAACGCTGCTGGGGACAGCAGTGGTGCATTCTGCTGAGCCTGCTCCATGCCTGCCAGTCTTGGGAGCATGGAGCACAAACTGGGGGATCTGGGTGCCCTGAGGAGCTGCCTTGGGGCAGCCGAGCTGCCTCCCCCATCGCTGGCAGCTGGGGTGGGCTGGGCTGGAGGTTGCCCTGGAATCAGGTCAGGCTGTGGAGGGGCTGAACAGCAGCGCGCCGGGATCCACATCCGCCAGCGAGCTGAATTCCTGCTCTGCCCAGGGCCCCTTCCTTATCGGCACTAATCCAGCGCGGCAGCTGCGGCAGCTCCGGAGCACTCGCTGCTGTCGGGGCCCTGCGGGGCGCCCGATAACCCCCGTCCTCTCCTGCGCCAGCAGAGAGCCCTCTCCCTGCTCCCGGCCATGTATGGCCACCCAGCCCCGCCAGCAGGGTGACTGCCTGGCACCGCAGGGATGGGCAGGGACAGGGAGGCAGCACCCAGCCTGCATCCACTGTGCTCCACCAGCCCAGCCCTCTCCTCCTCCCGGCACGAGGTGGCCCCTGCACGCAGGCAGCGGGGCTGGTAGCACAGAGAGCAGCTCCCCCATCCCCTGCCTGCCCCCTTGGGAGCTGGAGAAGGGGTGTTTGGAGCGGGTTATGGGTACCACAGCCTTCCCTCAGCACAGCAGCAGTGCCTGGCAGGTCCCAGCAGCGAGGGTGCCCATCCCAAACGGGTGCAGCGGTTTGGGACACGCACCCCTGGCCGAGCTGGCAGGGAGTGTCACAGCCTGGCCACGGTGCTGTTACATCCAGGCTGGCATCCCTGGGAGAAGGGTCTGTGCTCCAGCTGAGCATTCCCAGTGAAGGGACAGGGATAGGCCCAGCAGTGAGGGACACTGAGGTTATTTATGGTCTCTCCTTGCTGCTGCAGGTGAGCGCAGGGAGCCCGGAGGGCAAGTGTGGCTTCGAGCTCATGTCCCACCAGGGCCACTGGCCTCATTGTAGGAGTGTGCTGTAATTGCTATGCTAATTGGGACAAATTAAAGTATGCTCTGGGTGAAGGGCACAGTATCGACCTTGATGAAGAGATCACAGCCCTGGTGCTGGCCCCATTGCCTGCAGAGCAAACTCGAGACTGCGCTGAAATCTGTGCCAAATGCAGAGGTGGTTGAAAATACACCACAGAACCCCACAAAACGTCTGTCTGTCCACTCAAACCCTTCTTCTCCCGCCTTCAAGCTGATGTGTCCCTGCCAGGCTGGGCACAGTGATGACACCAGGCACTATGGACGGACCCTGGGTGTTTCCCAGAGCCAGCCTGGCTCCTTTTCCATGTGACATGTGCTTCTCCCCTCTCTTGCAGCAGCCATGGAGGCAACGCTCATCTTCCTCTGCTCCCTGCTGGTGCCAGTGGCCGTGGCAGACGGTAGGTGCCAAGTTCTTCCTGGGAAAAGGCTGTGGGACCCAGGGGAACAGGTGTCCTGTGGATCCAGGGGGGCTGGAGTGGGGTGTAGGGCAGGAGCCTGTGCCAGCTGGGGTCTGTGGGTGGCTGCCAGGGCTCAGCCAGGGGCTTGCTCGCCTCACCCCCCTTGTCTGCTCGTTCCCAGTGGCCACCCAGGAGAAGGAGAAGGAGGAGGAGGACCCCTTTAACTATGGTGAGCAGGGCTGTACGTGGGACGGGTGTGCATGTGCCACGGGGAGCAAAAGAGCTGCTCCCTGCCCTGAAGCCAGCAGGAATGAGCCCCTGTGTCTCCTTCCCCAGATTACCAGAGCCTGAGGATCGGGGGGCTGGTGTTTGCTGTGGTGCTGTTCACCGTTGGCATTCTCCTTATACTCAGTAAGTTGGGGACCTGGCAGATGCTGGGCTGGCAGGCCAGGGCAGCAGGGGCTGTTCTGGTGATGGGGGGCACTGGGAAAGGCCACATCCCATTCCCACTTCAGCCACACTCAGGGATTTCTCTTCCCTTGCAGGCAGGAGGTGCAGGTGCAGTTTCAACCAGAAACCCAGGTGAGTGAGGGCAGCCTGGTGGGGAACATCTCCCTTGGAAAGCCACTCTGCTCCCGGGCTCCCTCCCACAGCTGGCAGAGTGGCTGCACCCTCTGAATGTCCCTTTTGGGTGCCCAAACCTGGGGGATGCTCTGCTGCGGAGCTCCGGGGTGGCAGAGGAGCTCCTAGAGCACCTTCCCAGCATGTCCCTGTGCTGTTGGGCATCCCACCCCCGGGATGGGGTGCAGATCCCAACTGCTCTCACCGTGCCCCTCTCCTTGCAGGGCTCCAGGGGATGAGGAGGCTCAGGCAGAGACCCTGATCACCTCGAATGGTAAGGTCCCTGTCCCCACTGTGCCCCTGCTCTGTGTCACAGAGCTCCTGGTGCTGAGCAGGCTCTGCAAACCCCTCTGCTCTTCCCTTTGCAGCAACGGGGGCACAGAAGGCTGAGAACTGACCAGGAGCCATGCGGTGAGTCCCTGGCCATGCTGAGTGGTGGCACCAGGACGGAGGGGAGAGCTGGGGCTGTGTGTGGGGGGCTGTTCTGAGCAGACCAGGCTGCTGGGATTGGGCAGCTCTGCATCCCCAGTGTGGTGAGGGGGTGAGCCCTGGTAGGGGCCAGAGCAGGGAAACTCGCAGTGCTGGTGGGTGTCCTCAGGCAGCCCAGCAGGAAAAGGAAGCATCTGTCCGGATTTTCCCTTGTATTACACTTCCTTTCCTTGTGCTTCCCCACCCCGAAGTGGTTTTGGTTTTAGGGTGTTTGGAGAGCTGGGTGGGGGTCCCTCAGGGTGCCTGCAGTCAGAGCTCCCTGGCTGTGCCCCCATTCCGAGCCCGTGCTGGCGGTTTGAGACCCACGGGGGGAAAGGCCCCAGCCTGACTCGCTGCTCTCCTGCCCACGCAGACCCAGAGACCCGAGGACGGACGCTCGGACCGCAGACGCCCGCGGCCTGCGAGGAAACTGAAATCGCGGCAGCAGGTCCCTCCCAGGAGGCACAAAGCTGCCGTGTCTGTGTTACCCTCTGTACTCCAGCACCGGTTCTCTGTTTCCTAACCCGACTAAACTCCGCTCACCGCCCTCTCTGCCTCCCGTGGTGTGTAATGTTGCCGTGAGATGATCATTACCTCTAGGGCTAGTTGTTGCTGATGTTGTAATCGTGACTTTCTCCTCACCTTTCTCGTGCTGTGCGTGTGATTCGGGCTCTGTAGGACCGGCAGGCGCTGCCCTTTCGGGCTGCCCTCCAAGGGCCGTGTGGGGCAGGGGGTGTGGGCTGTGGGGCCGGGACAGCCTGTCCCCCGGAGCCAGGCATGGCAACGCTGGTGGTTCCCCTGCCAGCTTTGGGCAGGGCCTGGGAGCCTGTCCTGCAGCACCCCAGGGACCTGCTCAGTGCCACCTTTTCAGCAATAACCCCCTGCACGCCCCCAGCCCGGAGACAGCTGCAGCGGGGGGCGAGTCTGGCAGGGACATCCCACGGCTCGTTTCCCCTCGCTGGGAGCACTGGATTCGAGGCTGGAGGGAGCTCTCCTGTCCTGCCTGCTTGGCACACCCCGTCCCTGTCCCTGGCTAAACCTGCGGGACGCTGGTTAAGCGTGAGGAAAGGCGGTGGTGGCGGAGAAGCCCGCGGGGTTCCCAGCAGGGTGACACTGTGAAGGAGGGCGGCTGCGCAGCGGTGACCCCGCTAACCAGCACCAACCAGCTCCTCGCCAGCGCTCTGCCCACCGACAGAGCTGGGCAGGTTACACAGTCCGAGGGCTACGGAGAAACACAATCCTGTCTGTGCTTGTCTCCGACAGGGAAGGGGCAGCTCCCTGCCCCTCCTGCTGCCTTGTCGCTGCCTGTGCCGCCCGTGTCAGTGCTGAGTGTTGTCCTGTGGTGGTTCTGTGTCACTCCCAGTGCCGGCTGCCCCTTCCCCCATGGAGCAGCAGCAAGAGGTGGTCTTGCACACCTGAGCTTGCACTGTGGCAATGTGCTGAGCCCACAGTTCCTCGTCACCTTGTGTTTGCTCGTGGGTCAGAGGCAACACTGGGGGGTTTGGCCCTTCCCCAAGCCCTTGGACAGGCAAAGCCTTGGCTGGGGCTGGGCACTGCCAGCTTGGGTGTGGGGCACCTTCCTGGGCAGCAGCTGCACTGAAACACCTTAGGGTGCCATCCCCACACCGGGAAGGGGGTCTTGTCCTCCAGGATGGTTTTGAGAGGGGTTTCTGCTGTGCCCAGCCCGCTGTGGTGGCCCTGCCTCCAGGGTGGGCTGTGTCCCTGTGTGTCTGGCATCCCTCAGTGGCACCGGGAAGCTCTGTCCCATCTGTGCCAGGCAGAGGGAGCGTGTCTCCAGTACTGTGTCCCTTCCCTCCCTCCTGGCCTGTCTGAGATCTCCCAGGCAGAGCAGACCCCCCGAGTCCAGTGGCCCCTGAGTGCCAGTGGTGTGTGTCCCTCGGCGTGTCTGTGCTGTCCATAGTGTGCCGTCGGTGTTAACACGAAACAAAGAGACCTCTGTGGTGTGTAAAATGGCCAAACCCTGACTGTTGTAAAATAAACTGAGCTATTGTGTTTCCTTTTAAATAGGCGAGTGTGCTGCTGTGCTGGAGGGGCTGGTGTGCTCTGTGCTGTGGCCTAAGGGGAGAGGAATAAAATGTTTCTGTTGGTGCCTGGCTGCATCATCTTGAGAGCTGTGGCGTTCCCAGGGCAGCCTGGCTGGGTGAGGCACCAGCAGCTCCCCCGCTGGCCCGCTGGGGAGAGAGGGGCAGGGGCAGCACCCTGGGCAGCACAGACGGGCTTTGTGCGGGCAGAGCCCCCTCCCTGCGCTCTCCCTTCTGCAGCCAGGAGCATTTCAGCAAGAGCCAGGGCCTGTGTGTGAAGGGAGCGTGGGCACAGAGACTCCTTGTCTCTTGGCTTTTCGGGAGCCGCCGTGCTGGGCCGATCCGGGGGATGCCGAGCGCTGCCAAGGCTCCGCGACAGCAGTGCCACCACAACGGCCCCACACGGCACCCTGCAGGGCTTGGCTGCACCCTGTGGCGCCAGGGCTGGGCTGCCGTGGGCTCCGGGTGCCCGCACGCCTCGGCCATGCCAAGGGGAGCCTCCTTTGGGGGCAGCTCCCCCCGGCACTAATCGGCTTGGGCGCGTGACTCCCGCCCGCTGATTGCGAGATTAGAGCAAACTGGATTGCACAGCCCTCCTGGCAGCTGGCCTGGCTGGGGCTGGGGCTGGGGCTGGCAGCACCCCGGGGAGCACAGCATCCCACTGCCAGCAGGGATGCACCACGGACCTGGCTGTGCCAGGGGGCTGCAGGACCCCCGGGATAGCTCGGTGCTGGGCTGGGAGGTGCTGACCCGGCTGTGGCACACCCGCGGTGCCAGGCTGGGAGGGCAGGGCGTGCTGCCTGCTCCTCTCTAGCCAAAGGCAGTCTCAGCCTGTATCCCAGCCCATCCCTGGGGATCGCCGCCGCTGCGGGAGGTGAAGCCCAGTTGGGCTGACGCTGGGAAAGCGAGGGAGGGCTGGGACTGGGATACCCACGGCTTGGGGTGCCCAGCCCTCCCCGCCAGCTGGCACGGTGGGTGCTGCCCTGCCCTGCCCTCCCCTCCTTCCCAAAGGGAGGGAGGGAGCCCTGTGCCTCCCCTCGTGACTGCGATAAACATTACACCGAGGCCATTAATGTTTAATGAGGTTTGTCTCCCAATTAATGCGCTTTCCCGTGGGTGCCCCGCTCGCAGAGCGAGGCGCCCGCCGGACGACACGCCGAGGCGATGGGGGACGGTAAGGGCAGCCACCTTCCCGGGGCATCTCCGTGCGAGGAGCAGGGCTGCTCCCTCCTGGAGGGGGGGAAAACTCCCACCAAAGACTTGGGGGCACACGTGGGGATGGATGCTCGGGGCTCCACAGCCTGCTGGTTCACCAGTGCTTGCTGGTGTTGGGCTTCTTGGGGTGATTTCTCCTTCCAAACGGCTGCTGGCAGAGGGATGTGCAGTCAGGTAAGGTGGCTGCAGAGGGGACATGCTGCTGTCAGGTGGATGAGCCTGCAGGTGTGGAGGGGCATTGCTGGGAAGCGCCCTGGGGTGAGGGGTGAGCCCGTGGGGCTGCTCAGTCCTGCGTGCCCAGGGAGCAGAGCCACGGAGCGCTGCGGCAGCGGCGCTTCCCCAGGGCACTGGAGCCGGTCCATCTGCAGCTTCACCTGGAGATTGAGAACTGCTGCGCATCCCACGGATTCACCACGGATGTTAAACTTCCTGGGCAGAAACACAGGAGTTTGGGAAATGTTTACAGGCTGGGCTAGGCACCGAGGAAGCCACGGTGCTCTCGCGTGCAGCCTGCATTGCTGGTCTCTCCCACCTCCACGCCACGAGCCCATCATCCAGGACCTGCCTCTCACTGGGATTTCTCCTGTTTTCCAGAGCAAGCGCCCGAGCAGGGCCTGGACAGGTTCAGTTACGGTGAGTGGGTGCTGGGGCAGCCCGGGGGCAGCGGGCAGGGGGATGGGCAGCCCCTCCCACACTGCCCTGCACTGTGGGCTCAGCCCCACAGCCTGCCTGGGCTGACACCCCTTGGCTCTCGTCCTCCCCAGACTATGACACCATCCGCAACGGGGGGCTGATCTTCGCCGTTGTGGCTTTTGTGATCGGGCTCCTCATCATCCTCAGTAAGTGCCTGGGTGGGCTGGACACCCCCTCAGCTCTGTTTCCTGCTCCTCTCACCTCCCTCCTCTGGCTGGGATTGGGGCTGAGGCCACCAACCCTGCCCCACAGCACCAGGGGTGGGCACAGCCTGCCCCCAGGGCTGCCTGGGAACTTTCCATCCAGGCACGCTCCCAGCAGAGAGCGAGTTGGGAAGGAGACCACGTAAATATTTAGTGTTTCCCTGCCAGCACCAAGGCTTCAGAGGGAAGGTCACTCATTAAAAATAGCAGAGAAAACTCCAGACATTTCCAGAGCGAGAAAGCACCGTTCCCAGAGCCCTTGGATCTCAGCAGCCCCCAGAGTGACCCAGTGCTGGGTGTGCAGGGCACCCTGTGACCCTTGCTGGGTGTTCTGGCACTGCTCCATGGGGCTGGGGTGGCTGCAGCCTTGGGGCTGGTGCGGGGACAGTGCCCAGTAATTTTAAGGGGGAAAATAGGAAAACCAACATCATTTGCAATCGTGGGACAGACAGACAGACAGACTTTGTGGCTGGGCAGTGCCAGGGCTTGCAGGGGTGGGATGGGGCAGGGGAGGCTCATCCCCAGGGACCTCAGTCGCTCGTCTTGCCCCCAGGCCAGCGGTTCCACTGTGGAGGGAAGAAGAAGCCGAGGTGGGTGTTGCACGGCCTTCAGGCAGCCTCAATCTCTCCCCACTGTCCCAGTCCTGACAGGGGGGTCTTGGCTTGTGCTCCCCCCACTGTCTCACGACATCCCCCTCTGCTTTTTGCTCCACAGGCAAGGGAACGAGGAGAACCTGTAGGTGCAGGTAGGCTGCAGGAGGAGGCTCCAGCTGGCAGCCAGGCTCCCGGTGCAGGGAGGGATGCTTCGGGGTCCCTGTTCGTCAGAGAAGTACCTACAGATGGTTTGTCTTGGGGGGAGAGGGGCTGAGCCGTGTAACCCTCCCTCTCTCTGGTTTCAGAGCTGCTGTGCCACCATGGAAGCAGAGCTCCATCCAAACCCTCGCCAAAGGCCACCCCTTCCCCCGCTCCAGTGGATCCATTACCCTGCAAGGCCAAAATGCAAATCACCCTCGTGCTTCTTCTCCCTCTCTTAGACCCAGCGAGAGTTTCTTGGCTAATAAAGTTCAAGCTCAGAGAGGTTAAACTCTGTGCCCTAAAGCGTTTGAATCGCCCACTCTCCTGGCCCAACGCCAAAAAAAACTTCTCTGCCCTGCAGGTACCTTCCTCCCCAGACCCAGGAGAGGTTCCTGCCCGCCCCTCCCGGCGTGGAACAGCCGGCTGGCTCCACCCTGGGTTTGTTTCTTCTCCCGGCCGCGGAATTCTGGGTCCTGCGGCACATGCCTTTCCCTGGGGATGCTCGGGCAGC
>JAWWES010000067.1:5643670-5742103 GCA_035583135.1 Lophotriccus pileatus
CGAGGATGCTACGATTTCTTTCGACCCCCAGTAGTCAAAATAATAAAGAGCTGCACTGGCTTATTGCTTTTTGCATCCCAGCTTCTTGGAAAAGGGATCTCTTCCCACAGAGCTATCTCTTCGGAGAAGAGCAAATTAAAAGCCTCCATTAGCACAACTCCTCGTGGCCTCATTTTACATTTTATTTCTTAAAAAAAAAAAAAAAGAGAGAGATCCTCAGTGTTGAGCAGTCCTGGTGATGCAAAGTGTTAACACGAAGCGGTTCCAAAGAGAGGACAGCAATACAATGGACGTTTCATTAGAATAATAGGATAAAAAAAAATGAATTGCTTAATGCATGATAAACCTTTCAGATACTTAATATTTCTGGGCATCGAAGCACATCCTTTTAACGTGCTCCTGCTGTAGAACAAGAGCTCAAGTAGAAACCGAAAGCAGATAAACATTCGATCCAAGGGACCCCTGAAGTTTAGCAATCCCTCAATGGGGCTGTAGCTGCTTATTTCTTCCCCCACTTGAAAAATAAACAGAAATAGGTGGTTGGCAAGCGGGGAGTTGAGCAGCAAGATGGGCTGGCAGTGTGAGGGAGAGCAGCCAGGCAGAGGGGAGGCGAGTGGCGTGATGAAGAACACGCTGGTCAAAATGAGAGGCTTGGAGCTGGGGAAGCGTCTCTCCCTGCGTGATGTTGCTGGATGGCTCTGCTGCCTGATTTATATTGGCATTATATTTACATGACGTTCCCGTGTTGGGCGCAGCGAACGGCGCGGCTCGCGCTTCCTAATCTCCCCCATCTCGGCCCCCCAGCGTGGCACAGCGCTCGTTTGTCTCTGAAATGAAACATGGAAACCTCATTAAATGCACGGAGGAGAAGCCTGCAGTGCTCAACTCCTCGCCGTGCCCGGCGCTTGTTTATCCTGCCAAAATTCCCCCGGCGCCGGGAGCCTCCGTGGCGACTCGCCCGGAGCCCTTACCTGCGCCTGGCATGGGCTTTGGGCCGCCCCTGCCTTTGGATGGGAAGTGGATCCAGGCCGCCCTGATGTCCCTGGGTGTTTGTTCTCTGGAGGAACGGGCTGTGCCTTGCACAAGGGGCGAGTGCCAGGGATGTGCCGTGGGCCAGCCCTTCCCAGAGCCGGGGGCTGCCCGGGAGCCGTGGGCGCGTCTCGGGGCGGCCGTGGCGCTGGGCGTCCTGCTGTTGGGGTGCTGGGGTCTCTGCCCGCCTGGTCCTGAGCTGGAGGGATGGATGGGCAGCGCTCCGTCCTGCCTTGGAGCAGCTGGCGAGCCGAGGGCAAGAAGGAAGCTGGAAGCCTGTTCTTTGTGGCAGGAATTCTGACATGGCAGCACGAGCTGCGCCTCGGATGACATGGAGCCATCTCACACCCAAATAAGCAGCACGTTAATAGGTGCGACTTCCATGGCGGGCACGAAGGAGGAAGGCGCTCGGTCGTTGCAGCCGTTGCGATGCTGCTGTTCTGGGAGGATGTGCAGTGGCAGCTCTGGGTGCAGAGTGTTTCTTGTCTTTGAAATCTCGATTATAGCCAGCTCTGCGCTTTTACATAATCATGATTTTGTGAGTTACCCTTTCCCTGCTCATAGATCCTGGAGAAACATCCCCCACCGCACACAATCTGCATGTTGCCGCCATCATCTGCCAGCAGAGCTGTACCAAACATTTAGGAATTCCATTTCCAGGCTCGTGCTCCGGCATGCTGCCTTCCCCAGCTGCCGTGCTCAGGAAGGGCTGTGGCGACTCCTCGCCATGAGAGGGGAGCAAGCACGACTTGGAGGGGCCAGGGAGGAGGTGAGGAGGTTGCAGAGCCCACTCCGTTGATGCCTTCCCCTTGTTTCTCCTCCCTGTTGGCTGCGTGGTGGAAATGCTGGGAAAGCCGGTGTGTGGGTCGTGGTGTGCTGGGAGCGTGGACGGGCAGTTGTGGAGGAAGCCCAACATCAGCCGTGCGTGACCCCTGGTGCATCCCTTTGCTCGTCTGGCCTCCCCGGGGAGACAGTGCTGTCACCCTGGCTTGGTAATGTCACCAGATGTCCCCTTGGGACTCAGCTGCAGCTCCTCGGGCTTTGTGTGCAGCGTGGCCAAGATGCGGATGCGGGCTGTGGAAGGGGAGGGATTGCCTGTGGTCTCTGGGATTGTTCCTCACCCCACCCAGAGCTGGGGGGTTCGGGATGTCCAGCTCTGGGTCAGCCCCTGCGTGGGTGGCATGGTGGGACTGGTACCTCCAGCAAGCTGGATGGGAGGTTCAGGGACCAGGAGAGCAGCAAGGAGAGCTTTTTTTCCCAGGCAAGGGTTACAGCCTCGGCCCGGCTGCTGTCGTAATAGCTGGAGGTGGTTCAGGCCTTAATTTCCATGCAGATGCATTAAGGAGCAGGCGCTCGGAGCATGTTTGAGCAGTGCCCTTACCCAAAGAGGACCAGAGAAAGGTTCTCCTTTGCTCCCTGTTTGCACTGTTGAGTTGGGAAGGACCGTGGTGCTCGAGATGGAGGGTTGTGCCACCAGGGTGGGACTCCTGTGGCAACTGAAATACAGTGCTGGGGCAGGGAAGGAGCTGTGGCAGGTACCTGCCATCGATGCTGCTGTGCTGGGCACCAGCTGAACGCCCCAGGCCCTGCTTGGCATTTCCTGACAGGATTTCCACTCCCCTGAGACTGGTCCCTGAGGGACAGAGCATGGGGGAGGCCACTCTGGAGCCGTGGCTTTAACCCTTCAGGCTGGAAAGCCACGGTGGTGGGGAGGCACCCCAGATGGATGTGCGGCACCCCTGCCTGCAGAGGCACCTCTGTGCTCCTCCTCGGAAGGGACCAGCCTCGTGTCACTCCCCTTGCCTCCACTGCTTCCCTCCTCACCCCTTTTGTGATGCTTGGAGATGCATTCTGCTCCATCAGCTCCAAGGTCACTCCCTTCGTTAGCACAAAGGCTGTTAAAAGTGTCCTGGAGGTGAGGGCTTGGAGGAAGCTCGTTCCAGGAGCTGCTCCAGGAATCTGCTCCAGAACTGGGAATGTGCAGGCAGTGTGTGATGGAATTACCTTCCTCTCTTCAGTACAGAGGAACGATTAGGACTTGCCACCTACCTGTAATTCCCACCCCCATGCGTGCCAAGCTTCGGTTCACTTTCTCCTTGAACAGGGCAGGTGTCAAACACCCTTAATGAGGATAATAAATGAGCTGCTCGGTGGCCATTAGCCTGCTGCTCTCCACAGCATCCCTGCAGCCCGGCACAGCTGGGGGCTGGGGAAGCCCTGCTGGCCCCTCCAGTCCCTTTGCTGTCCCACGGGTGGGTTTTTTGCTGTGGGGGAGCCTTGGCAGCATCACACCGGCCTTGGAAGGAGGGCTGGGGTGGGCAGCCGGGTAGTCAGACCATCAGGACCAAGAAGGAGGTCTTGGGAAAGGTGCTGCCAGTGGGGTGATGTGAATTCTAGTCCAGAGGATCGCACGAACCCCCTTGAAACATAAATTGTTCAGCCTTTTCCCAGCTCTGTCAGGTTTCTACCCAGTTGCTGGTGTGCAAAGGACCTTGCTCAGCTTTGAGGAACTTGCTGGGTTTGGGACTGGCTGGGTGGTCCTGAGCAAGCATCTTGTTAGCACAGGTGATGTACGTGCGTCGCGGGCACAAAAAGCTTCTTATCTCAGGAGAAACAGCTCTGGCTGGCACGAAGCTGGTCCTTGTCTGAGACAGGTCCTAAATCCACTTCTTGGAAAAGGATGGGCTCTCCTCAGTGAGATTTGGAGAGGAGGAGGGGTTGTGCTGCTGGCATTGCTGTGCTCCTCGTGCAGGACCTGCATCTCAGCCTCTTCTTCCAGAGATGGCTGGTGTGGTGACATCCTGGGGACAGTCTGTGGCCCCTCTTTAGAGCAGGCAGGTGCTTTCAGTACAGAGGTGCTGGAGTTTGGGAAATCCAGACATCAAGGCTAGTAAATATTCCAAAGGGATGATAGCAAAATGACTTGCTTCTCCCAGCTCGGATAGAGATATTAATATTTCAATACCTCTAGGTTGTAATTTACCACAATTTAAGGAGATTGAGCTCTGATAACTTAAAACACCTGCCTTTCAGAGCCAGCCTGAGTGTCCAGCTGTGCACTGGGCTTCGTGCAGCTCCCAACTAGAGCCAGGCTGGGCTCCAGTGCTGGCACCCGTCTCGCTGCATTCCCAGCAGAAACTGTTCCATTTCAGCTCCTCCAGCCTCTTCTTTTCAGGTTCATGTGAATTAATGCCCTCGATATGTAGGTTAGGGTCAGCACATCTGACCAGATGTGAGCAGTGATTTCTGGTTTAAAAATATTGCTGTGCTATTTCTAAATTTTTAATCTCTCTCAGTGATTTGGAGACAGTTTTATGAAACATGGAATTAGGATGGTGCTCAATGCTAAATGGTAAAGGAGATTATGTGGATTTAACTCTATGCGTCTGTCACATAACTATTGCCAATCCCATAACCTCCATTTTCTATTAAAAATCCCTTTCCCCCTTTGACCTGAAAAAGCTTTACGGGTAATCTGAATTTCTCTGTTTATGAGGTATTTTTCCACTCCTCGCCCCAGCCCCTCACCCGTCCGTCTCTAAACCCTGCTGGTGCTGCCGGGGGATGGAGATGTTTCCCCGACAGGCTCTGGGTGCTCGAGGAGCCTCCTCCAGCCGCAGTCTGGCATCTGGGGGAGATGCTGGATGGAGCACAGGGCACGGTGGGATGTCAGGGATGCCAAGGGTGGCTTTTGCCATGCCCTGGCTCCAGCCATTTTCTGCTCAGCTCGGCTGTGCCACGGGCGGCTCTCTCTGCTGCTCGGGCGGGCTTTGTTTCCCTTCCTCTGCCTGCAAAACGTGCGCTTTTTTTCCCTCTTTCATGTATTTGGGAGAAGCACCGCGCTGCTCTGCTGAAGGGAAGTGCTGATTCATGACGACAAACCAGCCTGGAGATGTCACAAAATGACATCTGCAGGGCCGAGCGGTGGCCCCGTGGCTCTGCAAAGGCTGGGCTGGAGCTTTGCTCCTCCGTCCATCGCTCTCTGGCGCTTGTCAGCAAGGGAGGGAAAAATAAATGGCTTTGTCTCCTTCTACCTGCACGTGGACACGGGTGGAACTGGTGTGTGTGGAGACACGGAGATGATTTGGTGACCTATAAATCCGTTGTCTCGTGTGGTGGCAGCGCTGGACCTTGCTGATCCCATCTGTGATGGCTCTGCTGGGCAGTGCCATGGGACAGGAGGGCTCTGAGCAGGCTCGGGGGAAACCTTGGCATTTTAGGGGATAGTTCTGTGCAGCACGCACAGGAGAGCAAGAACAAGGTGGCTCTGGTTTTGTGGGTGCTGAAGGAGGCATGAGGTTGTAGATCCAGCTGGGAGAAGAGTGGAGAGGACTCTGAGATGTTCTGGGGGTGTCCCATCCTGACCTGGAGCAGGCTGGTGGCACGGCACTAGTGCAGGGGACACTGGAGAAGGCTCGGTGTGACCATGGTCAACCAGCCGTTCCTCGGGCGAGCGGTCGCCTTCGGAGCCGTGTGGAGGAGGCTTTCCTTCTCCCCCGCCCCTGCTCCCGTCCCCTCCTCCCCAAGTTAAAGAAATCGAGGTCAGGGAGGGTCCCCCGTGACTCGTTTTGAACCGGCGGCACGGTAGTGATCCGCTTATTGGCTCTGCGGCACCGCGGGCGCGCGCTCCGCCGCAGCTATTAATACACCCGCCGAGGGCCGCTCCGGATCCCTGTCCTGCCGCCCACTTGGAAGGAGTGCGGCTAAAAAAAGAAAGCGGATCTTTAAGTGACTGGGGGCCTCCTCGGCCTTATTTATAGCCGGTTTTGCCGGCTTCGGGTGGAGAAAGGGGGAGCTCGTGGTCCTGGAGAGTGGGAAGGAGGGACCGGAGGAGTTGGGTGCAGAGGTCCCTTCCCTGCTTTCCAAGGAGGGAAGCGCTGTTCTCCGGCGCTCGTGGTGCCCTGGAGAGCTGCTCCCAGGCATTCAGGTGGCTGCAGGCTCATGTGCCATGGAATCCACCTCAGTCCTCGTTTGGATGGTGCAGGGATGCCTGGAGAAGGCACCTCCCAGGACAGGACTGGGCTTCCCTCCTTCTGGCCCTGGGAGAGGGGAGCAGCTCTGATCCCAGTTTTCCTGCCCCTCTCCTGGTTTGGAAACAGTGGTAGGGCAGCAGGAGAGATCCCTGCCCTGCATGGGGATGGTGTGCAGTGGATGTGTGGGCACCTGCAGCTGGGGCTGTGCTGGGGGAAGCCCTGGGGGGATGCCCTGGGTGCCTGTCCTCACTGGCACAGCCCCTGGTCATCCTGCTGAGGTGCCTGTGATCCCTGATCCGTGCTGGCAGCGGGAGCGCTGGCCTGTGAAGGTGGCCTCTGTGCTTCCAGCCGTGCGCTGATGCTCCGCCGCGCGCGGGGTCTCTGCGCCGGCGGGTGGGGGATCCCTGCAGTGACCCCCCGCCGCTGTGGCCTCTGCTTTCTCCACAGCACGCGCTGAAGATGTTGGAACCAGCCTCTACTTTGTGAACGACTCCCTCCAGCAGGTCACCTTCTCCAGCACAGTGGGGGTGGTGATCCCCTGCCCGGCCGCGGGGTCACCCAGCGCCGTCCTTCGGTGGTACCTGGCCACAGGTGACGACATCTACGATGTGCCCCACATCAGGCATGTCCATGCCAATGGGACTTTGCAGCTCTACCCCTTCTCGCCATCAGCCTTCAATAGCTTTATCCACGACAACGACTACTTCTGCACCGCGGAGAACTCGGCTGGCAAGATCAGGAGCCCCAACATCCGTGTCAAAGCAGGTGGGGGCTCCCTGCGGGCGCTGGGGTGTGGCTGAGGTGCTGCTTTTCCTCTGGTGTTCTCCGTGGCCTGCCCAGCTCTCCCCTCAGGAGCAGAACCAGGGCTGCTGCGTTGGGCTGTTGCAGTGGGAGCGATCGGTGCTGCACGGAGGGTGCTGGGTGGGATGTGCGGCCTGGGGGTCTCCAGTGAGTGTCTGGAGAATGTGGAGTGGCTGCAGCAGGGTGGCAGGACAGGTCCTTTCCCTGTGAACCAAGATTGTCTCACCCAACCACACACAGAGGCTTTTCACAGCTGGGGGAGGAGCTGGACCACATCTGTCCGTGCTGGAAGACCCCTCAGTGTCCCACAGCCCTGTTCCCACTGCAGCATCCAGCCCCAGCTTGCCAAGACTTATTAAGAAAGGAAAAAAAAGGAGGAATATGGCAAAGAGCTGATTCCAAAAGCCATTATGGTAAATTATTGACCAGGCTGAGGAGGGCTAATAGCCCAGGAATGGCTTCATTATGTAACCTATTAAAAGTGGGGCTAGCAGAGGGAACGTGACAGAAGTGACTACAGGGTTTTTTTTATTTTAATACCTTGTACTGCCGAGTAAATTGGTATTAACCCCCTTCTGCAGAGTGAATTATTTACCAGCACCATCGGGTTACCTATAAACCACAGCTTGGTGGAGGAGGGATGGAGCAGGTGGGGTGTAGTAAACCCTCCTCGTGCCGGGCACTGCGAGGTTGGTCTGCTGGGGTCCCACGTGCTGAGGGGATCACAGAGAGGGATTCCTGGCTCTCCTGCCTCTCAGGCTGAGTGTACCCAAGAGCTCCATTAGCAGGAGGTGTGGATGTGCAGTGGGGGCTCTGAGGGCCACCAGGACGGCTCCAGCTGGCTTGAGCTGCTCTGAAATGGCTGTGAAACGTTCCCCTGCTCCTGCTCCCTCCTGGCCATCCCACATCCCAGTCACTCTCCGGTGCTTTGTAATGGCAGCGCAGCACATAAAGCCAATTACAGGTGTAGGAAGCCAGCAATTCAATAAAATGCGGTTGAAATTGAAAATATGAGGGGAAAAGTCTCTGGAAGCCTTGGGAAAGCTGTTGGTGAGCACGTGGAGCAAATCTCTACAGCCAGGGGAAAGTTTTAAGTGAGCTGGTTGTGGACAGGAGTTACCCTTGTGTGAGTTATTCCTGGTGGCAGGAAAAGGTCAGAGCCCTGGCTGTGGGGGCTGGCACAGGTCAGAGCTGCAGAGGCAAGCATGGGGGGGCCATGCCCAGGGTCTGCCCCCAGCTGGGGTTGTTGTGGTGGCAGGGAACATGCAGGATGCTCCTCGTGGTCCCCGCTGGCCTTTAAAGCCCGTGAATAAACCTCTGCTCCAGGTGATTAAGGAAGCTTTTGCTGCTTAATCTGCTTTGGCTCTGCAGTCCCTTTCTGTGTCGGCTTCTCCCCGTGCCCTCGTGGCACAGACCCTCATCTCTGGGCAGGGTGCCCTGAAAGCCTGGGAAATCAAGGTGGAAATGCTGTCACCCTCTCCTCTGTCTGTGGGATGTGGTGCCAGCAGGAGCTTCCCACTCAGGGAAAACACCTTCCTTTTGGGGCTGCCGAGGGGTTTGTTGGGCTGCTTCTGTTCTGGCCAAGGAGTGTTGTTAGAGGATGAAGTGAACATGTATTTCTCGTGATAACAATTGTGCCCGTGTCCTACAGGGCACAATTATTGTCCCAGTAGGGAGGCACCTGCCCTCAACTGCGTTTTGTGCTAAAACTTCATGAGTTTATGGTGTGTGCACGTGTTACTGAGGCTGGTGACATCTTTGTGTCTTGCTGAAGAGGCTGAGGTAGATCCATGTCACCCAGAGAGCGCTCCTGGGACGCTGTGGCACTGGGGAGTTCCTTGTTGCTGATCCAGGGAGCAGCTGTCAAAGGGATGTGCCTCTCCCTGAGGAGTGGGGCACACGGTGGGGACCCTGGTGGATTTTGGAGGGTGCCAGGCTCTGTGTCGCTCCCAGGTGCCTCACAGCTGCATTTTCAGCATCCAGAGGTGAGGGGAATGTTAAGAGCTACAAAATGCCCTTGGTCCTCACCCCGAGTCTGGTGAGTTCAGGTGGTGCCGGGGCCCGTGGCAGGGTCCCATCAGCAGGACCCCAGCCAGGGTTCCCCCTGCATGCTGAGCCCAGCATTCCCCAACAGAGGGCCGCTTCCCTCCCCGGGAAGGTGTTTGGGATGGAAGCAGTGTGTAGCTGGGTGGGTTGGTTTGTTTGGGAAACGTGGGATTAAAGCAAAAGGAAGTGTGTTTTCCTCCAGCACTGTCATGCTACCAACCATCTGCTTTTCTCCACAGTTTTCAGGGAACCGTACACCGTTCGGGTGGAGGACCAAAGGTCGATGCGTGGAAACGTGGCTGTTTTCAAGTGCCTCATCCCCTCTTCAGTGCAGGAATACGTTAGTGTTATATCCTGGGAGAAAGACACCGTTTCTATCATCCCAGGTAAGAGAGGAGCACCTGTTCTCTTGGAAATCTGACCTGCTTCGCCGTGTGTGACAGTCGCTGTCGTGGAGGGTCTGGTTTTGGCTCGTTGTCTGTGCCTGTGCTGCTCGAGCAGAGGCTTCTATTGGTGATCTTGCAGCTCCAGACTGGAAGGCACTGCTGGTGTGAGCAGATGTGCCGTGTCTGGGGTCTCCTGGGTGCCGTGGTCGGGTGTAGGCATGGCTCAGTGTCGGTGTGGCAGCACGTGTGCCCTGCCCTGGTTTCTGCCTGGCTCTTTGGGTACCTGGGGCTTGGACAACAGGGAAAGCACCTGCCTGGCTGTCCGTGTCCCGGCTCCTGCAGCCAGGGCTGGTGCTCGTGTTGTCAGGATGATGCACAAGTCAATATTCCAGCTTCTCTTGTGAGTTTTCACAACTGATTCAGTCACAGGGGAAGAAACTTGGTAGAAACGGCGTTTTGTGCCTCTTCCCACGCTGGAAGCTGCTTGGCCTCCCTGTCCTGTGTTCCTGCCTTGTAGTCCAGGACGTGTCCTGCTCAGCACCGACTTACATCCGTGGGAAAGGGGCCGTGGGAGGGACAGCATCGCCCGTCTTACGCTGGGACTTTGCCGTTCCGGGTGTTTTGCCCCTGGGTAATTCCCTGTGGCTTTCTGGCAGGTGCTGCTGCCTGGCCTGGCACAGGTGCTGAGGGGGCTGTGGGCAGGTGCTGGCACAGCGTGGGGCTGTCCCCACGTCCCCGTGTACCGGGCTGACCTCTTGGCTCCTCCGCGGAGCCGCTATTGATGGCAGCGCCGGCTGCCCGGCACGGCCTGTGTGAGCCCGTAGTAAAGCAATCAATACTGCTTTCCCCGGGGGATCCGGAGAGAATTAAAGGATTTGGCCCAAAGTGAGTGC
Organism: Lophotriccus pileatus; assembly: GCA_035583135.1. Classification (NCBI taxonomy): domain Eukaryota; kingdom Metazoa; phylum Chordata; class Aves; order Passeriformes; family Tyrannidae; genus Lophotriccus; species Lophotriccus pileatus. The sequence goes on from JAWWES010000067.1 coordinate 5,653,799, forward strand.
TCTGCGCTTGATATTTGCTCACAGGTCAGCAAGTCCCGATGCTCCTCCGGGTCTCGGTGCTGCCGGGAGGACCGGGCAGGGCAGGCAATGGCTCTGATCCCTCTGGCACGGATGCTTCTTCCTTAAGGAGCTTAAGGAGCAAAGTGCTTCACCTGGAGGGGGGTGGCAGGTTCTCCTGAGGGCTGTGGTGGCTCTTGCTGGTGGGCTGTGCCTGCTGAGCGTGCTGACTCAGCGCAGCCCCCGCGCTCGGAGGCAGGCGGAGGGGAGCGGTGCTCCCTGCCTTTGGCAGGGGGACAGACTGGCCTTGCCAGGCTTTCTGTCCGGGAAATGGCTGTGGATGGGGGAGCCTGAAGTGGATTTGGGTGTGGTGGATGGGGCTGAGGAGTTTGTGGTGTCTGTCTCTGGGATGAGGCGCTCTGGCGATGCTCTTGGTGGACTGTGGGTGATCCTCTGCCCGCCACGGGCTTGGTGAGTGGGAAACGGAGCCCCTCAGCAGGACAACCCAAGGTGCTGTTTCCTCAGTGCAGGCCAGCTCTGGCAGCACCTCCTGGGAAGTTGGTGGTTCAGGGTTGTGCAGGATGGAGCCAAGCAATGCCCTCGTGGCCAATGGGCTTGGCAGGGATTTTGCCCACCGAGCATCCCAGCGCTTCCATGATCTTAACCAGACTTGTTCCCAACTTTGCTGTGGCAGTGGATTTTTTAATATGATGATTTAATTAGGGTGGAACGATTTTAACATTCTAAAGCAATAATTACCCTAAAGACAGAACATATAAATTGTGTTACAGTGCAGAGTCAACACAAGCAAACATGTTGTGCCGTTAGATTACAAATATAGTATCTGCCTGAAGCTTTTTTTTTTGTTGCTGGTGTGTTAGAGCTAAAACTGGCTTTGCTGTTACCAAAAATACACTCTTTTCCTGACCTCTGCTGATCTTCTGCTTCTGTCCTGGTTCTAAGTGGGGAGGAGGAGGGATCCCTGCTGTTTGGAGGGAATGGAATGGAGGTGAGGAGAGCTGGGATGTGGTGCTGAGCCCCCAGAGCCCTCCCCCTGATCACAGCAGTGCTTTCAGCACAGTGAGGCTCTGCAGCAGGAGGAAAGGTGTGTGGAAGGACTGTCAGCAGGGCGCCCGAGCCGTGCTCACAGCTGGCTGTGTAACGTGGTGTTCTCTCCTGACTTCAGCGTGCCAAACTCGCTGCTTTCCCTGAAACTTTGCTCTAGTGCTCCCTGTGGAAGGCTGGGCATCTTCCCAGCAAGTCGAGATGCAGCACGGGAGGAACAGTCCTGCTGCACAGAGCAGGGGAAATCTCCTTCCAGCCTCCTCTGTGGCACAAAACTTTTTGTAAGTGACTGTTTTCGCAGTAAATGTCTTTTCCCCGACCAAACCAAAGTATTTGTAGCTCACAAATAGGGGCAGTGAGTGTTTCCCCTGGGGTGCTGCTCTCATGAGCTCAAGCCTCTGGCTCTGTGTGTGGCTGGGGTGACCCTTTTGTGAGTTTTCTCAGGTTCTAGGAAGAAATTCTTCCCTGTGAGGGTGACAAGGCCCTGGCACAGGTTGCCCAGAGAAGCTGTGGCTGCCCCATCCCTGGAAGTGTCCAAGGCCAGGCTGGAGCAACCTGATCTAGTGGAAGGTGTTCCTGCCCAAGGCAGGGAGGTGGGGGGAGTGAGATTGGCTTGAAGGTCCCTTCCAACCCAAACCATCCTTTAATTCTGTGACTGATGATTCGTTTTGTGCTTAACTGGGATTACAGGGCTCCCAACCTCTCGTGTCTTTTCAGCCAAGCCCTACTGCTTTCTTGGTGGGGATTTGGTGAGTACAAGGCGGTGCCTTGCTGGTGAGAGCCCTGCTGAAGAGCCCGGGCTCGTGTGGCGAGTTGTGTTGTTCGGTTAACTTGGCACCGCGGTAACATACCCCGAAATCAAAGGTAAATTCTTTATGGCAGGTTATCCCGCACATAAATCATCATTAGTGCAGCTCATTTGTGTTTAGTGCCCACCTGACCATGCTGTCGTCGAAAGCTGTGTGTTTAGTGGAGTCAGGGGCCGCGGGGAAATTACAGGGTTCTCAAAAACCCATTTGCTTTGCCAGTGCTCGCATCGGAATCGGTCTGGCCTGGCATTCCCAGCCTGGTGTTCCCAGCCTGGCTGCAGCCACAGCCCTGCTCTCGGGGCTCTGGTGCAGGAGGGTGTGCAGGGCAGCTTACAAAAACAATATGGGCAGCTGCTTGAGACACTAAAAAGTGGATTTTTGGGCAATTCCAGGCCCTGCTGGGTTGCTGCAAGGCTTTCGTTTGAGCACTGCTTGGCTTTTGCAACCCTGTGAGCACACATGTGCCTGTGCACTTCTAGCATTGTTGGGTGGCTCTCTGTGGTGTCCCTGGAGAGCAAATTGTGGTGCTCTCAGGTGTAACAGTGTCGTGTCAGCTCGAGGGAAAGCTGATAGTGCTTGGCACCCGCCCTGCCCAGCCTGCTGGCACCACGACTGGCAAGGGCAGCAGGATTTGGAGGCAGTGAGCATTGCTGGCCTGGCAAACCCAGAGCTGAGCTGCTATTTGCTGCTTCAGCGCCGTGTACTTGATAGGTTGTGTTGGAAAAAAATCTAAATACAGCACTTCTCAAGGTACCGCCGTTTCTGAGGGGGCTGCCTTTGTCACCAGCCTAATACAAATCCTCCAAGGGCTGCTGAGATGAGGATGTACTTAGTCATTGGTTATCCACAAAGCCTTTTCTCTGGAAAGCAAAACGTAAAGCTTGCCAGAAGGATGGAGCTGGGGAAAAAAAAAAAAGAGTTCTGTGAAGTTTTAGACGTGTTTTTGTGCATGTTTTGGGTTGAGCCTTTCAGGAGTTTCCAAAATAGCTGAGCTAACCTGTTGTGGTGCTTCAGATATGAGCTTCGTTTGACCTGCATAGCCCTTTCTGCCCTGTGCTCTGATGTCCCCAGTGATGTGGTTCTAAACTCCCACAAATCCCACTGCAGTCCATCCCAGGACATGGTGATCCCGGGATGAGGTGTGAGGCTGGATCTGCGGGCACAGCATTCCCTCCCAGCCGGGCGCTGCGTGCCACACGGCGCAGAGGGATGATCCAAGGGGCAGGAGAGCCAGGACCTGGATAATTCAGCATTGTCCTGGTGTCAATGGGCTTATTCTGCAGGACATAAGTCTGCTGTTCCTGGAGAAAAGCTGGACGCTGGGACAGGATAAACACGGCGAGGCGAAAGGCTGCCCTTGTTTCCCTGTTTGTCATCGTGGAGAGGTTTGGAGGCGCAGAGCAGTGCACACAGGCAGCTCCCAGGAGGGTGCTGTGACCACGGGGCAGCAGGCTGGCCAGGAGTTGGCCTTTTCAAGTGGATTTTGTCACTCGTGCCTGGGACGGGGCTGACTCGCAGCCTGGAGCCGCCTGATGTGATCGGAGCGAGCGTTGTCCTGTCCTACCCTGTCTGGGGGTGCTGCAGAACCTTTTCCCCTGTCGGCCTCGAGATCTCTTAAAGGTGTCCTGCCTTCTCCCCCACTCCTTGCCACCCTCTCTGGCTTCGACATGTGCCCAGACCTGTTACAGAGGGAAGTAGCTCCAGGCGTTATTCTCACCAAGTGGGGTGAGATTCTGTCTGAAATCATTTCATCCTTCCCCAGAGACTTGGCGTGAATTTTATCTAATCGCCATGGCAACAGATAAAAAAAGGTGTGAGCACATCTCCTTTTGCTGTGATAATTCAGATTTATATATTCAGATCAGATTGGAGTTAGAGATTTTAAAAGGAGCAGATGCAGCAGAAGGTGTGACTGCAAATAATGTGGCGAGAACGTTTGATGATCCTGCCCTTTAAGAGGGGAGAGCGCTTTCCCGCAGGTTTTTTTGGAATATAATTATTCCATCAAATCCACTTTAACAAGGACTCATTATAGCCCTGATAATGCAGAGTCACGTTGGAGACAATCTCACACACACACACACACACACATAGAGCACACGGAGGGACCACAACAAGTAAATAGGATGGGCAACCTGTGCCAGGGCCTCGCTGGATGTGGAGGGGTTTGGAGAAGGAAAGGGGCTGTTGATCTCACACTTGGCATCCCTGTCCCTTGGTGAACCTCTAAGTGGGAATCTTCAGCCACCCCGAGGAGCAGCTGTGCTGTAGGGAAGGGGTGAATGGCAGGTAGAGGGGGGGATGGATGGCTGAGGGTTTGGAGGTCCCATGGGAGGCAGGTGGGCTGTAAATCTCTTGCTGGAGCTCAGAGAGCAGGAGGAGGAAGAAATCAGTCAGAGGAGAGGCAATGAGGAAGGGTCTGCTGGTGGCAGCCAGAAGGATGCATGTCTGGGCTCTCCCAGGTCCCAGGGGGACTCTGTACTGGGATACATCATTCCAGTCACGCTCTGAACTGCACATTGAGGTTTTGCAGGAAAGGGCAAAGAAGTTGGGAAAAAGAGGGCAGTCCCCTGGAGCACCCGGCTGGTGACATGTGGGGAAGGGGAGTGATGTGGGCAGGAGGGGGGTGGAGGTGCAGCCAGAGGCTGATTAACCTCCTGTGGAGATGTATTCCTGACCTTACAAGGTGTCTGGGCTTCCCTGGAGGAGCTGGGAAACGCTCGGGCTGTGCTCTGTGTGTCCTTGTGAGAGGATTCTCTTGCTGAGCACAGCCCTCAGAGGAGGTTACGGGGCACAGCTCCCACGGAGCTGAGCTCTGGAATCAAACCTGTTGCTACCTGTGCCTCCTGCACCCTGCTGACCCCCCCACTGCTCCTGCCTGCAGTGCCAAGCCTGGAGGATCCAGGTCCTCGCTGAATTACAAGGGCAGTGGTCTTGTCTCCGTGTTCAGAAGGTGCTTGCTAAATTCTGATGCTTTTGTGCATTTTAAAGGCCTTCCTGCCAGCAGAGAGGTGACCTCTGGGGGGTGGGTTAGCTCGAGCTAAGGCTGTGATCACCGCTCTGTGTGCTGGGCAGGGTGGGGTGGATGTTGGGCTGCAGCCCTGCTGGAGCTCGGGGGGCTTTGCAAAGGGGTGCAACCCATGCTCAGTCACCTTGGACCACCTCGCCTGAGCCACCCCTCTGCCTGGAGCACTCTGCAGGATGGGCTTAGAACACACCAAAATCCCTTAAAAAAATCACGGAATAGGATAGAATCATAGAGTGTCCTGAGTTGGAAGGGACCCACGAGAATCATCAGTCACAAGAATCACCACCAGAAAATGCCAAAGAGCCAGCTCTGAGGAATGGGCTTGCTGGCGTGTTCAGGTTCTCCACCCAGCCCCAATCTTCCTCCTTTTATACCTCTATTTAAATATCTCCTAATGGAGTGAAGATGTTCCTGGCTCCTGTCCTGCTCCCCCCGGGGTCTCCCCGGGGAGCTTTGCCTACCCAGCAGTAATTGCTACAGCAAAGCCAAGTGATGTGAGAGCTGTACGGGTCAAACCTCTTCCCAAACCACATGTTTTTGTGAGCTTGAGCCACCTGCCCCTGGGGCCTGCAGAGGGGCTGGAGCTGGTGCTGTGTGTGGCAGAGCTGAAGTCATCACATCTTCATGCCACTGCTGTGTGTGCTGGGAGGGTGGGATGTGCGTGTCCAGCCCACCCCCAGTGGGCAGAGCAGGGTTGGGGTGCCTGTGGGCAGGGAGAGGGGTGGTGGTGGTGTGTGTCTCCCCCTCCCCTCCTCCCCGTGCAGCCGCGCACATCCACAGATGCAGGAACAATCCCGGTCATTATTCCTGCCATGGTGACAGTGACAGTGGCAGAGATGCCAGCTTCCTCACACAGACGGCTTTATTTCATCTCCTCTGTTTTTCAAAGCCTCTTTCATTTTGTATGAGGAGACAGATGTGAAGGGCTGCAGGCTGATAAATTCTGCTGCCTTATGAGAAGAGAGGGTGGGTTTTTGTTGTGGTTGCTGCTCTTCCTCCCTCCCCAGCCCCCTCCCGGCAGCCTCTTTCTGTCGAGGGTGCTCCCTGCTCAGGGTGTGAGATGCTGTCACCTCGCTGGGGCAGGCAGGGCTGAGTCCCCTGGGTGTGTTCTGGGGAGAGAACCTGGGGTTGTGGTGATGGGCACGTGGTTGGAGGAAAACAAGCCCAGAGGTGCAGATGCCTCCCAAAACATCTGCAGTGCCTGCTCTGAATCTGCCCACTGGACGGGCAGGAGCTGATCCCAGCCCTGGAGCTGGGGCTGAACCTTCCCAGGGGCTTAAACCCCAAATCCTCTTCCCTCCTGTAGTGGCTGGGTTGGGGCAGGGGCTGGAGTTGCTGTGGTCTGTGCCAGTGGGATGGGGCATGGAGTGGGATGCAACCTGCGCTCCTTGGAGGGGCTGGTGGAAGGGTATGCGCTCTGTGCCTTCACCTTCCTTCGTGGAGCACCAGGCACTGTGGCTCCAGTGGCTTTGGGGGTCCCAGGACAGCCCCCCTTCCCTCCTCTCCTGCTCTGCTGACGATAGTTCAAGTTTAAAAATAAATTGCTCCATCTTTAATTGCGGTTTAAATAACTGCTTCATTTTTATTTAAATGTGGCTCTGCAAGGCTTGGAGAACAATTAGGAGAAAATACAGGGCATTGCTCTGGTGCATGTGTTCAAGCATATAATTAATTTTTTTTTTATTATACTGATGTTTGCCGAATCTGGAAAAAGATCTTATTGTTCCTCTTGATTCAGTCACGCAGAGGATCTACAAATACACCAGCCATTTCAGGACTGCATTTCAGAAGCCGGGGTGCTGACACGCTGAAGGCTCCTCGGCTCACTGCCCTTTGCCACCCCTGCTGTGACGGGGATGCCCGTGGGGTGTGCAGCCTTGAGGCTGCTCTGTGCCACCCCAGGACTGCCTGCAGGGGCTCCCCAGTGGGCACAGCCCGGGCTGGGGCTGTTGGATGCGTCCTCAGCCCCTCCTGAAGGATTTTGGCAGGGCCACACTGAGGTCTGGCCTTGGGGGCTCACCACAGTGGGGGTTTGTGCTTTTTGTTGGTGAATGGTATTAAAATGCCAACACACGGCTGGGGGACGTTGGGTGAAGCCTGTGCAGGGCTTGGCATGACCCAGGGACCTCTCACAAGCGAGCTGGCCATTCAGGGCCATAAATCTCATCCAGAGTCGATAGGGATTAGGTTCCTAAGTGCCCAACATAGCTAATGTGCTTCTGAAAGTGTCGCTTGTTAGAGGGCTGCAAGGAAGCTGCATGTGGTCTGCCGGGCTCTAAGCTTATCAGTCAAAGGTGCTTTACTTGGTGACAGAAGCCACTTGTGGTAAACAAGCTGCTGGCCCTTTGGACTCCTGACAATCTCTTAACCATTTATTAAAGCAGCTATGAGCTCTTCTTGGAAATGAAATCTTAATAGCGAGCGTGGCAGAGATTTTTCACAGATGGCAGCACTGCCAAAAGCAGGCATTCAAGAAAACATTCATCAAAAACATTCATTTCTTTCAAAAAGAAATTGACGTTTATAGCGTAGACAAATTTGGGACTCATTTGCTTTGCCTTTCAGTTTTGGGATTTTTAGAGGTCACGTTTTTCTGCACCTTTGAGGGCTAGAAACTGGTGTTATTTTTAACTGGAAACTGAGATTCTCGTACAACCACATGGCTCTGAGAACTGGGGCGTGTGGAAAGGCTGGGGGTACGGCAGGACCCCGGGCAGGGCTGGGGAGAGGCAGGGGGGTCATAGAATCACAGAACATCCTGAGCTGGAAGGAACTCACAAGGATCATCAGTCCAACCTCTGGCCCTGCACAGGCACCCCAACAATCCCACCCTGTCCCTGAGAGCCTTGTCCAAACCCTCCTGGAGCTCTGGCAGCCTTGGGGCCGTGACCAAACCCTGGGGAGCCTGTTCTGTGCCCAACCACCCTCTGGGGGAAGAACCTTCTCCTGAGATCCAGCCTGACCCTGCCCTGGCTGTGCTCCAGGAGCTCCAGCCTCTCCCTGGACTCCTGTTCTCTGGTTTTTCCATAGGGACCCTCCCCAGGGTGGGATGGGTGCCATCTCAGCCTCACCCTTCGGGAAGGACAGGTGTGCCCTCCCTCCTTAAAAAGCCAGAAATTCCCCCAAGAGGGAGCAATTCGTTCGCAGCTCATCTCCATTTCATCTGAAGGCTGCACCACGCTGGGTTTCAGCCTTGTTATGTTTTCTCTTGAGCAATACCTTTTATTTCTGCAGTGTTTAATATTCCTTTCCAGAGCCTCCGTTGCCTGTTCTGGGTCTTTCCACTGAAAGCAGCTTTAAAACTATGAATTGTCATGGCTGAGCATGTCACATCCAGCTGGGTCCCTGTCCAGGTGTTGTCACCCCTCCCAAGGTTCCCCATGCCTGCTTTTCCCTCCATGCTGGACATCCCCAGTGAGGGGTACCCCTTACAGGCAGACTCAACCTGGGCTTGTGCAGAAGTGGTTTCTCTTGCCCAGGCCAGCCTGGTGCTTGGGGTTGGGCACTGTGAAGGGCTGGAAATGCTCTCATGGCTCTGGGGTAGAAACGCCCGTGCAGACACTGACACCTTCCGTGTGTTGGTCAAGGGGAGGGACAAGGCCTGTGCTAAAAACACATTGCTGGGGAGTTTTGGTCGTGGCTGAAATGCAGAGGCTGTGCTGGTCATCACTCTGTGTTCACCAGACCCTGCTCCAGCCCCTGACTGATCACTTGTAGCTGCTTCTCCCTGCAAACCAGACCTCATTTGCATTGGGATGAACAGCGTGCTGCAGGCAGGGGAAGCTGCTGCCACCCCTGGGGTGATGAGATGCTCCTGGGGTGTCATTTAGTGTCCCTTTGGCTCACAGCTTGTGTGTTGTGCGTGCAGTACTGAACCAGGAGCTCGGTGGTGGCGGTGCCTGGCGTGGCAGTCGCCAAACGCTGCGGTTCCACAGACCCCTCCCGAGCGCGGAGGAGCATTCACGTCTCTACACCTTGTTTTCACACTCCTGCTTGTCCCAGTAGCAAAGCTGTGCAAAGGCATGGGTGTTCACAAGGAGCAGGAGTTAGGAGGCTGCCTCTGAGCCAGGGCTGGTGACCACCTGGGTGGCTGGTGGGTGCCCAGCCTGGTTTTCCCTCGCAGTCGGGGTGTGAGACACGTGGCTCCTTCCAGGGAGGTGATTGTTGGCTACCCCAGGTGAACTCCCTCAGCCTCTTGGCCGACTTCCACGTACTTAGTGCTGCTCCCCGTGCTCAGCTATTGCCTAATCGATCCGACAGTCCCGTTGTTTAACCAAGAGCTGTGGCTATTGCACACAATAGATGTACAACACGCGCCCAACAGTGTCGAGAATTAACTTCATAATCATCTCCCTGATCTTTCTTGGCAGAGCTCTGGCATAACCTGTCGTGTCTTATCTAGGGATGGCGTGTGAGTTATCGTTAACTCCGGCCTGGCTCCCCGGGTGAGCCTGGTGGTGGGCCAGGTTTTGGAGCTCCTGTGTCAGGATTCCTCCCTGACATCCAGCGGAGCCGCTTGGCTCCTCCAGTGCTCTGGGTGCCGAGGACACTGGCTCTTGTTTGCAGCTGCATAACATCTGGTGGGGGATCTCCTGCCCGAAGGTTGGGGAAGGAGCCCGGAGATGTGGACCACATCCCTGTGTGTCCTTGCTGAGCGTGGTTTCCACACCTCAGCCCTGCAGATATGATGGTCTCGTTGGCAGAAGCTGTTCAGAACACACACGTGTCTGTCTCTCCTGCAGAGAGGAGTTCTTTGGAGATTGTATTTTTGTTGTAGTCGAGAGCAGATTTAACCAAATGCCCGTCTGCACCGTGTTGGCATCTTGCAGTGCCAGGTCCTAGGAAATGTGAATGGCTGAGTTTCTTCTTTCTTTATCCGCATGTACACAACGTCTGAAACAAGCTAAAAATGATGAATCGTGGCTAATGCTGCTGCGTGATGGAGATAAGGCCGTAATTATTTGTTTGGGCAGCTTAAATCAACACCAAAAGCCCGGTGGAAAACACGGGGATAATTTGAATCTCTCTGTGTGGGTCTCGTGGGCTGTGTGGCCAAGCGTGAACGGGCTTGTGTGAGTTCCGCAGCCGTGCGTGGTTCAGGCGGGTCATTTCGGTGTCACGCCTGACGTGCCGCCCTCCGAGCGTGCTGGGCCCCGTGTCTGGGGACAGACACGCTTTTGGCTTCCTCCTGGCAGGCTGTGCTGCCTCAGCCTTGGCACTTTGCTACTAGTAGTGGCGTTATTGGTGCTGCAGGTAGGAGTGCAGCCCCTGCGCGTCCTGCCTGCGCTGGAGGGGGGCCTGGGTCTCCCTGACATCCCAGCCTCTCCAGGCTTGTTAGGAGAGAAGATGGGTGGGTTGGGCTCCAGCTGCACCTGAACCCGTGGCAGAGGTGGTAAATTTTGATGTTCATTATGTTTGTTTTGCCTCAGTTTAATTAACTGATCGATGAAAGCCTATTGAGATGTGACCTCTCCTGCAGGCTCCGTAAATCAGCTCCGGCCGCGCTGCAGCGGGGTTTGTGCATGGTCCCGGCTGCTGAGCTGTGCTGCCACAGCCTTGGAGCTGGAGTGGCCTGGCTGAGAGGCAGCGCAGCCCTGCCCTGCTCCTGTTCTCCCCTCTCTCTTACCTGGGCTCTGCACTGCTCAGGAGCGGGGTTTACATCTCTTTGCGCTCTGGTGTGTGAGCAGTTCCCGTGCTTTACAGTGGCTTGGTTGCTCCAAGCCCCATCCAACCTGGCCTTGGACACTTCCAGGGATGGGGCAGTCACAGCTTCTCTGGGCAACCTGTGCCAGGGCCTCCCCACCCTCACAGGGAAGAAGTTCTTCTGTTTATTTTGTTTTCCTGGTGACCCTGGAGACGCACCATTTCCTTGGAAGGGGGATTTGGAAGCCCCAATCCCAATTCCTTTTTGCCCTTCCAAATCTTGCCTCTCCAGCTTCTGCACACATGCATTTAGCTCCTTCTCTTTTAATCTTCTTTTCTTGGTTAAGGCTCTCTTCCAGCTATCTGAGCCAAGCTGAGCAAAGATGTTGTCATTGCTCCCAGGGTCACCTGTGTTGCTTTCCAGTTGAAAGCGAGAGGCGTTGGGACCCTGAGACATATCCCTGTGATTAGACCCACTGAACTGCTAGCAGGGAGCACCAGTGGGATCCCTGGGCTGCTCCTCTACTCCCCATGGCAGCAGCAGCAGTGCCTGTGTCTCCTGAAGAGGGTGACAGACCCCTCCTCACCACCCTCCCTCTGCCAGGGCCAGCTCAGTCCCTCAGGGCTTTCCTTCCCCCCGAAATCCAGGGATTCAGCACCCCTGCCCTGAGCTGTTAGTGCTGTCTCTCCTTTTTCAGAATTATTTTGCCATAATCTGGAAAAAAACGCACGGTGTCATCTTTGGCATGTTTCCCTTTTGATCCCAGCTTTCATTATAACACTTTTTCTTGAAGAAAAGTGTTGGAGAGAGAGAAGGTGAATCTCAGGGTCAGATCAGAGGGTCTGTGGTGGATCAAGGTACAGGAGGAGAAGCTTTTGCATCCTGCATTACCACTATGTATTTATATTTCAGTGTAAAGGGGGGGAAATGCACATATTATCAAGTGATGCACTTTTTTTATCTTCTTTATGACTTCTAATGCTATAGCTGGGTTTTTTTCAAACCACTAAAAGCATAAGCATTAAAGCAATTTTCCAGAGTAATATAGCAAGAGGTCTGCAGCAGCTCTGCAACATTTGATAATAGTTGCCATCTTCAGCTGAAGATAATGATGTTAACAAATGTAATGGGAGTAATGAGTGGAGATTCAAAAAAGCAGCTTTTGTTTAATTTTTTTGTAATGCAAATGAGTTGGGGAATAAAGAAGGAGAGCAGAAAATAATGAAAACTTCATTGGAAATGAGTCTTAATCCTTGCAGCCAAGCACTGGGGGGGGTAGGAGGGAAGGAGAGGGATAGAAGTTGAGGATGCTCTGTCCCTGGAAGTGTTCAAGGACAGGTTGGACAGGGCTTGGAGCAACCTGGAATACCAACAAGGTGGTCTTTAAGGTCCCTTCCAAGCCACACTGCCTCAAGCTGTGCCAGGGGAGGTTCAGGTTGGACATCAGGAGGAATTTCTTCCTGGAGAGGGTGGTCAGGAATTGGAATTGGCTGCCCAGGGAGGTGGCAGAGTCCCCATCCCTGGAGGTGTTCAAGAAATGCCCAGACGTGGCACTCAGTGCTCTGGGCTGGGGGACAAGGGGGTGATCACTCACAGGGTGGACTTGATGATGTTGGAGGTCTTTTCCAGCCTGGGTGAATTTGTGATTCTGTGACTCCACAGCTCCTCACAGCCACGGGCCTGGGGCTGATTGCTGTCTCCTGGCATGGCTGCTTTCAAGCAAAGCAGAACTCCCTTCCTCTTGCTCCTGGGAGGCTGGAAACCCTGTGTTTTCTGTTCCTGCAGCACCTTCTACTTTAGAATGATGCCAGCTGAGTTCAACCTTATGACAGCCCAGCAACTCCCTCTCCCCATCAGAACAAGTGAATTTGCTTTATTTAGATTGACTCCCAGCCCAAGTGATAGGTATGAGGCTGGCAAATGAGCGTCCTTGTGATGAGGACTGGCACTTATGCATGTGCAGAAGATTCAGGTCTGTCAGCTTGTGTCAGCTCGCCTTCTACAGAGTGTTTAATCTCCTCACCCTGGGCCAAGAAATGCATTAAGAGCTCTGCAGTGAGTGGGAGCTCGGGAGTGGAGGGATGCTGCTGCTGGAGGGATGGGATGAGGGCAGCGGGAGGGAGCACCAGTCAGGCTCCTGGAGGGGAGCTGGAAACTGGGAGGAGTTGGAGCTGCTGAACAGCCCCTCTTTGTGCTGACAGGGTGGTCTTAGGGGTGTAAGTGGAGCGCCAGGAAGGCGGTGTTCGGGCCGGGACTGGAGCGCTGCGCGACCCCCGTGCCCGCGTTGAGGCGAGGCCGCTGCGCTGGAGCCCGAGCTGGCTCGTGCTGCCAGCGAGCAGATGGTGGTCACGGCTGCGTGAGTGTCCTTGGGCACGAGGAGCCGCGTCCCCGGCCCTGGGGGGGACCCCGTCTGTCCCCTTTCCGCGCTGCCGCAGCTGGGGCGGGACCCGCTCCCGCTGACCCCGGCTCTCGGGGAGAGCAGAGCTGGGGCAGGAGGATTTGGGTGGCTGCAGGGCTCCCTTCCTGCCCGGGGACGGGGCACCTTTGGCAGGGTGCCCTCTGGCACGTGAGAGGTGTCTCTGGGGGCCCTCGATGGCAGCGGGTGCTCAGCTCCTGGGTCGCGGCGAGGATGGTGGCGCTGGGCTGAACTCAACGTCTCGGGGGACAGGCCGTGCTATAAACCAGGAGCTTTCACACTCTCCTCATCTTCCTTTTTTTCTTTTTTTTTTCCTTTGGAAGGGTGAAGATGTGAGTTATCGCGTCTGGCTTTGCAATTTACAGCTTTTAATTAATCTGAAATTTCAACGTAGGGCTTTATGGTAGGCAGAGGCATCTCTGCAAGCCGGGGAGGAACCTTAACGATGATCCAAGATGAATCTGTAGGATGAGATGCCCAGCACAGTAAACAAAGCTGTATAAAAGAGGGCTGTGAAGTAAAAAATGCTGAGATGGTGATCTACAAATGAGATTTCCTTTTGGTGCCCTTCCCTGTTACGAGTGTCCATCGGCTGATCTTTGTTCCAGCACCTACTGATGATGATAAGCAAGTCAGTGAAGTCTCAGCTGTCTGTGTGTGATGGACACTCGTTCTTTGAGGCCAAGGCTGGAGGGGTCTGTTGAGTAAGGATGGTCTGGGTGAGGTGCTGCAGCCTGGAGGGGCACAGCAGGTACCTGAGCTTCCCTTGTGTTTTGGGCCAGTCGTCCCCTCTCCTCACGTGGCTGCTGCACTTTGCTGGTTTTATTTGGCACTCAGGGTCAGAATTGTTCTTTCTCTGAATCCTGGCATGATCACTTGTCTTTGTGGAGTATCAGAGCTCGTTTGGTCCCTCAGGAGGGTTGTTGTGGTTCCTAAATAATCCAGCACTGCCAAACTCCTCGTTACCTGCTCTACCCTTCCTTGCTGTCCTCTGTGTCACCTCCCTGCAGAGCAAACAAGGATTTTCTGACCTGGATGCAGGAGCTGTGCTGGATCTGTGTGGCCAGTGCCCATCACGTGCCCGTGGTGTCACTGGGCTTGCTTTACTCCCTGTTTAACTTCCTGCAGCTTTCAGAGTGGCACATTATCCTCTGATTTCCCTCTCCAGCCACCTAAAGCCTGGAAAATTGCAATAATGAGGGGTAATGATAGAGTGTGGGGAGCAGGCTTCCATTTGAAGTCTCTTAAAGTTGTATCAACACAAGCAGGAAGCATTTGTTTACAAATATTTTCCTGTGAACAATCGAGGGGGAGAGCCACTCCTTTTGTCTCTGGCTGACACATCCTTTCATTCCCTGAGCCTTCCAGGCTGAATCCCTCGGGAACAGGTTGGGATACTCCCCAGGCTCGGGGGCTCCTGAATTGCAGCCCCCAGACCCGGTGCCAGCAGACCCACTGGTGGCAGTGGAGGTCCCTTCGTGTCTCCCTCCCCCCACCACGATGGCTCCACAGGAATGTGGGTCCTTGTGGCGTGAAAATCCCGTTGGAAACGCAGGCGAAGGGCAAGCCGGGAATTTGCTTTTAACATCAATATTCAGAAATAGTGCGTGTGAATAATTGATGGTCCTGCGAGCTGGGGCTTGTCTGTCTGTCACAGCAAAGCAGAGGTGACAGAGTGACAGGCTGGGGTGGGGGGAGACTCCCATCCCTCCTGGGGCGCCGGCAGAGTGGCTGCACAGGGTGGGATTGTCCTGGAGCTGGGCAGGGGCTGCTGCTGGGAGCTGGGCAGGGGGCTGTGTGCTCCCCCTGCTCCCAGGCAGGGGCAGGGCTGGCCTGTTCTCCAGCCTGGGCCGTGGGACTTCAGCAGCTCCTCCAGCTGCTCTCCAGGTCCTGCTGCGCGGTGGTGGCCGAGCCACCGATCTGAATGTTTGAGGTGAAAAATAATCTGTCAGCAGGATTTGCCTGACCTTAAATTAGCTCTCACAAGAAGAGCTTAACCCTCATTGCTGGGTCAGTGTCTCCTCCCTCCCCAAGTCAACCTGGCTGCCTGCCTCTGTCCCCTCTCTCTTTCAATCTCTGCTTTTATCCTTTCTTTCGGGCATCCTTTGTCTTTAGGGTGATTACACGGTTCTGTTCCGAGCAGGCAGAGACTGCCATGTTTTCTGTCAACCACTGGCAATTAGACCAGAATAGCTGTCTCCTTAATGATAACGTGCTGTGCAGCATCGCTGCGGTGCTCGCGCCAGCAGGGACACGATCCCTGGGAAATTTGGGTGCTACAGGGCTGGGGCTGGGCTGGATTCCGCAGGAGTGCTGACCCATGTGCTGGCAGAGCCATCTGATGGCCCTGGGACAGTTGGTGTGGTGAGGGAGAGCCCAGCTGGCTTCACCTCTGGGCTGTGCAAGGGTTGTGCCAGGGGTGGAAGTGGCTTTGCCTGCTCCTGCACCGCCCTGCAGGTGGGACAGGCAGGTCACTCCGTGGGGCTCGGCCTCCTGCCAGCCTTGGGATGCAGCAAAGCCTCACAGTTCCCCCTTCAAAGCCTCCAGCACTCCCTGCACGGAGCAGGGGAAGAAGAAAAGACCTCCGCCAGCCCAAACTGCAAAGGGAAGCGAGAGCTGGAGCCTTTATAGCCGGAACCCTGAGCGGGAGGGAGGAGCAGGGCTGAGCTCCCGCCGCTCTCTCTGAGCTGCTCTACAAAGCAGCTCCCGGCTTGGCGAGCGAGATACAGCGAGAGGTTCGGAAGTTGTGACCTCAGCAGATGTATTAGACGGGAGAAAAGAGCTTTTTTTTTCCTTTCCCCCGTTCCAGTGTCAGCGTAGCCGTGGCTTTTAAACCACATTATACAGGCTTGTCATCCAAGATAAAATGTTATTAAGATAAAATGCTACACAGGGAGCAGTAGGGGACTTCCCACCGCCGTATTTCAGCGCAGCCGTAGGACTGCGAGGCCGCGCTCTGCCGAGCCGTCGCCTGCAGCCGGGGCTGCCAGGGCTGGAGCTGGCACGTGGTCGTGTCCCCCCGCACGCCCACAGGGCGGTGGGGCTCGGGGAGGTGCCTCCCTGGTGCCTCCATCCCCTCTGCCAGCCCCCATCACCCGCGGGCGGGCTGGCCAGGCGTCAGGGCGCCGGCCTGCGCGGAGCTGACAGGGAGCATGTGGGCGGCCCAGGGGCCTCCCCGGGGCTGCTCCTTCACGGGTCAGGGCACTCTCCGGCTGCCTCCCTCTCCTCCGGCCTCTCTGCCGTGCGTCCTGGCAGCCCCGGCTCCCAAAGGCCAATCTTTTTTGCGTGGCTCCCCTCCCACCCAGCACCCCACGGCCAGCGCAGCCGCTGCCGCGCCTCCATCCCCTGCTCGGGGCTGGCACAGCCTCTTTAGCCTGGCTGTGACAGCCTGTCGATAATATTAATGTACTCCAGCCTCCGTTAATGTCCGTGCGAAGTCTCCTCCTGCCCTTTGCCATCACTTTTCCGTCACCAGACGATCGTGCCGCGCGGCTGTGACATTAATCTGCTGAGCTGCGCTGGCGGTGTCAGCGCGAGCGGCTCTGCAGCGCAGGGGCAGGATTTCGGGGAGCTTTTCCAGGTGAATCCTTTAAGGTGACTTGAAAAGAGCCAGGGCTGCGTGCCCCGCTGCTCAGCAGCTACAAAAGGAGAGGGCAGCAGCGTCTCACCTGGGCTCCAGCGCGTCAGGAGGGACCCCGAGGTACGTGTGTGATCTGCAGGCGAAGCACACGCCAAAACATGGAGAGGGAAGAGCTGTTTGACCTGACACCAAGGCAGAACAGAGAGAGGGAAGAAAGGGGAGAGGAGGCGAGCTGTAGCTACAAGGCTGGGTAATCCCTGGGTTGAGCCCAGCGAGTGCTGTAGCTGGAACATGAACTTGTCCTGGGCATGTTCAGCTTGTAAGAGGGATGAATGTAAAAGCAATGCTGTTAGCTGCCTTATTAAAGGCTTGGGTCTAAGTCAATATGCACATGTCCCAGGTGGCTCAGTGCTGTAATTCCTAAAGCTTCACACTTCTTTGCCAGTACTTTTTGCTTGGAGGTTCTTCCGTGTCAGTAAAACCCTCCCACCCCTTTGCTGTCCCAGGTTTACATGTCATGTGTGGGGAGAGGAGTGACCTGGGGCAGGGTAGAAGCTGAGAAACCCACCTGAGCTGACACCATGTCTGTCCCCTGCCGTGGGACTCCCCCCAGTCCCGAGTGCTGAGGCCACTCTGTCTGGGACACTGCTGGAGGTGGCAGATCTGGGGTGCCCCGTGGTGTCACACCTGGTGAAACACCAGCATGTCCCCAGCCTCGGAACAGCCTCACAGGGACTGCCACAGTGTGGGTGTTTCCACACTTTTCTTCACCCTCCTGCCCTCTTCCACCTAAATCCTCCATATGCTGGCACAGGTTGCCCACAGAAGGTGTGGCTGCCCCATCCCTGGGAGTGCCCAATGCCAAGCTGAGTGGAGCTCTGAGCAGCCTGGTCTTGTGGAAGGTTTCCTGCCCATGGCAGAGGGCTGGAACAGGATTATCTCTAACATCCTTTCCAATCCAGACCATTCTGGGATGACTCTGTGGTGCTGCATATGGGGCTGCCCTGAGCTGGGAGCAGCAGGGCTGTGCAGCTCTGTCTCTCTGAGCCCTGGGGACCCAGCACTGGGGTCTGGAGGGGACAGATGAGCATTGTTGCCCCAGTAATACTACTGGGCCCTCACAATGCAGGCAGTCAGCACCAGACACGCTGTTCTCCCAAGTAATGGGATTTGGTTATAACCCAGGGACATCCCCTAAAGCTAATGAAAACCTGTCTTAGTGCAGGCTGCTTCCTTATTTGTGGGATCCCTCTGTTCGCCCTTGTGTTGGACTTACACGTGGGTGGAAAAGCCCCGCACTGGAGCACCCCCTTCCACGCCCCCACAGTGCTGGGGCCGGAGCTTTGGGACTGGAGGCTGCAGGGGCAGCTGGGGCGGATGCAGCCTGATGGCTCTTAGGGCTGATTGCACACAGGCACAGCTGGTGCCAGGGAGCTGAACAATAAAGTAGCCACTCTGGGCTGATTGGGCTAATCCATGCTGCAGACCAGGGCCTGTTTTCATTAGTTTTCCCCGATCAAATTAGATTGCCAGACGACAGATCCTATTAAAGCAGGGGAAACCTCCAGCATGGTGTGTCTTGCTGGTCCTGGGACTCCGGCCATCGCCGGCACCCGGAAGGGAGGAGGATGCTGGTGGTGCAGCTCCTGGGCACAGGGATGCCTTCTCCCTTGTCCAGGAGGGGAGCAAGGACCATCCCTCAAGGGCACGTGGCTCTGACCCTGCCCAGCACCGCAGCAGAGCCCCGTGTCCTTCAGGGGGAGAGCTGCCCTCTCTTGCAGGTGCATCGCTGCCCTCGCCCCTCGCTGTCAGCATCCCCCCCAGCCCTCACCGAGCTGGCTCCTGGCCTGTATTAATTTAATTTCATTTTGAACTCTCCTCCTCGCAGGCAGGGCAGGCCCAGCTGCGAGCTCTGGCACGAGGCTGGTGTGCTGTGTGCTCCGAATGGCAGATTACGCCGCCCTTAATCCGGCTGCGCGTTCGGGGACCCGGGGCAGGCTTCTGACTCAGGATAGTGGGATTTGGGGCTCCTTGAAATGTATTTCCTAGCAGAGGTGATTGATCTGTGTATTGATGAGCTGCTATTGATTAGCCTTATGTGGCTCTGAGTCTGTTGGGCTCCAGCCTGCCCTTAATCCATCAGTAATTACTTCATCCCGACGTGAGATGCGTTGCCACAAAAAGACGTTTGTGAGGCTCTTCTGTTGACAAGACCATGGCAGTGCCACCAGACTTTGCCAAGAGCCACTGGTCACTAGGAAAGCTGAGGTTTCTTCTGCTTGATTGAAGAAAGAGGCAGTGCTGGGGCAGGACAGAGTTCCTGGCAAGCATAATTAATAGCAGTTTTGCAGCTCGGCTTATTGATTCACTGTGGAGTTAGCTATTCCAGGAGGATTTCCACTGTTGTGTTCCTGGTGTTATTTGTCATCTCCGTGCTGCAAAGCCAGGTCTGGTTTGGCTTTGGGCATATTCCCCCCAGAGCCTCCCATGGCTCAGCGGATGGCCCAAGGCACAGGTTGATGCCAGGGGATGTGGGGTGGCCCTGGATTGGTGGTACCAGCTGGGTCCCTTTTGGCAGGGGGGGCTCAGGGGTCCAAATATCCAGGCACAAGTTGATGCCAGGGTTCCTCAGCAGCGCCTGCTCCCACTCACCAGCACTCCGGTGCGCCGAGCGGTTCCGTGTAGGAATAAATGTTTCAGTTGCACTATAAATAATGGAGCGAGTAAAGATGTTGTGTAAGCGGTGCTCTGGGTTTTGCCAGAAGGGACGTAGTTTGTTGTGGGGGGTTTTTTGTTTTGTTTTGTTGTGGGATTTTTTTTTTTTGTGCTCGTGTTTTACCTTTCCCTTTTCTTTTTTTCCCCTCGCGTCCAACACAGAAAGCTTCACCTGGGGGACTTGAGGGAAGAGAAAGAGATCAAACTGTTTGAAACTGAGTCAGTGAATTCTTGTGGGTGTGCTGTGCAGTGTTGTGAAACCAGCAGCGTTGCTTTCCTGTGGACAGGACCAGCCTGCAATGGGCACGAGGTGTTTTTGGGTGGCTTTTAGTGAGTGGGGTTTTGCATCACCTGCACCCAGAGCAGAAAAAGCCTGGTTAGGCTCCAGGTGCTGAGGGTAACAATTGCCTGCCCGTGGTCTCCTCCTGGTGGGATACAGCGGGGGCAGGAGGGGCTGCACTGCCAAAAGCTGGGCTGCTGTCCCAGAGCCAGCCCTGCTCTCCTGCCCAGCACAGCGATGGCACCCGGAGCGGTGAGTCCTGCGCTCGTGTCCGTGTGGGGAGGGGCTGGCAGGGGTGGTCTGGACTCAGCCTTTCCCATAAATACTGTCCAAGCCTGGCAGGCTTCACTCAGGCAGTCTGTCTCTGTGCTCCTGTGGAAAGGGGAGCTGTGTGAAGCTCCCTTGATGTGCCATCCAGCTTGTTTGGGGGAGAATGTGGATGCCTGGAGCCCCTTACTTGCAGGAGGTTTCCTCCTGCTCCAAAGAGCTGCCTGGTCCCAGGTGGTTGTGGAATGGCCTGGAGACTGCCAGGGGAGCAGCCCAGGAGGGCTGGAGCAGCTGGGCTCCCAGGGGAGGTGTGACTGGACACAGGGAACGGGCACAGACTGCAGAGGATATCGGCTTTGCTCTCTGGAAGTGTTAAAACCGTAAAGCTGTGTTTTAATCGTGGGTTTAAGGAGGGAGTGGAGGGAGCAGGTCTGGAGCTTGTGAGTCCCCAGCTTGTGTTAAAGTCAGAGCTTTGAGGCTGACTCTGAGAGCTGGCATGTTGAGCCCCCGGCTCTTGCAGTGCCCAGGTGTGGAGCTGGCCATGGGCACCTCTGCTCCGTGCTGGAATGGGCAGGAGGCCACACCTGGCACTGTGTGATTCCAGGGCTTTTTGTTCTGCTTTAACACAGCCCAAAAGCATTAATGGGGAGGGTCTGGCTTGCAGGAACGAGATGTGTGCCCTGATTTGGGATGTGAAAGCAAAAGGCATCCGAGTGCCGCGAGCTCAGTGCTGGTGTGAGCGGCGCAGCTGGTGCTCGTGTGTCTGAATTTCCAGCTCCCAAACCCCAGTTAAAGGTGTGTGCACCCACGAGGGTGCCCACTGGGCCTGTGTGGGTGAGGGCCTGCTGGCCAGTAGCTCCAGAGCTCTTTGTGCCTGGGGCAGGAGGAGCTGGGGCAGGGCTGCGGCTGCGCGGGGGGTTCCATCGTGCCCGGCGTGGTTGGCTCCCGATTCCAGGCAGGGCCTCTGAGTGTGACTGGAATATACACACTTTACAGTAATTACCCCCAAGAATAAGATGTTGTGTAATTGTGACTGGAAATATGTTGTTGGAGCCAGAAGCCCCAGCTGTGGTGAGCACAGGCTGGGTGTGCTGTGAATGCAGGATGATGAGGAGCGGGGGGGTGCTGGTAAGGGGGGCAGCCACTGCTGCTTTGCAGGAGACCAGGGTAAGCAGGGGGATCTTCATTTGCTGTGCCTGAGGAGAGCCAGCAAGCTCCACCTGCGGTTTTATTTCTAATTCACCTGCATCTTTATTTCTCCTTGTCTGCCAGCAGCGATGAACAGTCCCAGGTACCACAGGGGGCTTGTGCTTGGCAGCCCGTGGTGCTGGCTCGGCTTCCAGGGGCTGAGCAGGGCTGGTTTTCCTACCCCTGGTGTCTGGGCCGACCACGTTGGCACTTCTTGATGCACTGAGCATCGTCTGACCTGCCAGAGATGCTGAGGTGCTGCTGGGCAGGAGGTGGCTGGAGGCAAAGGATGCTCAGGGCAGCTGGGGGGAACTGCAGATTTCAAAGGCACCCGACTGGACAGGAGGGGCTCCCGGCAGCTCCCACTGCTCTGCCTGCTCTTCTCGCAGGCAGCAGGGTGTCCTCCCCTCTTCTGGGGGCCAGCAGCTTTGTGGAGTGCCCGGCAGCCCCACGTTCAGTGGGGGAGTGGATTAGAAAGGGGCTTTACTTCTCTTATAGATGAGTGCTTTTAAGCACTCATGTGTTGTTGTGCATCCTGCTGGGAAGGAGCCAAATGTTCCGACAGCTGGCCAGACCCTGGATTGGGGGGACTTTAGCTGTAGGTGTTGCAAACAAGGTCTTAATTGATTTATCTGGACACATGACTTTTAATTTTGTGGTGGAGTTAAGAGCCTTGCCCCAAATCAGGGAGAAGGGGGAAAGAAATGAGCTGATGAGGTGTCTCCGCATCCGTAGGCTGGGATCTGGGTTTGGAGTGGACTGTGTATGGCAGGAATGCCCCAAATCCCCTGCTCCTCCAGGGTTTCCACTCTGCCTCAGAGCAGGGTGGTGACGAGGGCTGAGCCAGAGAGTCGAGTGGATCCGGGACAGCGGGATGTGAAGGGCACGGAGGTGGCAGGGCTCCCTCCCTGATTCTGCTCTGAAGTGGTGGGGAGAGGAGGGAAGCACTGAGGGGACCTTCCCCTGCGAGTGGCAGCAACATGAATATTTCACAGCTCTCCACAGCCCGGCGGGAGCGGATGGATGGGGGTGTAATTTTGCTTGACAAGTGCCACGTTCCCGGGGCCTCCCCGCTGCCCTTCCTGAAGCGCTGGGGAGGGGCAGCAGCGTCACCTGGGCATCCCCTGGCACCGTGCCTGGCAGAGGGGCTGCACGCTGGGGGTGCTCAGGCTGTCTGAGAGTTCCCATGCAGCGCAGGGAAGGAGTTGGGGAGGACGACTCCCGCTGGGACTCCGGGGAAGTTTCGCCTGTCTGATGACACTTCGTTTGGATGCAGCTTTCCAGGAGGTTGTCACAGAAGGTCTTGGAGCTGTGGCCTCTCCCCTGGGTAGCAGAAGTAGCAGAAGGCCCTGGGTCTGTGGCGTGTCCCTGTGTCCCGTGGGTCGTGGCCCGCTGGGCGCCGTCCCTGCTGCGTTGGGTCGGATGCGGCTGCGGCAGCTGGCACGAGGTGGGCTGGGGGGCTCGTCAGCCGGAGACGGCCACGGCCCCGACTTGGGTCTGGCCTCCATCACTTCCTGTAGGAAATCACTTCACTTACCCAGATGCGAGCGTACAGCCGCGCCGCCCGCGGGCTGCCCTCCTCTCCCCCGCCAAGCCCCGGCCTCTTACGCAAATCGCTTTTCACGCTTCCTTAATTGAAACTGTCAGATGGGCTTTACCTTTTTTTTTTTTTTTATTTTTAATGTGTGTGTGTGTGTGTGTGGTGGTGATACAGACGTATTAAACCCACTATGGATATCCTGGCAGCTCGGAGAGATCAATAAAATGAGGTTGCATCTGTGACATATATATTACGGGAGCGGCACCGGCAATATTTCATCGGGGAAAGCCGAGCCAAGTACACGCGTGCAGAGCCCTGTAGAGCACAGTTGGCCGTGTAGAAGACAGAGTTACTGCCTGGCTTTAGTGGCACTGGTTTTCCGTGCCCCTGTGCAGCCTGCTTGGCGTAGGAGGGGGAGATACCCCCCCTTTGTTCGTGTCTCTGCGCATCTCGTGTCCCTCAAGCGTGGGACACCTCTCCCGGGGTATTTTTTGGTGTGTTCTGAGTTCCTGTCTGAGGGCACAGGGTGCCCTGGCACTGTGTCTTGGTGCTGGTGGCACTGGGCTGGGTGCACCAGCTCCAGCTACTTCCCACCCCCCACCCGCCTCCCTCCAGAAATCCCCACAGCGGGGATTTGCGCTTTGATTATTTTCAAATACCGGTTTGTGTAAAATTTGATTTGAGGAAACATTTTTCTCCCACATGCTGTAGGATTGAGGGCGTGTAATCCCTCCTAAATCGCCTGGACGAGGTTTGTATTGCAATGCCAGTATCAGAGCTAACAAAAGGGGATTAGACGGGAAAATTCTGCGTGAAAACCTGCCGCTCTTTGAGGGCTTTTAGTACAAAGAAGATAAGATAGGTAGAGCAGAGCCATTTTTAACCCAGTTTTTAATGCACTCAGTGCCTCTCCTTCCAAGGCAAAGGAGAGGGGAGATGTCATTCCTTTTAACCCTTTCCCCTCCTCTGGCTCTGAGGGTCAGTTGATACTTTCTTGTAGGCACAGCTCCAAGAGGTGCTGGGCAGGAAAAGCTGCCAGGGAACGCCTGGGACAGGTTTTTATTCCCTTTCCAAGCAGGTGGTGGGGAATGGGAGAGCACCATGGGAGCCCCCAGTGCCTGAGCTGCCTCAGTGGCTGCACTTTGAGCTGCACATCCTGGCTGTGTCACTCGCTGCCCCTTCGTGCTGCCCGGCCGGGGAGCAAAGCCCGTTCCCACCTCGCCTGCCCCGAGCCAGGCGCTGTGTCTGCGTGTCCCAGGGATAGCTGTCCCATCAGGAGCGGAGCTGTGCCCCGCAGGGGAAGGATAACTGTCCTGTCTGCGCCGTGTCACGCCGCCTGTCACATCAGTATCAGTCAGGAGGCGGCATCGTAACGGAGACAGCTGTCAACCTTTGCGGGCAGCGATCCGCCCGCCAACGTCTTCCAGGAGCTCAGCAAGTGCCAAGGCACATCAGGCCAGAGGGAAGAGATGCTCCAGGGGGAGATGAAAGGATCCCTTCAGTGGAATTCATGTGGAATAAGCTTTCCACAGGAGATATTTCCCGCTAATCCTCCTTAGCGCTCAGCTGATGCCTTGAAGCATCAGGGGTTTATATGCCTTTTAAAAATTCATTCTCTCTGCTATAACAGCAGGTGTGTGTGTTATCAGCTGCCCTGCCCAGGCCCCTCTGATGCAGGGCTGTGCTCTGGGACCCGCTGGGTGTCCTGCTGCAGTGAGTTCTGAGGGTTCCCTGTGCCAGGTGAAGGCAACCTCCCTCTCTGCTGGCTTTGTACTCCCCTGGCAGGGGGTGAGTGGGGTCACGGCAACCGTGAGGTTTTGATAGTGGGTCTGTAGTGGAGCAAGTGGAAAGGCATTGTGGGCACCCACTATGGAGCAGCTGGTGGGATGGGAACACACCCTGAGTCCTGCCTTAGCCCCCATCCATCTGCCCCTGCTAATTGCAGCTGGACTTATAATATTCCACTTATCTGGTCAAGGGATACATGTTAGTTATTACAATTGATTATCACTAAAACCCGTCTGATACCCAGATTTACAGCGTGGCTGGAGAGCCAGGCAGTCTCCAGCCCTGAGCAGCCAGGATCTGGCACACTCCTCCAGCCAGAGCTTGTCTCTCCATAGGTGTTTGGCCAAGGGGAAGCTGCTTTTCCCTTGACACTGCCCTTGCTGTGCCTCTGGTGCATCCCGTGGAGCCTCAGGGGCTCCTGGGGGAGCAGAGCCAGCTCTGCACCCAGCACATCGTTGGGGCTGCAGGAAAGGGGTGTGATCCCGCTGGAAAACCAGCACACAGCGTCTGTGAGAGCCCATGCAAGGCAAAGAGGTGTTTCTGCAGCACACACAGTGCTCTCGTGGTCTGGGTAGTGGGGTGGGAGGCAGAGAGAAGCCCCTGTGCCTCCTCAGCTTCACAACAGCTCGATGGCTCCTTGATAAACAACTTGACAAAGTGTTGAAATCCTGGAGGCGGGGCTGGCAGGGGAAGGAGAGGGAGGTCATAATTGCACGGGAAAATAATGAACTGCGCTCTTCTTGGAATATGCAGCGGCCTAACAAGAATCGGAAAATTAATTATCTTCTGTAATTAGTGTAATGACCTACACTATTAGAGGTTATTTACAGCAGGAATAAAACTTCCCCCCTGTAAATGTCAGGCTGTGCTGTTGGAATACAAAGGCTGGAGCGAACCCTGCACGAGGTGCAGTGAGGATCCAGGGGCCTGGCAGGGTGCTGGCCACCTCTGCTCTGCCAGCCCCTGACCTGCACCTGGCCTGGGATGTGCTGGCAGTGTCCCTTCATCCCTGGCACTGGAGAGGACTGGCTCTTGCATCCCCCTTGCTTTGTGTCACCTGGGCTTGGCCACTGGCTCTGTTGCTTCTCAGCCGGATCGGAGCCTGATTTGGGTGGGCTCTCCCACCCTGGGGCTTGTGGCTCCTGAGCTGCCCCTGGCAGTAGTGCTCATCTCCCTCTGGAGTGCTGCCCATGGCTGGATCTTTGCCATTCCCCTGTGTGAGCACGCCCTGCTTCCCGCAGGATCCCCCTCTGTGCCGGCTCTGGAGAGGCCCTTTCCCTCCTGGAGGCACATGCCAGCTGCGTGTGCACAGCTCAAAATGGAGACATTAGCCGGCTATTGTTCCTCAGCCCGAAGCTTTCATGGCTCTAAAACTGCCTGTTTTTGGTGGCCAGGATGCCTGAAATGGGTCCATAAGCAGTGTGTGTTCAGCACAGGGTCCCCCTGTGCTCCTGGGCGGGGGTTTGCCTTCTGCAGCGGGGCATTTGGGGTTGGTTCTCAAAGTACTGCTGAGCTCTGCTTATCCTTTCTCCTGCCTGGCCACATTCCCGCTCTGTCTCTTGCCGTCCAGGCTCCTGGTCCAGGTGTCACACGAGGATGGGATGGGATGGGATGGGTCCCACGGGCAGGGCAGTGTGACCGTGCCCTGGGGTGCTGCCCCAGGGTGCTGCGGGTGCCGTCTGCTCTGGAGCAGATGGGCACTGGTGGCGAGCCCTGGGCGCCAGCGAGGAAGGGCAGGACAGGGAAAAGTTGTCCGTGTGGCGAGGGTAACCTGAGAATTACTTGACATTTTAGCACGGAGGATCACGGCTCCTGCATTATTAAAGGCGCGGTGATGAAATGCCTCACCTGTCACTGAGAACCGACATCAATAATTTAGTTTGGCACCTGGTGATTAAAGTGAAATAAGCACTGGCCCAACTCCCCTCCCAGAGCAGCGCCCATGCAGTGCTTTCCCTGGATCCTGGTCCTTGATGCTGTTGGGCAGTGTTAGCCTGGCCCAGCGTGTCGGGGATCCATGTGGTACCCAAACACTGAAGGAGGATGGAGGCAGAGCTGCTGCTGCAACAGCTGATGAAACCTCATTGTATAAACAGAACAGAGTGGGGCTCTTGAAACTGAGAGCGTATTCCTTCCAACAGACCCTTAATGTAATTTGAATGTACAATCGAGGGTTTTTATAGCTTAATATTCCAGTGTTTGTGGTGCATCCTGGAATTTAAGTGTCTTAAACGTAATTATTGTTAATTGCTCGCACGATTCTATAAACTCATCCAATTAAAAAAAAGTTATTAACTTTATAAAATATCGCAGGCATCCCACAGTGCAATATATTTGCAGGAAATAACGGCTGGAGCAGGCAGAGCTGAGATGCAGCGAGGTAAATCGGTGACACCTTGTATCCCTCCTTCTCCCTGAAGCCCTTTGGGAGTGTGTTGCCTCCTTGGCTGAGGAGATCATCACGCCCTGGCTTGGTGGTTGTACAGGGATGTGAGGAGAAGGCCGTGGCCAGAGGGACACTGAGCAGGGTTCTTTGCTGTGGGACCAAGCGGAGCCTCGCTCCCTGTTCGTGCAGGGGAGTGCCTGGGGATGTTGGGGAGTCCTTGAGGGGGCACAAAGTGAGCAGCAGCCTCTGGGGAAGGGGAGTGGGGCTGGAAGGCTCTGGATGGAACAGCCATTCCTCCCTCCTGGCTTGCTTCACGTCCTCCTGCTCCCCTGAGCTGGGGGCCAGTCGCGGCCGGCCAGGGATGGTGATTATCATCTTACAGTCTAGAGCCAGAATTTATAACCAGGGATTTATTGTCCCCTGATTGCTCAGTGCTGCCATTTAACTCATGCCCTAGAAGAGTTATTTAACACAGAGTGAGTGGAGTTGTGCTAATGCTGCCTTATGCACATACATCTTCTCCAACCTCCTCCTCCTTTTTTCCTTATGGGATTAAAATCCTGGGTGCCCGTTAGTGTGGGTACAAGCTCAGTCTGGCACAGTAGGATTTCAGCTGGGGCTGCCTGACTTTGGAACGGATTGACCTGGCCTAGGCTAGAAGGTGTCTTTTTCCCTTTCCATCTCACTGATTTTCCAGCAGAGAAACAAACAGTCTGTGGGAAGGAGAGTTTTGAAGAAAGGAAACTTTCTCTCAGATGGAGACAAAATTGAATTCAGTGCGTGACTGAAATGAGAAGCTTCCACAAAAGCTTCATTTTGGCGAAGAAGTATTTCCTATGGGATTGCTTCTATACAAAAGCCTTGGTAAGGAGCTATTACAGCTGGTCAAATGCTTTCTCTGAGAGCTGTTTATGATACTTGCCTTCTCCATCTCCATTTGCATCCCTTGCTGGAATCTCACTCCCCGTGCAGTGGTCCCAGCCCACGGGGCAGGACCAAGGACCACCGGCCGGGGCAGCTCCAGCTGCCACCGTGAGGATGAGTGGCAATTAATCCATCCTCTAAACAGCAGGTTTTGCAGGTAGATTTTCCATCTGAAGTAGCTGCTGATCTAGTGGCTTCTGGGACAGTGACGGGCTGATGGAGAGCACGCATGAAGCGGCATTTGTCAAATTAATGAGGCATTATAAATTATATCCACAATTTTCTCTTCCATTTCCCACCGCCCCCTCCTGTCGCTGGCAGGGAGAGGGGACCTTGAGGAGCCACTCCTGAGGACCATGGGCGTTGGGGCTCTCCAGCCGAGCACCCACCTGGGTCTGGGATGCAGGCTCAGCCCACTTGGCTGGATCAGGAGGAGAAAAATGCCAGCAGTTCCTTGTTTTCACTGGGAAACTTGATGTAACTAGTATTGATCTCTCTATTACCTCTGTGAAGGGCAGCTTCATTTTTCAAGCAAAACAACCTTTGTATCTGAAATATAGAAATTGATTTTGAGCAGGGGCTGCTGGCGCTGGCAGAAGGGGTTGGATAGAAGCAGGGGAGGATGAGGCTGAGGTGGAGAACGAGGAGAGAGTCCCTCCAAAGTCGGGAGACGTGTCAGGCCTGTCTGATCGTGTTACCTGTGATCCAGTGTGGAAATAACAGTGCTTGAAAGTCAGCAAATAAACTTTACTGAGGGTTCTTTTTCTCTGCAGGAAACAGAGTGGGGAGGTGACAGGCTAGAGGGAAGGAGGGTGGGTTTGGGAAGAGCCCCATCCCGGGCAGGGAGGTGGCAAGTGGCTCCTGGCTGCAGTGGCAGTGCCGTGTCGTATCCTGTCATGGAGCTGGGATGGACTGGGAGCAGGCCTGGGAACATCCGAGCTCAGGCACTGTGGGGAGGGCACCCACAACCAGCTCCACCAATAGCTTGGAGCCCAGCTAGGCACACAGCTTCGTTTTAGGGTTTTTACAGTCCTGCTTAATTGGCTCTCGGGCTCCCTGTGCAAGGCGTCCAGCGCATCTTAATGAGGGATTCTCAAAGCCTGGCTTTTTTTTTCCCTGGGACTAGAACGAGGTGGCGTTTAATATTCATGTGTAGCTCTGCTCATTTGAAAGGTAACAAGGGAGTTAGATTCCCTGCTGGCAATGAATCGTAATGGGATCTGGGCTCCTAAATCACCTGCACATCTCGGTGCTGCCTCTTCCCAGAGCAGGCTGGGCTGGAGGTGGCCACCCCGCAGCCGGGTCTCCTTCGGTGAGCCAGCACGGACTGAAGGGTTTCCAGGTCAGCGCCGGCACCGGGAAATGCTTTTCCACACCACTTGTGGTGGGGATCTGGAGTATCTCGCCACAAGCAGTCACGGAGGTCGAGTTGTTAGCCAAAAGCAATTGGATGTTGACATGACAGGGAGACGCTGCGGAGCGAGAACAGTTACTGACAGACGTTCTGACAGAGCTGTTAAAGCCTTGGCTACAGGCAGGGATTGAGCTGATCTTTGACCGTTCACGTTAGTCCTTGTCTGCCCACACTGGGGTTTCTTGTGCTTTTGTGCCTGGTGTGAGGTGCTGGACGTGGGGAGAGGCAAGGGGTGTTGAGAGGCTGGGTGCTGGCACCGTCCAGAATGCAGATGGCCACATCAGCATCATGTTTGTTGATGAAGGGGCTGGGAGCTGGAGCTGCCTGGCACTGTCCCCCACTGTCCCCCAGGCCCTCTCAAAGGTGTCAGCCATAAGGCCATCCACGCTCCCCTCGGCAAAGGAGGGCACTGCCTCCTCCCCACACACTGTGCCAGCCTGGCCTTGCAGAGGAGGCATTTGTGAGCCCTGCTTGTTGGGAAGAGACAGGAAATAGCCATGGGGAGCAGAGCTTTCACAGGGTTTTTGCTTTCCATCTGCTCCCCTGACTTTACTGCCATCCCCATCTCGCTGTGCTTGGGGACAACAGGGGGGAGGAGGCACTGGCCATGTGGGTGTGTTGGGGAGGACCCCTGGGCATCTCCTGCTTGGCTGGAGCATACTGTACAGCAAAATGGTGGCTCCTGGAGCCTTTCCAGGGGATAGTTCTGCTGAGCAGATTGCAGCTGTGCAGAGGGGACCACACCAGTGTCATCTGCATGCACTGCCCGTACACGCTGGGGAAGCCCCTCGCTTTCAGCCTGGCTGTGATCATCCCTGGACAAACCTCTGGAGCTCTGCATGGAATACTTGTGCCTGGCTTGCCAGGGAATCACTCTTGTTTGTGGAAAAGATGCTTTCCCCATTCCCCTCATCCTCTCTCCCTCCCTCCTGCTTTTCCTCATTGTCAATTTAGCCTAGATTAAAGAAAATAGGGTGCAGCACTGTGCGCATGTTCCGAGCGGTGTCTTTTCACAGTACTGTACTGATGCCAAGCAATAATGACAGGTTCAAGCTTTTCTGCATCACAAATGAACTGCATGCAAATGGCTAGTTCTGAATGGAGAATAATTGTCAGCACGGAGAGTCCTGCCTCCATGGATCCGGCTCCACCTTGCTTCCGAGGGGAGAAGGCTTCAAACAGTTAACGGGGACGGAGACGTGGAAATAGCGGGGAGCTGCCGTTTCCACTCTGCTAGAGCCTAACCTGTTAGTGCAGAGCTGTGTGAAGAATGTCAGGGATTTGTTCCAAGCGTTATCGAGATGTGGCTTTACATCTGTAAATCCTTTTACGCATCGCAGCTCAGCCGTGAGGCCTCCCCACGTGATGGGCAGCGCTCGCTGCCTGGCCTGGGCCAGCGCCGATGTCGGACGTGACTCTGGGGAAAGTCTGCTTCGGGTGAAGCACCCACAAAACGTTGTGTCTTTTTTACCTAATTCTGGCTGCAGATTGGCCACAATCTGCTTGTTCTCCTCTGCAGAACCATCTCTCCTCTCTCTCTCTAAGCCCCTCCGGCGCTTTCGTATTGCCCATTAGCGTCGTTCCATTGTGCGCGTTGATTATCCGGAGCTGGGATCGTGTCTGAGAGAAGCCAAGGGTGGGAGCCACGCAGCTGGTTCTGGCTGACCCTTGGGGAGCTTTTCCAGCTTGTGTCAGCCGAGGGTTTGACTTAGCACGACTTGCTTCTCCACCACGGTGTTAGTAGCAGAACTGGATTTAGCAAATGATTGTGACAATCTCCAGCACCATCAGAAAAACATGCTCCATCATTCACTGTGATGTGAGCTGATGAGGGGAAAAAAAAAAAAGGCTTGTTCATCCATCAGAGATTCAGTGATGTTGTCTCTAGGTGAGCAATTTGCCAGCGTTACCTGGTGTCACTCATTAGACACGAGATGTAACAGTCTCATTTACTCTTCGGGCTTCCTGCCACTCAGTTACTTTGCATTTGACTTTGCACATGAAACTTAAGCTCATTTTTAGCCTCTGTCGAACTCGGCTTTCAGATTCCTGCTCATTAAGCCCAGTCCCAGTGTGTGGGCTGCATGCACAGGAGTGGGGTTTGGAAGCCAAAAAAGTCCCCTGGTGCCTGTTGCCATTAGGCTTTGCAGAACAGCGTGTGTGTGTTTCAAAGACAGCAGAGGAAGCAGTTTCTGCCCTCCCATCACTAGGTCTGAACTTTCCAAAATGCCTGGGCTTTGGCTGCATTTTAGCTCTGGGTTTTGGTTTTTTTTTACAGATTTGTGAGCTTATAACTTTTTGAGACATCTCCATTTTTACATCAGGTTTGATTGATGCTCGTAGCCCATTTAGAGTTTCTTGGTACTGGGACATAAAAGAAGGGGGGCAGAAAGTGCAAGGACTTGGTTTGCTCTGAGGAAGCAGAACCAGGGCTTGAGCAGATGTTTCATGGCCAGTGCTTTGCTGGTGTCTGGAGCAGAGGCACCTGAAGATGGAGGTGGGGGCATGTTTCAGTACTGAACCCAAGTGTTTCCCTTCTTGTCTCTGCTGCTCTGTTTATATGGTTTTAGCCTCTCCTCTTGCTGGACAGAAGGTGTGAGACGAGGGGGAAGGTGAAGCTGTGGGTGCTGCTGATTCACTCCCTTACACACAGGAATGGGGCAGCTGCTGCTGTCTCTCCCTGAGCTCCCAAAATTTCCTGCAGCCATCCTGGCTGTCAGGGCCCGTTGTGCAGCTGTGGTGGGCACTGGAGTGGCCATCCATCACAGTGCAGCTCGTGTGTCCCTTTCCAGCCCATTTCTGAGGACAGGGACTGTCCTCTTTGTTTTTAAGAGAGTCCCTCCCATTCGTCTGTCCCTCCCTGCGTCATCTAAACTGCATCCTATCCTTGCTGGTGTACACGCTCTGGCTTAGGATGAATTTCAGGCTTGACACAGGCAAAGCACCCAGTAATTTTGAGTAATGTTAAACTGAACTGTAGGATGTGTAATCAAGGATTGGGAATGATTCTGCAAGATCCAGACCGGAAAACTGGCATTCAGAAGGGCTTGGGTTTGTGCTGAGACCAAAAACCCCTGTTAGAAGCAGCTTTTATACCTTTACAACATTGTCACAGTTCAGCTCTTCAGGAGACAGAGGGTGAGGAGCAGTTGTCTACACCCTGATGGGGGAGAAGATGGTAATCCCTGGATGTGTCTGCACATGATGCTGGAAAATCAATGTCTTGGCCACCATGGAAGGGGCTGATTTCATGACCTGTGGTGTTTAGTGTGGTATAGAGCTTGTACTAACCCCAGTGCAGGGACTGGTGTTGAGATACACGTTACAGTGATAGTTGTGCAAATTCCAGAGCATTAGTGTTATTAAAATGTCAGGCTGATATCTTCCTCAGCATTGAAACCCTTAATGCACTTCATCCTTTCAAACTCGTGGTGCTCCAAGTTAAAGCATGAGAAAAAAGTGGTTACAGAGCAGAGGATTAACAAGAAAGAAGCCCTGATGCAGGGCTGCTGTGCAAATAGCTTCCTTGAGCACTTGTGCCTTTCAGTCAGGTTAAAATCCAGCAAGACATGTTCATTTTTGTGACAACAGTCTGAAATTTGCTCATGTTGCCCAAAGGGAGCGTTAGCAGCAGGGCTGAGCTTTTATGGAAAAGAGCTGCTATGGTCAGATTTGGCCAGTAAAGACAGTTGTGTGACCAAACTTACTCTACCCCGCAGCCAGGTGGCAGGAGGGAAGATCTTCTGTGCCTGCAGGTACAAAGCTGGCCTGGGGCTTGTGGCCACTGATGGGCTTTTAGAATCATTGAATAATTTGGGTTGGAAGGGACCTTTAAAGGTCATTCAGTCCAGCCCCCTGCAAGGAGCAGGGGCATCTTTGAGTCAGTCAGGTTGCTCAGAGCCCTGCCCAACCTGACCTTAAATGTTTCCATAGATGGGGCATCTACCACCTCTCTGGGCAGCCTGGCCCAGTTTCACCACCCTCCTTATATCTAATCTAAACCGACCCTCTTTTAGTTTAAAACCATTTCCCCTTGTCCTTTTGCCTATACCCAGGTGGTGTCTCGGGGGAGAAACTGCTTAGGGAAATGAAAACTATGGATCCTGTCTCCTCACACCCATGTGTGCATGTGCTGGGTGGTTGTACGCGTCTTCGGGCCACCTTGGATGGCACTTCCCACTCCCCGGGGCTTCCCGGGGAAGCCACTACATCTGTGGGTGGGAATTCGCGCTGGCAGCTGAAAGGTTTTTGCGGGGAGGAAGAGATGAGAAGCTGAATCCTTCCTCTCTGCCGCGCTGGCGCGCTCAGAGCCCTCGGTGCCGAGAACCCCTCGGTGGCTTGGGCGAGAAGGACCCGTTCCCTGCCCCCTCGTAAATAAATAGAGCAAAGCAGCGTTTTTTAAGGGATGAGGAGCGCGGGGGTTCCCGCGGGCCGGGCGGGCGCTGTCCGCGGTGCTGACCTCGGGGAGGTTGGAGCCCGGTGGGCATCGGTCCCTCCCTGGTAACGAGCAACAGAACCAAGAGGATACGGCCTCGAGTTGTGCCAGCGTGGGTTTAGGTCGGGTTTAGATCGGGAGTCACCACCTCCGCCGGTGTTTAAAAGACATGTAGAAGTGGCACTTGGGGACATGGTTTAGAGCTGGGTTAGCAGCTGGACTCGATGCTCTTAGAGGGCTTTTCCAGCCTTAATGATTCTACTATTCTCCATCCTAAGCATGGGCCTGGGTTTTCTCGTGCCCTCAATATGTGCACTTTGCACCAGCCTACTGTTTTTCCACAATGGAACTGGCTCTTCTTCAGTGTAACTCGTTTCCTGCTCAGTGCTGCTTTCAGTGCCTCTCCTCATACGGCAGCAGAGAGGAATCCAGTCCCCAGGCAGTGAATTAGGAGGTGGTAGCTGCTCATTTTTCATCTCTGTGATAAAAAAAAAAATCTAATGCAATCATCAAAAAATAAAGCTGCGTTTTTCATGTCTTCACCATTAGGAATGTCTCTTGCTACTGCTCTCTTTTCCCTCCTACTCCCAAATTATTGAGGTCTCAGCAGTGTTTAAAGTCTCGTGGAAATTTACTTTTGGATGCCAGCAGAGGGGTGGGAGTTTGAGCAATCTCTAGGGCAATAGCATTCCAGAAGTGTTGTGTTCCCTTAATAAAAACACTTTTTATTCGGAAACATAAATGTTATTCTTCCAAAGGCACCATCCTGAATGGGGCCATTCTTTCTTGTCCTTTAGCTTAAGATATTACAACCCCTGGGAGACGTTCTTCAGGTTTAGTAGCCATAACCTTACATTTATGGCTTGTGTGGCCACAGCAGCCCCCCCCCACCCCCGATAATTTTGTTTAGGGCTGTGGAATTTGCCTTCAGAACCGAAA
Source organism: Lophotriccus pileatus (assembly GCA_035583135.1). NCBI lineage: Eukaryota > Metazoa > Chordata > Aves > Passeriformes > Tyrannidae > Lophotriccus > Lophotriccus pileatus. Next base: position 5,688,214 of record JAWWES010000067.1, read on the forward strand.
TTGAATCCATTCTGTGCTTTCAGCAGCGTGATGGGTTTCTGCGTGTCTCTCTTTCCCAAGGATGTTTGCGGTTATTGATGCTGAGTGCGGCTATTTATCACAGACAATACAGAACAAAGAAGAATTTATTAATAAGTCTCCTGGTCCCATATGCTTTCCTGAGGAACCTGAAGCATGCTATTTTTTTCCTTGCCCCATTTATATCTATGTGGTTTTGCTCCTGTCCACTCAGATTAAGTCCTTGCTGAGGAGAAGGAGTTGCTCTGTAGCGTATGGCCAAGCTAGAACAAGTGCTCTGGGAAGGCTGGGTGGGTTATTGGCTGGCAACAAATAGGGAAATAATGAGGAATCCCATGAGGCTGGCATCAGGATGTGACCCAGAGGTGGGGACCAGCATGTTGGTGTTCCCCAAGCAGCTCCAGGGGTCTCAAAGATTGCTCTGCTCAGCTTTTGGCATGGGATAGTTTGCATCTTGGTCTTCCTGGGACAGTGGCTCAGCAGCAGCACAGGCAGAGAGGGGGAGGATGTTCTGTGGGAGCTTCTGCCTGGAAAATTTGTCAGAGTCAGTGGTGTGGAGACGCTGTGGTTCCTGCTGTGCTTGAGGAAGGTGCCTAGGGAAGTTCTGGTGTTTTCTCTCCCCTTGTGCCTCCTCATGCACTAATTAAAGGTCAGTCCCATTTGCATTCAGCGCATTTCTCTCCTTCCCTGGGCATTTGCATTGGCAGAGGGTTGTTTTCCGTTTGACCAAGCCATGGCTGCACCCGTCGCCCCAGGCTGAGAGTCCCCACTCCCACCTTTGGAAATGCAGTGGAGGCCATCAGGTCTCAGCCAGCACCTGCAGAAGAGAGGAACAGAGCCCCTCTCGTGCTGCTCCCGCTCCCCAGCCCCACAAGAGGAGCATTAGGCATTTATAGGCTTTTCTCCATGGATACATACCCGGGCACGTTGGTAAAAATATACACGCACACGAGTATATTTATCTGTAGTGCAGTGAAACCAGTGCAGGCTGCGAGCTGATTCCCTCGGGTGAAACACCATCCTTCCCTCTGAGCGCTTTCAAAGGGGAGCTGTGCTGATAATTACTGCAAATATTTTGAATACAGAACTCATCACGGGCCTTTGTCGCGGTGACAGGCAGTGACCTGAGATACATTTCTCCTTTCTTAATGTACCCAGAATATGTAATTAAGAGGTGACTAAAAGATTCTCTATCACTCTTTGTTTTCTAATGTGGCAGGCTGTTATGAAATGCTGCCCCCTCCTTCCGTGGCGTTCGGTTCCCCGTGACAAATGCAGGGATGGATATTTGCTCCGCTCTTCAAATCACTCTGAGAGGGTTCCTCTGCTTCCAAGGTGTTGTGCCTGCCTTCCATTTGGCCCAGGGTCTTAAAAGTCAGGAGTGTGGAGGGAAAGGCAGTTGGTAAGAGCAGGCACCTTGCCTGAGAGGGGCTGTGGGTGCAGGGGTGCTGCTGGAAGGGTGCAGCAAGGCAGGGCCGTCGCCCCAAACTCCTGGCAGCTTGGGTCACTGGGTGCAGGCTCGGCGCAGCGACGCCACTGAAGGAAATCTGTGCAAATAAGCCTGAAAAGCAGGATGTAGAATACAGATCTAGAATACCTACAGTGCTGCCTCGCTGGGTCCTGGCACCCTGAGCCGTGTGGAGCTCCGGATCGGGGCTGGCCCCACATTTGCATCGGCAGCCGGGCGCTGATACGCTGCGGTAAATGCAGCGTGACAGCACCTGAGCGAGTCTACGTGCAGAACAGATGTCTTCTGGCTGGGGCTGGGGCCGTGGCACATCATCATTGCATCAATTATATATCGCTTCCCTCGCCATAGGCAGGCGCCCAGAAATGGGACTGTTACGGGAGACGGAAAAAGACTTGAGAGCGAAGAGAAACTTGTGAGGAGGGAGGTCGATCTTTGGGCTTGTTTCTCGTCCTGGTGGGGAAGGAGGGTTGGCAGGGCCTTCCCTTGCTCCTTGGCCAGTTGTGCTGTGCTTGTCACCACCGTGCTCTTGGACTTTATGGCCCATTGCACCTTCCTTGGCGGGACCCTGAGCCCTCGCTGAGGGATGGAAAGGGACGCAGGCTGCTCCTTTCTCCCTTACTCCTTTCTGGGAAACTCCAGGACCCTGCTCTGGATCCTGGGATTGCTGCAGCAGCCTGAAAACCTCCCGGCGCCACCGAACCCCCTCGGCTTTGAGTCTCCTATTGACTTATTTGTTTGTTTAATTGTTCCAGCTCGCTGCCTTTACCTGGCAATCCCGCTCCATTAAAGGGAACGCGGGGCTTTTATTAGGACTGCCGAGTGTCGTCTGGTGTTTTCACTGAACGTATAATTTGCCATGTATGAAAACCATTTCCAGAATTAATTTACCTACTGCAAACAGTTTGTATTAATGAAAATGCATTTTTCATGTGGGTTTGCCGGCAAAGCTGGCTGGAGCTCAAGAGCTCACTTTATCCATCCGGCATGAGTAGGAGATGGAATTTGTTTAAAAATTAAATAAATAACACACCCACCCCCCATTTTTAATACAATATGGCCCAGCAATAATCTCCGAGGCAGACTGCAAAGGCTGCAGAAAGCTCCATCTGTGGCATTTTAATATGCAGCATTGTCTCCTGTTTTAATATCCCCCCTTGCCCAGCTCGTGTTTGTGTAAGTGAGACGCGAGATGCTGTCATCTTCCCGGGTCACATCTTGCTGCTTGAAATGAACAGAAGTGGAGATGGATGCAGCCATGGAGCCCTTCCCATATTAACACGCATATTTTAGAATAATTGATGCTGAATTCATTTTGCAGCCTCGTTTTCTCCTCAGCCTTCCCCCACCCCCTCTTTCATATTTGCATGGAAAAAATCCTGTGATCTGTCCAGATGGCAGCTGGAGGCTCTCAGCTGAGCTGGGCCCTGCTCTGGCTTTTGGAGGCTCCTCCTGGCTGGGGTGGGATCAAGAGCTGGAGGTGGGTTGCTAGTGGATGTGGCATTGTCTGTGCTGTGCTGAAGGGCAGGAGGGGCTATTGCTGAGGGGTCACCCCAGTGATGCTCAGCTGGATTTGGGGTGTCCTCCTCTGCTCCTTGGCCTGAGGTACTAAAGCTGAGCTTTGTGAGTGACCAGGTCTGACCTCTCTCCAAGTGAAGGGGACATCAGGCAGTGTCACCTGGGGTGGCACCCACAGGGCTGTGTAGCTCTGCAGAAATGTGTTCTTCAGACCTGTGGGGAAGGGCAGAAGGAGGCTTCTACAGGCACTTTAAAATAAGAAGGTTTGAGACATATTGCAAGACCAGACTACTTGGAAAATTTACTTCTGTTTTGGGGCTGTCTTCAATTATTGTGTGCTACCAAAAAACCCAAACCAACCTCTTTTCTGTAAGTGAGAATTAGGATTGTGGATTTTTTTCCTAAGAGAGTCAAGGAAAGCATTTGAAAATGGGCAGGTGTGTTTGAGTACAGGATGGTTTGCAGTGCCCACAGAGTTCTTGGCCTGTGTAAGTCACAGTTTGGTGACTGTTCCCGTGCTGAGCTGCCTGGATGGGCCCCCCTCCATTTCAATAAAACCCCCATTTGCAGGGTTTGTCTGTGCCTTTTGTCCCGGGGTGTGACACTGAGCATCTCAGCCCTGCGCCTGCAGAGCCCCCCGTGTGTGCAGCTGAGCCCACAAGTAATCCTTTGGAGATCAGTGGACATTTCATGCGCTTAAAGTTAAGCCTGTGCTTAAATTTAAGCCTGTGCTTAAGCACTGGCAGGATGCGTGCTGGTGAGCCGGGCTCTGTGTCACACCTCTGTGTGCCACCCTCTGTGCCACACGTGGGTGATGGTGGGCACTGGGGGCACCCCTGGACAGGCACAAATGGTTGGAGGCTGGGCAGAGCAGTGGGTGCCTCTCCAGAGGCTGCAGAGCCAATCCTGGGTGGGCACCAGTGCCCTGTGGTGTCCGGTGTGCGGTTTATCAGACATCTCCTGGTGCTCTCCCCGCCTTAGCTCATGTCTGGGGACTGCAGCTCCCTAACTGAGGACGTTCCTGAGCACACATGTCACCTGCCACTCGGCTCTGGTGTTGTTGCAGCCTAACCTCACGCCGTGCGTTTATCTCGTTCCAGGACTACTGTCAGCAACGCCACTCTAGGCATAAACTTAATTATATCTCCTCGAGTAGCAGCAGGGAAGTGATTTATTGCTGCTTTTTGTTTCCCCCCTCCCCTCCCCTCCCCTCTCTGTGATTACGCTCCCGTTTGCTTGTCACAAACTTTGCTGGAGTTGCAGAGCCCAACATCTGAAAGTCGGTGTTGGCTCTTGGTGGCCACGGAGCTCTCTCTCTTGGTGGCCCTGTCCTTACACCTACCCCCTCCCTGCCAGGCCAACAGGGTGATACAGCACATTAGGATGTTTGGGTGGGCAGGTGGGATCTTCCGGGGCTGGTGTTCTATGATGCTTTTTTTCCACACTATGTTAGCAGATGGTTTTATTTGGAAATAATTAGTGTGCCGAGGCAGTGGTCCCCTGGCTGAAGTGGCGCCTCAGGAGCAAATGTGCTGAGTCTTCAGTGCTTCTTCAGCTAAAAAGCCTGAGATTTCCCATCCAGCCCCCTCGTGCTGGCTGGTTTTCTCTCGCTCCTTCCTTCCCCTTGGGTGGGTTCTGACAGGAGCATCCCTCCAGGAGGCTCCTCGCTGCTCTTGGGCGGCGCGTGCTCTGCCCTGCCGCCAGGCTCGCTTCCTAAGGAAAGCAGAGAAGTTTGGGAAATGGTTTCTCTTCCCTGTGTCATCCACTGAGGCTCCTGCTCTCACTCTCCAGGGAAAGGGAAGGTGCTTTAATTATTCCTGCCTTCTGGAAAGCCATGGTAATTAGCAGCGCTGCAGAGAGCAAGGCCTGGCTGGGCTTCCGAGCGCTCCAAGGAGACAGGAGCTCCTCTGATGCTTTTTAATGTTTCTCCTCTTCTGAGGTGCAGCTGTGACAGCCCTGGCTCAGCCTGTGGCTGGAACCCCTGGAAATGTGGGACAGGCTGGGATTTGGGGGGCTGCCTGGTGGGAGGGCCCGTGTGCTGCATGTGCTGATGGCTGGTTGTGTAGGGGCCGCTCTTTGGGGTGTGCCCAGGTTTCCAGAGGTGCAGCATCACACAGCTCCAGGTTTCAGTATGCAGAGCACAGCGCTGCAACAACGCACTCGGAATTTCTCCATGTGGTTTTGAACAAATTGCTGATTATTTTTCCCCCTCATTATTCACCTGACAGAGGAGCGGGTTGAGTAATTAGCGAACGCGCGTGAACTTTGCGGTGTTTTTATGAATAAAACATTGGTGAATTGGCTGGGTACTGGTCCTGCTGCTTTAGCCTGTGCACCCAGTGATGTGTGTCAGTGAGGGGCATCGCTGGCCTGGCCTGTGCCACCATCCCTGTGCCACCCTCCCTGGGCCAGCTCAGCTTCTTGCAGCAAAAACTCGTCCTGTCCGACGGCGCTCAGCTCTCTGCTCCACTTCTTGTGCAGACTGGGCTCACCCTGCCTTCCCCGTTGCTTGGGATGAGGAGCTTCTTTGTGTGGCCGTGGTGGGATGCTGTGCTGACCCCTCCTTGCTCCCAAAATCGCCCCTCTGCCCTCCCTTTCAGCACTCAGAGCCCTGAGTGTGTGCGAGGCAGCAGCTGCTCCGAGCGATGGCCAGCAAGGCTTGAACAGCAGCTGAAAGGGAGGAATAATTTGTATCCCATCACTTTTGAAAGGCTTTTCGGAGGCGGGATCTGGCTGCGGTGCTGCAGGGACAGAGGGATCTGGGCTGGGGAGGAGTGTTGAGCGTTCCCAGGCTGGGGAGGGAGGGAGATCTGGGTTCCTGCCCTGAACAGAAGGGCTGCGTCCAGGGGGTCTTACAGTCGGGGTCCGTCGCCTTTGGAGCTGGATGCTGTGTGCCATCCAGGGCGGCACTCTCCAGCCCATGCCACGCTGTCCCTTTGCACCCCCTGTTCCTGCATCCCTGCCCTCCTGGGGTGTCCCAGCCCTGTGGCTCCCCGGCGTGGCTCTGCCTGTCCGCGGCAGCCGGCTCGGCCGGGCCCAGCCGTGCCTGCTGAGGCTGGCGCTGGGGCCTCGGGCTGTCCTGGCACAGCGAGTGCTGTGAAGGCACCACTGAACCGTGCAGAGCAGGAGGGAGCCCTGGGCAGAAGGCCAGTGGCTGAGGAGGTGTCCCCCAGGGCAGCGGTGACAGTGTCCTCGTGTCCCTTGCCCTGAGCCACGCTCGGACCTGGAGGGGTCGGGGGGGCACCTCGAGAGCCTTTCGTGTTTGCACGAGATCAGGGGATTGATTTGTCCTGAATGTCACTGCAGGGAAGCAAACTGGAGGCAGGAGCAGGACAGAATGAGCTCAGGTCTCGGATAAAGCTCCGTGTGTGTGTGCAGTAGGTCACACCATCTGAGTCACTGAGTTACAGGGTCCCAGGTCCCTGATCACCCCAAATTGAGTGGATCACAGCCTGGATGGGGGGGGGGAGGGAGTCTTTGTGCCTTTCTGTGCAGTTTTAGTGACAAATGGATATTCCTCTTCCAAAAATAATGGACAACCTGCAGGTGATTCCCGAAGGTGCCAGGCCCTTATTTGCAGCTCTTGGCTTTCCCCAGGCTAAACCTGAACCTAAGAGCTGTGTTGGGGGGCCAGGGCTTGCCCCAGCCCACTCTGTCCCCTGGACACCTGGAAGGCAGGTGAAAGCATGTTGTAACAAGATCTCATCTCATTTAAAGTCTGGGAGCCATGTGGAGTCCGCCCGCTCTCCTGGTGAGCTGCCCCAGCATCTCATTGCTCGTTGCTAGGAAATCATATCTTATTGCAAGGTTGGATTTGCCTAAATTGAGCTCCTGGGCCAGGGATCCTGTTGTGCCAGCGTCAGGAGGACACAGGATCTCTTTTTTTCCTCTGTGCTTGTGGTGTCCAAGGGGCCTCCTGGAGATGGGTGCTGGGGGTTGTGCTGCATCCCACCCCACCTGACTAATTCTTCTAGCCCTGAACGATTTTTGTGGTCCTGTTGTGAACTATCTGGAGTATTTCCCTGCTCTCTTTGAAGCATAAACAGTTACTCACAGTATGGGGTTTCTTATACTCTTGGATAATTTGGTACAGTGGTTGTATTTGGGCTGTGTGTGGTTAGAAGGCCACATCTCACTGATGCCTTACTCGCCAGAGTGCTGCTGATCTTTGTTGGGTGTGGGTGTGAGCACTGAGGCTCCCCCAGGAGCCGGCCAGGCCTGTCTCCCTCAGAGCTGCGGGGTTGTTAAACAAACCCACCGTAGCTGGTTTGCTTCTTGGACGTCTAACTAGGTCAACATACATTTGCCTTGTCTTAATAATTATTGATAAGCTGCGGCGGATCATGTGTGGTGGAGGAAGGGGCTGCTCCTCCTCCTCCTCCCGGAGGAGCCCCCGCGCGTGGCAGATGCTCTGGAGTGGATTTGTGCCGTAGCTGATGGAACACAAGGGTTGTTTCCCCCGGGAATGCTTGCAGCTCCCCGGTCCCTCCCTGAACCTTTTCAGTACTGGAGAGTGGGTGAGTGGAGAAGTGACCCACTGCTGGCATTTCTCCCTTCTCACCCCCTTCCCAAAGGGTGATGTAGTTCCCCCCCGTTTCGCTCCATGGGATTGCTGTTTGCAGTGGGAGGTGGTGCTCGGGGAGCAGACAGGAGGTGAGGGCAGCTGATGCCACTGTCCCACCCAGCAGTCCCCTTCTCTCCCACCACCAGCCCCCATGAGCACTCCTGGCTGCAGGGAAGGCGAGGAGAGGTGGTTTTCCTCTGGAGTCACCCGCTCCAGAGGGATGGGAGAGAGGGAGGAAGGATCAGAGCGTGTCACAGGCTGGGGAGGGTTGCTGTGAGATGCCTCCAACCCCTGAGCCAGGTGCTGGTGGAGCTGTGCCGGCAGGAGATCCTTGTGTGTGGGAGCCTGTCTGCCCCAGGGTGGCTGTGCAGAGCCAGCACAGGGTTGTTTTGGGGTTCCTTTCTTGACACAGCTTCCTCTCTGTAATCAAAGCGTGCAGACCAACTCTGAGCGAGGTGAAAGGCAAAGAATAAACCCAACCAGCCTCTCCAAGCCATTCAGACTTCAGAGCTGAAGAGGAGGTTATGTCCTGGGGAATTTTTTTTTTTTTTTTTTGCTGTTGCTTTTCCAGCACTAATGAGCGGGGAGGAAGTTCTGCTCTTTGTTCGAGTCGTGTTCACTGATTTCTTTTCCCCAGTGAGTGGTGGGGAGGGGAGAGGAGGGGAGGGAAGGGAAGGGATGCACCACGCGTGTCTGCGCCGACACGTGGGACCACGGCAGCGTGGGATCACTCCACTCCACTCCTGAGCTTTAGGCAGCAGGAGCTCCTTTTGTGTGGTTTTCCTCATCAGATCCAAACAAGATCTTGGCTTCAGCAGGGTTCATCCAAAGCTGGTGCAGGGCGGTGATGTGCGGCTCTCTTGCAGCTTTCTGTGTTGCAGGAGGAGTTTCTTGAGACTTTAGGCTTCTTCCTATAGGCTCTGGGTATCTTTTTGCTCCCTTTTGTGGGGAGCTGGAACATCTTCTGCTGTGCTGAGAAGGGACCCGGTGCCCGGGGGCGATGGGCTCTGCCACCCCCACCCCAGCACCCACCGCCCCTCTGCGAGGGCTCAGCACGGCTTTATCGTAGTGCAGCATGAATTTCATTAGCTCATTTGTCTCTGAGCCTGGAGATAATTTAATCCCCAAGTGGCTTCCAAGGAAGAGCACTTGGAGCACTTTGTGAAGCTCGATAACCCCTCTGGCCACTGTTGGCCGAGCTGAGCTCGGGGCTGGCCCAGCAGGGGGATGTGGGACTCCACTCCACGCCCTTCCCACCTCGTTAGGCAGATTTTATGGCGTGAAATAACGACGGGAGCCGCAGCACGAGGCCTGCACTCACCAGGGCGACCGGAGCGAGGGAGCCGGGCCGGGTAGATGGGTCCCTCTCACACACCTCTTATTTTCCTTCCATCTAATCACAGGAAGGTTTACTTAGCAAGCTGCAAAAAAAAAAAAAAATCATTACATATGCTGCTAGTGGCCTGGTTAATTAAGATCTACAGTTCTCTGGGTAGGAAAAGACGACCTATATTTACTGTATGTAGGAAGACATCTGTCAGCTAGAAGCGCTAGATATCCCAGCGCAGGTTTGTCCTGCTTTTGCAGGCTCTGAATTGCAACTGTTTTAAGCTCTGATGCAGACCAAGTTAATTTTAAGATGACTGTTACTATTCTAAACATAAGGAAGGGCATATTTAGCCTCTCAGTACTCAAGAAGGCAAAACCCCCTGCATGTTTCTAGTAATTTTTCCCTAACAGTTTGCACAAAACAACAACAACAAATCCTATTTGGTTTCTGCAAAAGAATATGTTCGAGGGTGATCGTAAAATAGATTATTTTTAAATCTGCAGATGGTTTCCACATATTCCTCCTCAGCTCACTGCAGCTTTCCACCTCAGTAAACTGGTTTGTAATTTAGCCGAGGGCTGTGGAGCAAGCGTTCTGTCATCTTGCTTTTCTTGTTCGCCTCCTTTGCCCCCCCACCCCTGCTTTCTGTCCCCTCTCTCTTGTCTCCCCTCGCTTTTCCCCTGCCGAGGGGGCTGTTGGTGTTGGGATGGGTGTGAAGGGACGGTGTGTGATGACTGGCTTTGCCGTGGCTCTCCGCACATCCCATGGCCGAGTCCCGCGGGGAGGTCCTGGTGAGCTGGGGGGCTCGGATTAGGGTTGAGGGGGCGATGCCACGGAGCCCAAACCACGCTTTCCACTCTGTTTCTTGCTGGGGAAGCTCTGCCACGTTGAGCATGGAGGTGGCTGCTCCCACCCACACAACCCCCTCCATCCCATGGAGTTATCAGGGGGCTCATTGGGGTGCTCGGGCCCTGGAGAAAGGGTGAGGGATGCACAGCTCTGGGAAAGATAATTAGAGGAAGGATGCACTTTGAGTCCTGCAATGGCAGCTGCCCCCTCCCCCTGCTCCCTGGAAGAAAACACTGCTTTTTTTATTTCTTTGTTCTTTCACGGTTCGGCATTATAATTATTGAGATTTCACTGCAGGGCAAAATGATCATTTGACAATGTAAGTGGGGAAAATAATTCTCGTGTTATCCAGCAGCCTCACTCTTATTATAATTATGGCGAAACTCCTGCAGATTGAAGTGGGGGCAGAGAATTTCCTCCTATGTGGTGTTTGGCTTTTCAAGATTTCTCAAGATTTGATTGCAGATGGGAGGATTTTTTTCCCCCCTCCCTTATTTTCAATAATCCGAGGTTGGTGATGGATGGCAAAGGACTGGAGTACCTGTTGTTTTCCCCTTTGTTTTCATTAGGCATTTTCCATTTCTGTCATTCTCGGCGTTGGTGATGGATTTTTATGAGCGAATATCTTGGTTTGAGCCGTTCGGAATTGTTTGCTCAGTAATGTCTGCAGCAGCAGCAGCAAAACCCAATTAAAAAATCAGGGGAAAATTGATGCAAAAACTGCAAATCAGCCCTTCTCAAAATGGGGGACAGCGATTGCTTGTTCTGAGCTTCCAGTGCTGGGGCAGGCAGTGGTTGTGTGTTGATCAGGGCCTGGGGCTGGGCAGGTGGGGCTGGGCACCGTGTAGGGCTGTTCTGGGGCCAGCAGAGATGCAAAGAGGTGATGGCTGAGATAATACATGAGGGCTGAGATATTTTCTTCCTTTGGGAACACTTTGATCCCACGGTGTTGATGGTGCCACTGGAGAAGACTCTCTCCAGACGTGTGTCCTTCTTGGGGCGGTGTGTCCACTCGCTGTCCTGCATCCCGTGTCATCCTGCATCCCACACCGCCAGCCTGGTGCTCAGCATCCCTCACCAGCCCTCTCCCGGGCAGGGAATCTCAGGGTGGTGGTGGGGTCTGCTGTCCCCTGCCACCCTGGGGCTGATGGAAACGAGCTGACAGAACAGAGGCAGCATTAGCCTAATTATGGCCATACCCGCTACCTCGGCGTGGATTTTCCTTTCTTAGCGACTTCCTGTTTTCCTCTTTGAGATGCAAATTTTTGCACAGTCCTCGATCCAGATTTTCTTCTCATTAGCATGAAATCTGACTAGTTCCGCGGTTTTTTAAATAGCAAATGAAAAAAAAAAAAAAGAGAGAGAGAAAAAAAAAGAGAAATAATTAAACGCTGTGCACAAAGTAGCGGTGAAGCCCCTGTGACTCTGGGGGGCAGGAGGTGGAGGGGCTGGTGAGGAACGTGCTGTCGATTTTCGGGAGTCACTCAGCCGCAGCGGCGTTTTGCTTCCCTCTGGAAAACGGGTCTTGTCATGATAAAAACAAAAAAAAATCAAAAATATTACTCTCCAAAAACCATAGTTTGAAATGAGTGTTTTCTCCGTGGGTTTTACGTGGTTTTGTGCGTGCCGTAATCCCAACGCACCGGGAGTGCCTTTTGCCTGGCGTCGCCTTCCCCCCTCCCCAGCATCCCTCCCCAGCCCCTCCCTCCCCCCCCCCCCCCTCTTTCCGCCACATAATGAGTTTGATAAGAAATTGTCTCGTTAACAGGATTAGCCATGGAAATCTCTAGTCCCCTCCTATTCATTTTGTAATGCTCTTCATCCTGTTCTGTAATTTTCTGCTGGTATTAGGCAGCTCTGGACCACCTCGGGAGATTAATTCCTCCTCCTTTGGCAGTGCCAGCGTGGCTGGTGGTGGGGGAGGGCGGTGGGAGGTGCAGGGGGTGAGCCCCGGCCCCCTGACCCCCATCAGGGGATTCCTCCTCCCCTGTGCTCCGCTTGGTTGGAAGTGTGTCATTCCCGAAGTCGCTTACGCAAACAAATGAAAGTGTCCCCAAACACTGCTCTGTTTCGCTGCCAAGCGCTCGGGTGACTCAGAGGTGGATTAAAACCCGGAGAGGCAAACTGTGCTCTCCCTCGTGCCCGTGTGAATCCAGTTCCGTGGGCAGCGTAATTCCGGATTTACTTCTAGGAACATGACTTGCGAGACTGGCCCTTGGGTAAATAATGACTCTTGATTTAATAACTCCTGCCAGCCCTGCAGGATACCTCACTTCCGAGGGAGCTAATAGAGAGAGATCTTTCCTAACATCTGTTTTCCCAATTTTGCTGACTTGTGAGGCTGTATCTGGGAAGCAGCATCCAGGTAGCAGCAACTGCCCGCTGCCAGTGAGTCCAGTGGGGATGGAAAACATCTGGAACCACTGCTCAGAGCGCAGTGGAAGCCACACATGTATCAAACCCTGATGGAACAACACTGATCATTATCTCAGGTGAAATGAAATCAGTGTTTGTGGCTTCCTTAAGCACCTACCTGGATGGCTCTGAGATGCACCTTGGATTTTCCCTCCCAAAAAGCTCCCCATGCTCGAAATCAGAACTTCTCTCACGCCTTCATTGCCCAGAGAGAGAGAGAAATGCAGATGGCAAAGCCATCGCACCGAGAGTGAAGTGACAGAGATGCTCATTGCTCTGTGGACTGTAAGATTTCGGGGGTAATGCGTGCTTTAGGAGGGGGAGAGCAGGGGCACTGCGTGGGGGGGCTGGGACAGGGCGATTCCCAGCCCAGAGGATTCCTCACCCGAAAATGTGATGCTCAGAAAGCCCTCTCGGTGTTCCCTTTTGGGTTTATTGACTTGTCAGGTCCCTGGAGGACCGGCAGGAAGGACCTGGCACAGCGTCTGCCGGGCAGCAGCGTGACAGGGAGGTGACAATGACACCCTCCTTCTAAACCTTTCCTGCTTTTCGCTTCTCTCTCTCTCTCTTGTTTCATCTCTCCCTCTCAGAAAAGCCATTTAAATGTAATTCCATCCTTAAACCCTCTCCCTCATGCATGCCTAATGAACAGCAGGCAGAGGTGCCGGAAACGGGCCCGAGTAGGATCCAATCTCGCCGAGTGTCGACAAGTCATTTGGAAGGAGCCCTGGGAGCGCGCCCAGTTTTATTGCAGTGTAATTAGAAGTAAAATCTTGTCGCGGGAGGAGAATGAGAGATGGGTGTTAATCCTGTAACGGGAGGAGATGGAGCCGTGCTTATAAAGGAGATTAAGGAGGGGAGGCGGAAAGCCCGTCACGACTTCCCGATTTCCCCCCCTCCTTTGCTGCTCCCCCTGCTCTGGCTCCACAGCCTCCAGCAGCAGCCAGCAGGTCCTTTCCTCAGGAGAAGGGCCACTGCTCCTGGAGGAGGAGGAGGAGAGGGGGAGCCCCTTGGTGCAAAGCCTGCTGGTTCAGCTGGCGTTAATCATGTTACAGGTGCCCGTGACTTCCAGGTGGGAATCTTTGGCTGGGTACACAGCAGTGCTAGCTCGTCTCTGCAGGAGAGCTGTGCTGTGAGTGGCGGCAGCCCTACCCCTCCCCTGGGATCCCCATGGCAGGCACACACGTAAATAAATCTGTCAGATATCGTGCGGTTCACAGGAAATTTGTATTGGGCTGGAGTCGCGGCTCCTCTTTAACATCTCCGGGAGGGAGGGATGGACGGAGCTTTCATCTCGGTTTCCCGGTCCAGGGCCCCTGTGCTCTCAGCATTTGCCATGGTGTGAGCTGGGCTCAGCCTGCTGAGATGAAAGGCAGCTCTGGTGCGTGGCCATTGACACCAGCCTACCCCTCTGCCCCATGTCCCCTGCCCAGCTGGGTGCTGCAGAAGCTCAGGCAGTCCCAGGGAGGGAGGTGGTGAGCAGTGCCGTGCCCTCCCGTGCCGTGCCACAGAGTGGGCAGGAGTTTCCATCCTGGTTGTGTTTTCTGTGGCTGTTCCTTGTCTCCAGGCGAGCTCCATGCCGGGCAAATGGCATCCTGGAACAGCCTCCGCAGCAGAAAAGTGCCGCTGTGGCAGCGGTGGAAAATTACAGGCTTTGCTCTTTGGGGCTTCCCCCTCCGTGCCTTCCCCCCGGGAGGCGTTTGTCACTTTAAACGTGGCCAGAAATAGCACCAAACAGTTATTGGATTTGTCCGGGATGCCTTGGGATGCACATGCTCCGAGTATGGCTAATTCATAAACGCTGGCACCTATTGATTCTCCAGCAGCACCGAGGGAAACTTATCTCATTAGTCTTATGAACTATAAAACGTGCTCCCTCCTGAAGCCCTGACCCTGTTGTTTTGATAAATCTATATTGGATAGAGCAGGAGCTGGTAACCTGCATCGACTGTAATCTTTCTCTCGGAATTGGAAGGCCCTTGGGAATGATGCTGGGGTTTCACGGCCACCACTGGCAGCTGGAGAGGGTTTTGGTAATAACAGCAAATGTGTGTCTGTGTGTGAGTACTGAGAGAGACCCTCCCGATGTTCGCCATGCAGGGGAGCCCCCCTCTCTCCCTGGTGCCTTTCCCCAGGTGAGGAGAGAGCTCCTGGGAATTTAGGTGGAATTTAACTCCTGGTGGGCTCTTGGCTGCGTTTGAGCCCAGGGCTTTGGTGGTGGCTTTGGTGAGGCAGCTCCAAAGGGAGCAGCTCAAGTCTGGCTGGAAGAGTTATTAGAGGCACATCGCTCCAGACTGGCCATGGATGTACTTAATCCTGTGCTTCCCGTAAAGCTTTTCCACCTCCTGGCAGGCAGAAAGATCTGATTTTATTCGTCGACCTTCGGCGTTAATCTCACTAGCACACTCAGCAATAAGTCACTCCGGTGAGGTCTGTCGGAGCCGCTCACATCAATTACTGCCCCGCATCTCCCTTGAACCAGCGGAACATTCCTCGACGGAGTTACTTGTCCCTTCTCAGGGGAAAAAAAAAACAAACCCAAAGGAAGCTGTGCTGTCAGGTTGGGTCGATCTTACACGTAACACGACGGCATCGCCACAGCCACAGCTTGTGAGGGGCAGATGCCTCCCCTCGCTCCGGGGTGGGGGCGTGGGTGCTGAACTTGCAGGTTTTCAGCCCGTTCCTGTCTCTGGGGTGGGTGTTATGGCTCTGACTCCATCGTGGAGCCTCGGTCTGGGGCACCAGGCTTTGTTTCCAGCCGGGAGCACGGCAGCCCAGGGCTGTGGTTACCCATGCACGGCCGCGTGTGGGGTGTGGGTTGGGGCTGCCAGCACTTTGCGAAATACAGCCCCGTTACCGTGGAAACCGGCTCCCCCCATCTCAAATTCCAGTGCAGCCAATGTTCTCCGCTTACTGGTTTGATGGGAGATGAAAAATTAATGTCTGATTTGCATGTTGTTTCGGTGCTGTGGGACCACTCCCCCTGCCCTTCCACAGGGTCCGTGCGGATCCCTCGGCGGCCCCAGCTGGCAGCGGAGCGTGAAGCTTGTGCCGCCGAGCATCTGGTCCCAGTTGCATACTGGTGTTGCCATGCCACAGCATGGAGGCAAAACCGTGCCTGAGGTTTTGGCTGGGGAGCCCCTGGTCTCTCCCAAGCAGGAATGGAGACATGGGGGTGTTGCTGGAGGTGTAGGGATGACCCCCCCTGCATCCCATGGGACTGCCTACTCAGCTTCCAGGGAGGATCAGCACAGGGTGCCTCTGTTAGCCACAGTTGGCTGGCATTGTTATTAATTATTTGCTGTTTCTTTGCTGTTTGGAGCCCCTTATGCTCTTGTAAGTCAAATCTGCACATCTGGCTAAGCCACAGCTGGAATGGGTAGTGCCAGCACAGCCAGCTCTGTGCCAGGGACACAGTCTGGTTCCCTGGGTGAAGATCCCTGTTTTCTGCTGGTCTGTCACCTGCAGCACTTATGGATTTGGGCATGGGGTCCTGCCCCAGGACTGGGGAGCCAGGCTGCCCTGGGAGCATCTGCCTCTTGTCCTCTGTTTCACTCGTATTTATTCTGCTCTTATGAGTTTGGCCACTGTGCTTTCTTACGGCTTAATTGAGAATATCCAGGTGCTTTGAAAAGGTGTTGGAAGGAAAACCAGCTCTTTGCCCTCATTGCCTAGATCCTGGCTTACCAGGCATTGTGCAGGACTTGTGCAGGACTTGAGGGAGCCATTTGCAGCCATTGCTGATTTAAAGGCTGGGTTTAAAGGTTTCCACTCAGTGCATTCAGCTCCACTAAATTACCTTCTGCGTCTCTGCAATCACGGGGTTTGGTAGGGGGTGGTTTGGCTGGCAGCACGGTGCAGCCAAGCAGACAGAGCACTCCATCCCACCTGCGGCTGGTGCTGGAATAAACCCCAAAGCCCCGTGGAACCCGGGGTGAAAGCCTTGCTGTCATGGCAGGGCAGGGCAAAAGGCTTTCCAGGTGGGCAGGAAGCTTCTCTCCAGAGCCTCGGCTTACCCTGCACTCCATGTAGCCACTACACAGGTCTTTGTATTCGTGTTAATTACTGTTATTATTCATGATGAATTATAGTGGTCATGAGGCAGCCAAAGACTCCTTTCCACAGGCGCCAGGCTCCAAAAGGCGCTGGCTGGAGGGGGCTGCTCCAGTGGCGCTGCCGGGGCCGTGCTGCCCTGCCTGCTCTCCCACCACCCTCCTCCCACGGCTCAAACATCAGCTCGAGCCCTTATTTGTTTTCACATGCTTCTAAGTAAGTTAAGCTAATTATTAACTCAGCGGGACGGATTCACTTTTAATTGCGGCGTTGCTATGGAGCGCGTGGCACCGCGGCGGAGCAGCGTGTGCGGAGCAGCGTGTGCCAGAGCATCGTGCCACAGGCCCTCCTCGCCCTCTGCAGCCACGGCCTGGCTGAATCCAAGCCCTGGGAGTGCTTGGAGTGTGTAAGGACACCCCAAGCCCACCTTGACAGCTGGGCAGGTGTGTGCGCCCAGAATGAGTGATGTGCCCGCAAACGCAGGGGCTGCTGTTGCACACAGGAGGTTCACCCAACTTCACCAGCCTGCCTGAAACTTCAGCCAGAGCTGCTCCCCAGTGTGGTGGAGGTGGAGGGAGGTGGAGGAAGGTCCCTCTTTTCCTTCCAGAGGCTCCAGTGCCTGCCCGGAGTGCAGTGGCTCTGCCTGACCTGGGTTCTCAGCCCGCAGTCAGGGCTGGCTCGCTCACTCTTCCCCTCCCTTTGTGTCTCCAGAAAATAGGTTTTTTATTACTTCTTATGGAGGTTTGTACATATCGGACGTGCAGAAGGAAGATGCCTTGTCCACCTACAGGTGTATCACCAAGCACAAGTACAGCGGGGAGACGCGGCAGAGCAACGGAGCCCGGCTCTCCGTCTCAGGTGAGCACGTGGTGCGGGCAGGAGGGGGGATCCTGTGCCCGGGAGGGGGTCCAGCCCTGCCTGAAGCCTGCTCCCCTGCCTGCCTACAGCAGTGCAGGGAGCAATGGCATCGCCACCTCCGGCCCCTGCAGCGAGGTGCCATCCCAGTGGGGGCTGCGAGGTCCGGTCGGGGCTGTGCGGGGGGTTCACGCTGCCTCGCCCTCGCCCCCACGGCCGCAGCCCTGCCGAGCTGGGCGGTGGCAGCTCCGCGTCACCGCGGGCGCGGGGCGATGGGGCGCGAGGCGATGCGCCGTGACAGCCCGCGATGTGAGCAGCCTGACGCGATGTGACGAACATGCAAGCGATACTGCGGCGGAGGCAGTGCAGTCCGGAGTGCCGGGTGTCTCGGGGCGCTCCCGGCTCCGCTCACTGCCCAAATTACTCCGCTCGGGAGGGAGGGAGTTCGCCCGACTCGCAGCCGCGCTCGGCGTGGCACTCCCGCGCTCTGCCATATGCTTTTCCGTCCTCGGGTGCACGGGCGGCAGCTCCCGCACCAGCTCCTTGGATTAACCCCTCAGCGGATAGGGAAGGGGTCTGGCGTGGCCAGGTCCTTGCCTCTTAGAGACCCAAGGGCCCTGTGTCCCATCCCTGCCAGTGTGTGGGCATCGCTGGGTGTATCATCCCCAATCCATGCTCTTCAATCGGGCCCAGGCCCCTCCTGGTCGCTGTCATTATTTACACGTCGCGGCGTTTTACTTCTGCTTGGGAGTAATGAAAGAGGTTTCTTTCCCCTGGAATTTAATTTCACGCCTGAGACTTAGTGATTAATTTTCTCCTTTCCCAGCTGCCTGATGGGCCCTTTTGCTTGTAAATTTTGAAATGTGCCACAGAATTTGTGTATTTTGCACCAATTAGGTGTCACCTTGAGTAATTCCTCCGGTGCTGAGTTTATTCCTCCCATAAGCTAGTAAGATGTGTTTTCCCTCCCACCTCTCCCGCAAGCCTGTTGTCCTGGCTGCTGAAGGCTGTGCTGGACAGGTGGGATAGGGTGCTCAGCGGGACTGTGGCTGTGGATGTGGCAGAGCCACCAGCTCATGGGGGTGGGGAGAGCCAATGGACGATGCTGATAGGTCACGATGCTACCGGTGTCACCGTGGCAGAGGGGAGACACCTCACCTGCTCCTCTTCACCGGGTGAGCCCAATTCCTCTCCGATCCCAGACCCGGCAGAGTCCATCCCCACCATGCTAGACAGCTTCCAGTCCAGGGAGGTGAAGGCGGGCCGGCTGGTGGAGCTGCCCTGCATCGCCTCGGGCTACCCCAACCCGGCCGTGCGGTGGATCAAGGACGGGCGCCCGCTCCCCGCCGACAGCCGCTGGACCAAGCGCATCACGGGCCTGACCATCAGCGACCTGCGCGTGGAGGACAGCGGGACCTACATCTGCGAGGTGACCAACACCTTTGGCTCCGCAGAGGTCACGGGGACCCTCACGGTCATAGGTGAGAGCGGGCGGGGAGGAGCGGGATGTGGTGGGGTTGGGGGCGGGCTTGGTCCTGCTGCCTCCTGAAACGTGAACCCTTTGTCAGTATAAAGCCTTGAAGGTTTTGTGCAGCTGTATAAATAACAAGCTTTGTATTTTGGTGTGGTGTGTCGCGTGCTGGAAGCCACTGTCTTGCACGTGTCCAACGTGTTGGGTGACTCTGTGCTTTGCTTTGTTGATTTACATAAAATTTATGTTGATTTACATAAAATAAGCTCTAGCCAAACAGTAAATACCATCTGGGCAGGCCAAGTATTTATCACGTGCTGTTTTCCCCGGGGGTTCCTCCTGTCACCAGGATCCTGGCAGTCCCAGAGCCACTGTGCCTGCCTTACCTGGAGCAGCACTGGTGAGCACGGCGCAAACCGGGCGCTGGCAGCCTGCAGGGACTGTCCCCATCACACTCACCACGTCTTCTTCCAGCCACCCTGCCACCTCCCCACAGTACCCCAGCTGGGTGCCTGGGGCTCACGTTCAAAGCAGGGGCTGTCAGCAGCGGGGGCGGTGGCGGGGCCACCTGCCTTATTGTGCGGTGACATTTTACGCTGGCGCTTCCAGGGCAGGGAAAGCGGGGAGAGCACAGTCGGGATGAGCCGCCCCCCCCGCAGCGCTGCCGGGCACCGCCAACGCCTCACCGCTCTCCCTCTCTCACAGACCCTCTGCGTGTGACCCTCACACCAAAGAAGCTCAAAACGGGCATCGGCAGCACCGTCATCCTCTCTTGTGCCCTCAGCGGGTCCCCCGAGTACGTCATCCGCTGGTACCGCAACACGGACCTGGTGGCGGTGGATGACTACATCTCCATCCGGGGGATCAGCAACGAGACCCTCCTCATCACGGCCGCCCAGAAGAGCCACTCTGGGGCCTACCAGTGCTTCGCCACCCGCAAGTCCCAGACGGCACAGGACTTCTCCATCATCACGCTGGAGGGTGAGCTGGCTCCCCGGGCTGGGGGCTTTTTCCTCTCTGAGGGGACACTGGTTCCTTTGTGTGTGTCTAGGGGGCAGTGAGACCCAATGGGGTGAGGGTCCTGGGGCCAGGCTGCTCCCAGCCTGCTTGGTGGGCTCTGTGTGCTGTCAGCAGGGACACAGCATGACCAGGACAGGGAAGGACCAAAATAAATGTTGGCTGGCCATCCCCAATTCCTGGGCCAAGGCACCTCCATTCACCAGACAACCCTCCCTGATCCAGAGTGTTTGGATAAGGGATGGGCTGTGCCAAAGGAGCTGACCCCACAAGCCAGTGCTTGTATCAACCAGCACGTCCCCTCACTCCTCGCAGCATCTCTGTCGCAGGGATGCTGGCGTGTCACTGGCTGGGCTCCTCTCCTGGCCGAGCTCCCACTGCAGGCGGGAGCTCAGCGCCATCCCATCAGTGGGTGACTGCCGCTGCCTGTGGCTGCCGCTGGCTGACCCCCGTCCCGCTGGGTGCCCCCCAGATGGGACCCCCCGCATCGTCTCCTCCTTCAGCGAGAAGGTGGTCAACCCCGGGGAGCAGTTCTCCCTGATGTGTGCCGCCAAGGGGGCCCCGCCGCCGACCGTCACCTGGGCGCTGGACGACGAGCCCATCCCGCGGGACAGCGGCCACCGCTCCAACCAGTACACCATGTCTGACGGCACCACCGTGAGCCACATGAACGTGAGCAGCCCGCAGATCAAGGACGGCGGCGTGTACCGGTGCACCGCGCGGAACTCGGTGGGCAGCGCCGAATACCAAGCGCGAATAAACGTAAGAGGTGCCTGTCTACTTTTAAATATCAGAATAGGACTTTTACTTTTGGGCTTTTGGTTTTGTTCTGTTCCCCAAGCTGGTCGTCCCTCGTCACCTCTCCCTCCTCTTCCCAGCCGTGTGGGTCTCCCTGGCTATCCCAACCTCATTCCCTGAGCCTCCCCCAGCTCCTGCCCCGCTCACTCACACACCTGCCCTTGGGGTTGAGCCTCTCCGATGCTTAAAGCAGGGAGTTTAACAAAGTGGAAAGCAATTCCAGAGTTTTGGAGAGCTGGAGCTTGAATTTGGAGGGGCCAAAATGCAGTGTTCTCCCCGTTGGGGTTTGCTCTCACCCCACCAGGCCCCTGCCTTGAGGTGTGCCCAGGGTGGGCAGACACCTCCCAAGGGACATCACGCACGGAGAAGGTGGTGACGGGCACAGAATTGTCCCAGGCCGCTCGTGCTGTCCCAGCTTTCCCCCATTCCCAACAGGAGCCCGACTCCCTGGCAGCCACTGTGCCCGCCGGCACAGGGATCTCCATGACAAACGATGATGAGGCAGCACGTGAAATCGTGGAAAATGAGCTTTGATTTGTCATGTCTGTATTTTCTTTGTCTGCTAAAAGCCATGGCCGCGTTAATCACCGTGTTATTACGGCTGGAGCGTGTTGCTCGGTGCGTTCCAGGGAGCGTTCTCAGGCACGGGGTGTGGTGTAAACCCCTGTCCATTAATAATCGCCAGTTAAAGCTCCCAGGCTTACAGGTGGGAGCGAGACAAGATAAGGGAACATTTATTTGTCTGCCGAGAACGAGGGTTGAAGGGCTGTGTTTGTCTGTGTCTCAGGTTTGAAATGGATCTAGTGGCTTTTTGGCTGGGATCCCAGGAGAGTCGGAATTTTGCTGCTGTTTACTGCTGAATTTGGAGCAAGTTCATCCCTCAGTCGTGAGAAGCCAGAGCAGCGTTTTCAATGAGGATGTTCCCTTGTCTCCCTTTTTTCCCCTCTTTCAGCTCTTGATGGGCTGTCACTAGATAAGATTCAGGTTTCTTTTTCCCTGGCACGGAGCATGTCCCTCAGACAGGCTCGAGACATGGTTACAGAGTGAGGTGCTAATTTTCCTGCTCCTTCTCTTAATGTGTGGTAGAATGAGAAACACCGTCCATCAGCTGATCCTGAGTGTCTGTTAAGCTGTTATCCTGCTACGCCCTCAGGACAAGGAGTCAAGACAGGGTTAATCTTTAGATTACTTTGCTATTTTATGCAGCGGCTGGGAGAACAATGTAATTATCGATGCATGAAACCTCTCGTTTACAGGCTCACCTGCAGCACTCTCGCAGTCCTTAGGCAGCACCAGAGCCAGCCAGAAACTGGTGGCTGTCAGGCTTTTCAGTGATACCCAGGTTGGCAGTGAGGGGCTCAGAAAGGTGGAGTTTAGGGGATGTGAAGTACGTTTGCCAGTGGAAGTCAGGTTCCCATAGCAGCTCTTGCTAAGGATGTTTGGCACAATGCAGGCAGCTTCCTTGTGGGAGAGGCAGAGAGGGGCTGTGATGGTGGGGGAGCGCTCCCCATCTCTGCCACAGCTCCCATGGCTGAAGGTGCTGCCAGAGGAGCCAGGTAGAATTGTTCTTGCTGGGTGGCCACGGTGCTCACTGCAGAAACACACCGCACTCCCAGACACCATCCAACCTCCTCCGATGGGCAGTGGCGGTGTGTCCAAGCTCAGCTTCCCCAGCACTGGGGTTGTACCTGCGAAACTGGGGTGGGATCTGCTGTTCAAAGTGTGGCTGTGACCCAGGAGCACATCCCTGCTCGTAGGCGTGTGCGAGTAGCTGTAGCTGGAGGTTGCAGCCGACGAGCGGCTTTCCCCACACACGCTGAGAGGAGCCCGTGCCGGCTCCGAACCAGGCTGGCTCCCAAGTGCTCTGGTTACCTCCTCTGCCTGCGAAGCTCGCTCCGAAATAGCAGCAGATCTGCATGCAAGCAAACCGCCCTTCGGAATTAACCTAGCCTGCCTCTTCCTTCCTCCCGAATATGTAGGTCCCCCGAGCATCCGAGCCATGAAGAACATAACAGCGGTCGCGGGTAGGGACACTTTCATCAACTGCAGGGTGATCGGGTACCCGTATTACTCCATCAAGTGGTACAAGGACTCTTTGCTGCTGCCCGATAACCACCGCCAAGTGGTCTTTGAGAACGGCACTCTGAAGCTGATGGACGTCCAGAAGGGCATGGATGAAGGAGAGTACCTGTGCAGCGTGCTGATCCAGCCCCAGCTCTCCATCAGCCAGAGCGTCCACGTCACGGTCAAAGGTAAGCGGCTGGAGAGGCTGTCCCTGGGCGGGGTGAACTCATCCAGGTTGCGTTTGGGATGTTCTTGCAGTAGGGTGGAGGCAGAGGAGCACCATGCAGGGAACTCCATGGCTAGGTGATGGCTGTGCTCCGTAGTCACTGGGGATGGGAGCCCTCAGGAAATGGCTCAGCTCCTGCCGGAGCGGCTACCTGGTCCTGCCTGCTCTCCGGCAGCTGCCCCGAGCCACGCCGTATCCATTTCCCCTTACAAGTGATGGAGCAAGGATTTATGGTGTAAACATAACGTATTAAAACACCTAACCTTTGCTTGGATCACCTTCACCGATGTTTTTCTGTGTGTGCTAGCTTTTAAAAAAATAATACTCTCGGTCTTCCGAGCGCACGGAACATCTTAAAAGCTTCTCCAGGCCATCAATTATTCAGCCCCATTGAGGGAGCTATCAGTCCTAATGAATTGAGCCGGATGCATTCCCTCCCAGTGACTCGCTGAGATTGCGCTGGGAGCGCGCGGTGCTCCCGGATCTCCGTCCTCAGAGTTGTCGGGTCGTCTCTGCCCGTCGCCAGCTCGGTGTTTGCAGTAAATCATTTAGACAAACACGGCAGCGCTGGGGACAGAGCAGGCCAATTGCCGTCCTCCCTCTCACCCAGCGGGGTATCCGTGGACTGGATTTACTCTGATCCCGCTCCCTCCCCTCCCAACCACCATTTTCTTATTAGGAATCAGGTTAGTGAGGGAGTGCATCAAGCTGATTAGAGACGCTGCCGCTTGATTAGCTAACGCTCTTCTCCGAGGTTTTCCAAAGGGAAGGGCAGGCTGTGGATAACCTGTCTAAGGGCAGCGTGGGGAGGTCTTCTTGCCTCTTGGGTCTGCAGGGCATGGCCAGCTCTGCTTTCCTCACCTTATTAATCCCTGTCTATGTGAAGCCTCAGGGCTTGAAAAGAGGCCAGAGGTGCTGGTCTTGCCTTGGGATGTCTGGGATGGGCAGGGCTGGTGTTGGGAGACCATCCAGTAACGGGAATCGCTGGGAGGTGCCATCAGAGGGTGCAGAATGCTCAAGTTCAGCTGAGGATCTGTGTATTCTGGGAAGCAACCGCTCATGAACCCTTCCCAATCTGGATTTACTGCCTCTCCTGGTGGCTGGTGCTGGGCGGAGGAAGGCGGGCGGGCGGCAGTGCGGTGTGGGCCGGCGGCACGCTGCTCATCCAGGGCCAGATGTCTTCATTCCGGCTGCCGGAGATTTACACCCGGCCCTGCTGGCTGGATTCCTCATTTCCTCCGGCCGTGGGATAAAAGGCCTGTGGAAAAGACTGGCAAAGCCCTAGAAGACAGTCAGGGAGTGAATAAACGTAACTGCGTAGAGTGAGGACCGTGGGGTG
Organism: Lophotriccus pileatus; assembly: GCA_035583135.1. Taxonomy (NCBI): domain Eukaryota; kingdom Metazoa; phylum Chordata; class Aves; order Passeriformes; family Tyrannidae; genus Lophotriccus; species Lophotriccus pileatus. The sequence goes on from JAWWES010000067.1 coordinate 5,712,199, forward strand.
CTGCGGAACACCGTAAAGCTTTTATGGCCACAAGTGCCTGGCGACCACATGAAGTGCCACCAGTGAGTTACGCAGGTCCTTCTGAGCACACAGCAATAAAAGATTTATAACTCCCTCTGGCACCACTCCCCCTGAGAATGGGGATGTGCAGGCAGCCCCCAGCCCTGCTTGAGAGGCATCGCCCCCATCTCTTGCTGAGGAAAGCTCCTGCCCAGGTGTAGCTGCTGCTGCTTCTCTGGGGGATGCCAAGACCCCCAGGTTCCAGCTCCAAACCTCGCGGCTCTGCAGGGGTTTTTAGCTCAGGGATGCTGCTGAGGCCTCCCCCTGCGCTTCCCCAGCAGCACAATCCAGCATCCAGCCTCCTCCAAGGTGCCCTGAGAGCTCCTTCTTCCTGCAGACATCTTTGAAGGTTTTAATTAATCCCGTGTGGGTTTGGTGCTGTCCTGGGGCTCTCGCAAGGCTCTGCTGGGGTGGCTGCGGCAATTTGGGGAGCGCGGTGCTGACACCAGCCCAGTGCCAGCACCGTGGGGTGATGCTTCACCTCACGGGAAGGCAGAGGCTGTTTGCTGGGGTCCCCTCTCGACCTGAGCTGCTGGGATGGGCTCTGCGGCGGCACTGTGGGCAGGGAGACCCTGGCACGGTGCTCTGGGCTGTGGGCAGCTCCTGCTGCAGCCACATGAGAGCCCAGAAGCCCTGGAGGAAGGAGAGTCACAGCGGGAAGCGACCTGGGAAGGAAAGGAGAGTTGTGAGTTCCGCTGGTGGAAAGCTGGGGCAGGGAGAGCTTGGTCTGTCGAGGGGCATGTTCGGAGAGGCGCGGATCCACAAGCCCGTCCCCGCTCTGCAATAGACTGCAGTGCATTCCCAATTAATTATTCATTAATTATGGAAAACAGGCAGCACTGGCTCCATGGCTCCGGCAGCTCGAGCCACGTCGCTGTAGCCGGCGAAGGGGCAGGCAAGCCCTGCCTGTACCTGCCTGTACCTTGCTGTGCCTGCCTGCCTGGTGGCAGCAGCTTGCACCTGGGGAGAATAGTGACAGCCCCTGCTCAGGGACCAGGCAGCGGTGTTGAGACTGGGCATGGTGGGGGAGGTGGGAGCCCAGGGGTGTGCAGGGGGTACAGGGAGCTGCCCCCCTGCCTGTACCAGAGGGCAGCTCCCTTCTGCCAAAGGGACAATTGGCAGCCTGCTAATTTAATTATGGAGACTGCGGAAAGAGGAGCTCAGTCTACCAGGTGCTGAGCCTTGTTAAGCTAATTGTCTCCCTCTCTCCACTTTCTTCCCCCTCCCACATTGCCAGAGATGCTGCGGTTGCCTAATTAAGTTATCAGAAAGATAATGGCTGGTTCTGAATCTGGAGCCTTTAAGAAAAGCATCCATCTAATAATGGCTTTTCTGCGAGCAGATAAATGCTGAGGTGGAATTTCGGTTGGCATGTGCTGGGGGCAGCCAGGGCTTTCCCCACTGCAGGGTCTGCTGTTTTCTGGAGGCTGGTGTTTCTCCATCCTGCTCTCAGCAGGGTGGCCCTGCCAGGTGGGAGAAGTCTTCCTGCTGTTCTGTGCTCAACAGCGCCTTCTGCTCTCCCCTGGCCATGTTCCTGGTGGAATCAAAAGCCTGCCTTAGTTTCTGGGTTGCTGCTTCTCCCAGGACAGCATCTCCCCCAAACCCAAGTGCAGCCCATCCCTGCTGGAGGAAGGTTTTCCCGGGGATGGGCTCTCCAGCATTCTCTGCCTCTCCCCTCAACAGTCCCTCCACTGATCCAGCCCTTCGAGTTCCCACCAGCCTCCATCGGGCAGCTCCTCTACATCCCCTGCGTGGTCTCCTCCGGGGACATGCCCATCCACATCACCTGGAGGAAGGACGGGCACGTCATCCTCTCCGGCTCCGGAGTCACCATCGAGAGCAAGGAGTTCATGAGCTCCCTGCAGATCTCCAGCGTCTCCCTCAAGCACAACGGCAACTACACCTGCATCGCCAGCAACGACGCGGCCACCGTCAGCCGCGAGCGGCAGCTCATCGTGCGGGGTGAGCTCCGCGGGGCACGGCCAGCCCAGGCCTGGGGCTGCCACCCCCGTGGGCTCAGGAGGGTGGGAAGCACAGTGGGGAGCAGAGAGAGAAGGTGGGAGGGTGAGGAGCAGAGTTTTGCCAGGGCACTCCCTGTGCAGAGGGGAAGCTCTAGGGGTCTGGTGGGGGTATTGCTACAGTGACCATCTTTTCTTCTCAAATTCCTCAGTGCCTCCTCGTTTTGTGGTCCAACCCAACAACCAAGATGGCATTTATGGTAAAGCTGGGGTGCTGAACTGCTCTGTTGATGGATACCCCCCTCCAAAAGTCATGTGGAAACACGCTAAAGGTAGGGATGGGTCACGTGGCGGTGTGTAGGGACACTGGGGTGGGCTGTGGAGAGTCCCTTCGGCATGGCCACCTCAGCTCTGAGCCTCTAAGTGCTCCCCTGCCTCAGCTGAGCTCTGTGTCTCTGTGTCCCCTCCTAGGGAGCGGCAACCCCCAGCAGTACCACCCCATCCCCCTCACGGGCCGCATCCAGATCCTGCCCAACAGCTCCCTGCTCATCCGCCACGTGCTGGAGGAGGACATCGGCTACTACCTGTGCCAGGCCAGCAACGGCGTGGGCACAGACATCAGCAAGTCCATGTTTCTCACCGTCAAGAGTAAGTACCCGGGTCCGGGCAGTGGTGGGGGTGGCTGTGGCTGTGGGAGGGGTGGTCTCCAGCAGAGCCTGGTCTGGTGTAGCCCCCTCCTCCTTTCCGAGGGTTCCTGCTGCACCAGCGGCGCTCCGGCCTTGGCTCCGCGCAACGCCGCGATCGATGTGCAGGGCATTGATTCCTCCCCTCCAGGGACCCGCTTCCCTTTTGGTATTAAACACACTTTGTCTTTAATAAAACCAAGCAATCAATCTACATCATACAGGAGGAAAGGAAATAGCTGGGCTACTTTGACAGGGATGGGCCGGGAAGTGTTGTTAGACACCGTGTTTGAACCGCGTGTGTTATTGGATTGCTCTCCCGTTGCTACCAGCAGAATGGATAATTGCCAGCTCCGTGTTAGTTAGAGGGCTTGTGGCTGCCGTGAGCATTCCAGCCTCCAAAAGGAGGTGGTGGAGGGGGTCTGACCCTGTCATGCTCTCTCCTGTATGTCTCCAAGAGAGGCTGGGGTCCGGGCTGGGCTCAGCAGGGCTAAGCTTTGCCCTGCCCACACCAGAGCGGTTGAAGCAGTAAGTCCTCTGGCTGCTGGGCCTGTGCAGAGTGGATGGAGGCTGCATGTGAAGCTGTGGGAGCCACCACCACCCTGGCTGTCCGCTGGGCAGGGTGTTTTGGGTAGAGAGGACGTGCAGCCCTCTCGTGGCTGAGGTCTCTGGGATGAGATACGAAAAAAGCGACTCTGGCTCAGGCAGCTCCTTTCCTGCCTCCCCCTCCCTGGCCAGGCACTTTCTTCCCTGGCACTGGCAGCTGTTTCTCTCAGGGGCTTCTCCCCTCCCCACCCAGCCTTGCCGGGTTCCTTCTCCCCTCCCCGTCAGCTGTTTAATTTATCCCGCCGACTGATGAATCAAAACGAGCGACTTCAAACAAGGCACTTCAATGAGGCGCAGGTACAAAGTCGAGGCGATTAATCCCGAGTGAACGTGCCGAAGTCTGGGAGCCCGAACTGGTGCTGTGTCCCTGCTATCTGCTGTAATTGCATCCCAGGACAGGTTGCTTGCTGACTTGAATAGCACATAACCTTATTATGCGTGTGCTTTTGCATCTCCCGGAGCCCTTGCCGCCTTTGAAAAGGTTTGGATGAATAGGTAGACAAAGCGCCACAGCCAATTAAGCATTAGATGGGCTCTTTGTTTTGTTTCATTTTGGGGTTTTTGTTTGTTTAGTGAAATGTCAGTCCAATTAAAGGGAGATCAGTGCTGGCTTTTCCTGAAAGTCAGGCCACTGCGGACAGAGTTAAATGAGAGTTAATCAGAGCCCAAACAAAGCACACTGGCGGTCAGCAGGGGAGAAGGGAGTGCTGCAGGCAGCCAGCATCGCACATCCCTGGGCTCCAGGGGCGAGTCAGGTAACGCACTGGACAGCGTGTGCTGTCCTGGCTGAGTGCCCGTGGACTTGGCAGTGCCAGGAGGAGCTGGATGCTGCTTTTGTCAGGGGATGGTCAAGGAAAGCCACTGGATTTACTTTCATGGGGATGTCACCCGTAGGGCTGGGGCTTTGCTGTCCCAGGTTGCTACCACACCATGGCAAGGAACTCACCAGCACCCAGCTGGGAGTATGCAGAGTGGGAGGTGGGAAATGCTGGAGGATGGGAGCCTGTGCCCGAGGGGACAGCGGGGTGGGCTGGGCTCAGGTGAGGGGACCGCCAGCGCGTGATAAATGCCATTTAGCACATGGCTGCACACCTGCCCAGGTGCTGAGAGCAGAGCATGCGGGATGGGGATGATCATGTCCTCGGGGGGTCCCGCTGGCTGTGCCCCCATGCTGGGCAGTGGGGGCTCCTCTGCCTGGTCCTTGCTGGCACCTCGATGCTGGGGGTCCAGCTGGGGGGCAGGGAGAGGGGCCGCTGCCTGTGTGTCACGGCACAGCCCTGTTTGGAGTTCGCTGCCGTACGGCACGAGCATAACTGATTGCTTCCATGCAATTTGAATTAATCTCATGCTTCAGGTGAAACTCAGCTAATCAGTGTAGAAAGGAAGCTGAGACGGGTGCAATCAAATTAACATCACAGAGCCAGCTCCAAACAAGAAAGAGGGGGGCGAGGGAGGCAGGCACAGCCGTTGTCACCCTTGTCACTGTTCTCATTCAGTTGTCACCAGCGCGCCGTGAAGCAGCTCGTGCCCCAGCCCGGCGTGGGACAGCGGAGCGTGCTTGTGGCTGTCATCTCCCTTTGTTCCCAGGCTTATCTCTGCCCAGCCAGCAGGACCAGCCTCTGGCTGGGGCCTTGTTAACAAGGCCCGTGGGCACGGGGGAGTGGCTGGGCGGGCTGGGCACCAGGAGGACGGGTGGGCACAGAAGACATCGGCGGCGAGCTCTCCTCAAGGGAAGCCTGTCTGCCAAAGTGCTAACTGGGGCTGTGGCTGGTGCTCTGATGGGCAGGAATCATTACTGATGTCCCTGCACCCAGGATTTGCCAGGAGCAACCCCTGGCCAGCCCTGAAGGTCCCGTGGCCAGTCCCAAGCAATGCTGTCCCTCTGCAGGTGGCAGAGCAGCTCCAGGGCAGGCATGCAAGCCGCGCTGCCCCTGCGCCCTGCTCTGTGCTGTCCTAACGGCTGCCTGGGGTTTTCCTTGGGTTTGCTGTGCTGTTTTCCTGCTCTGGACGGCATGCCGCTCTCCTGGGACCCCAGCAATTGAGAGAAGTTGATATGTTTACATCCAAAGAGCTGCTTTTAATCAAACATCAATAAGTGCATTTCAGTGAAGCAGAGCCTGAAACGGAGCTCCTCTCCCGGGGCTGCTGCTCGCTGGGAACGGGACCGCTGCCTCCACAGCTGCCACAGCCCTGCAAGGCTGTCCTGCCCCTTTGGCACCTGCAGGCATGCACACCCTCTGTGACCCACAGGCCTCCAGCTTGGGCTGAATGAGGGCTGTGCTCCTGTCTGCCAAATGGTTTTCTGATGGTTTTCCATGGCAGGAACTGGGGGAAGTGGCTAGGAGCCTTCTGCCATAGTGCCAAAACTGGGTGCTGAGACCCTAATCCAGGTGTGTGTGCCCTTGTGTCACACTGTGCACTGTCAGCCCTGGTTTGGCATAGGTGCAAGAGCCTCCATCTGTCCCTGAGCTCTGTCTTCACCCTGGTGGGGTGTGGAATGCTGGGGTTTGGTCGGTGCTTCCCATTCCTGCCCCTCTCCTGGTGGATCCCTGATTGCAGGCAGACAGAGGTGTCAGAGCTGGGATAGGAGGGGCACACAGCTGGGGATGGGACAGGACAGAGCTAGGAGAAGTCTTGCTCTGTTTCTTGTAACCCTTGGTTTCCCGTGGCCCAGACTGCAGTGCCCAACATCCCTGCTCTTTGCCATCCTCCTGCCAGCTTGTGGGAGGCTGTGCTTCCCTTGGGGGCAGGATTGCCACAGGTGCTGCCCACGGCGCTGTCCTGCACCCCACAAACACTGGCAGCTCCAGAGGAAAGGTTTCCTTCGCTGTTAATTGAATTACATTGCCACAGAAAGCCGAGAAGTCGTAGCTCATTAGAGCCTCTTGTGTCCCATTAGAACAGTGTGTGTTGCCTTTGCGGATTGTCATTATCATACATTACTGCGGGACTCAGCACTGCTGTTTGTTTATGCATTACATTTTTTTCTGCTTACCCAGGCTGCCCTCAGTCCCCCAGCCTGTTCCTCCTGCGTGGTGCCTGCCACAGCCAGCCCACTGCATGGCACTGGGGTGGCATGAGGTCTTGGCTCTTGAAGCAGGGAAGGGACTGACTGGGGATCAGTGCAGCATCCTTACAGCAAGGATCAGCCATCCCTGCACGCACTGCTCGAGCAGCATTGAGTGCTGCACCCTGGGTGGGTGGTGACTGTGGCACAGGGTGTCCCCACCATCCCTGTTTGCATATTGGGGTGGCTATGGATTAAAAAAAAAAGAAATCATCTCTGGCATCTGCAATGCAAAGGCGGCCTTGCTGATGGGGAATCACACTCTGTATTCTGCCCAGGTTTATACGAGTGAATTATGCAAATCCGTGATGGAAAACATTCTTCCTCTCATCCTCGGGAGTGTAAAACCTTAGTCAATAATTCATACCCGCACGTCTCAGACTGGAGGCTTTCTCTTCATTATAGTGTGCGCTTGGTTATTTGTCTTTCACGTTTTATTGTCTACCCCGGTGTAATGCTATGCATTATAAAATTTATCTGCTTCATTATTTTATGATCCTGAGCTGTATAATGCAGCGAGACGGTTCCGCTTTGGGCTGCGCGGCCTCTCGGTGAGACCTGCATCCGCCGCCTCCCCGGCGGGGTCTGTGGGTTCTGCAGCCACAGGTGGCACCTGGTCATGCCCTGGGCGCACAGGTGACCCTCTGCCCCCCCGCAGTCCCAGCCATGATCACCTCCCACCCCAACACCACCATCGCCATCAAGGGACAGACCAAGGAGCTGAACTGCACCGCCCGGGGCGAGCGGCCCATCATCATCCGCTGGGAGAAGGGCGACACCGTCATCGACCCCGACCGCAACATGCGCTACGCCATCACCACCAAGGACAACGGCGACGAGGTCATCTCCACCCTCAAGGTGAGGGCTGGGGGTCCTGCTGGGTGATGGAGGGAGGCAGATGACTCAGGGGGCTGTGCAGGGAGGGTGTCAGTGGCCCTGGGTGGGTGCTGTGCAGGCTGGCGCTGCGGCCGGGCTCCCTGAGCGGTGGCAAAGCTGAGCCCAGCGGGGTGGGATTTTGGGAATCCCGCTGGAGGGATTGTGACTCCAACAACGGCACCGTGGTGGCAGCAGGCTCAGGGGGAGGCGGGGGCACGGCGCTCACGGCAGCTCAGTCTGAATTGGCTCCTCTCCCTGAAACATTTGCAGTTGAAACCAGCCGACCGTGGGGACTCCGTCTTCTTCTCCTGTCACGCCATCAACTCCTACGGCGAGGACAGAGGCTTGATCCAGCTCACCGTCCAAGGTACTCAGTCCCCCACGTGCAAGTCCTGAGGCTCAAAACCTTGCTGCGAGGGTCCCCCTGCTCCTGGAGGGCCTCTCTCCCTGTGTCCCTAACCTGCCCATGTGTCCCCAAGAGCCCCCTGACCCACCGGAGCTGGAGATCCGCGAGGTGAAAGCCCGGAGTATGAATTTGCGATGGACGCAGCGGTTTGACGGCAACAGCATCATCACGGGGTTCGACATCGAGTACAAGAACAAGTCAGGTGGGTGACAGTGGCGTCCCCTCCCTGTGCCACAGCGGGGCTGAGGGCTGCGTCCTGGGGCGGGCAGGTGCGGGGCTGCCCCACCGGCACCTCCAGGGGAATACTCTGCCTTCCGGTTCCTTTGATGAAGAAAGGAGGGAGCAGCGTTAATGAAATATGGTAATTTCTGTTGGATGGGAGCATTTGAAAGGGAATATTAAAAGAGACAATATTTGTGAAAAGTTGAACCCCAGATGCACAGTGGTGAGTGAGGGAAGCGGCACATCCCTGAGGGGGACAAAAGCTGGAGGTGCTTGGGGGCCTCACCTGCCTGAGCACAGGCCCCGGGGCGGGATTCAGGGGCTGACCCTCCCATCTTGCTCCAATGCTCTTCCAGATTCCTGGGATTTTAAGCAGTCCACGCGCAACATCTCCCCGACCATCAACCAGGCGAACATCGTGGACCTGCACCCCGCCTCCGTGTACAGCATCCGCATGTACTCCTTCAACAAGATCGGGCGCAGCGAGCCCAGCAAGGAGCTCACCATCAGCACGGAGGAAGCAGGTGCTGGTCCCGGCTCAGGCTCCGGGGACAGTGGGCAGGGGTGGCCAGGGCCAGCCCTGGGTGAAGATGAGCTGGCTGAGACACAGCTCTCCTAAAGCCAAGTGTTTTCCTGACGAGGAGGCTCCTTTCCCTGATGCTTCTCAACATGCTGGTTTGGGTTTGTTTCTCTGCAGCTCCCGATGGCCCTCCGATGGATGTCACCTTGCAGCCGATGACGTCCCAGAGCATCCAGGTCACCTGGAAGGTGAGTGAGGCCAGGATGGCTTTGCCTGGCCACAGGGGCAGCTCTCCCATCGTGTCCTGGGACTCAGCATGTCATCAACATTGTGAGGCTCAGGAAGGATTTCCCAGGAAAAATGGAAACCCAAAGGCTGGGCATACAGTTCGCACGGGGCCCTTATTAATCCTGTTTTATAACAAGCTCATTATCTCGTAGGGTGTCCACGGAGGGCCATGGGAGAGAGAGGATAAATATGTAAAAACTGAGATGCCAGGTTGCAAAGTGTTTGAGCAGAGATCGATAAAACTTAGAATCGGATTTATTTTTCCAAAGCTGCCTAATGAAAAATAAAATTGATTATAAAGTTAGGACTTGGGAATGAACTGCTAAGTCAATAAATTTAGGGTTCCAGCTTCTCCCCCTCGCCTTGAGCACTGAAAAACAGATTAATGGAAAGTAAGATTCACTTGAAAGATAAGTCACTTCGTTTTAGGAGTATTTCAGCAAGATGGATCTCCCTGGCTTTGTAACATAAATTTGCAATCAACCCTATTGATTTCTTAATGCTTCACAGAAATATTGTTAAGATTGATCTCAGTGTGGCCTCTAAGGCTGCCAGACTTGGGATCTTCCCTCCTCCTGCTGAGCTGTTCCAGTTGGGGACTGGTGTTGTCTGGGCACATGCAGCTGCCCAGGCCAGCACTTTCTGGTGGCTCCAAGGACCCGTGGGACGTTTTTTTATCCCTATTTTGCTGCTCAGTGTATGCACCCAAGTGCTGTGGGGAGAGAAAACAACTTAGTAGCATTGAGAAAAGCCACTGAGGAGAAGTAGTCAGGACATGGAGCCCCACAAGCCTCCTGACCCCGTAGCCCTGCGTGACACCGCTCCCCATCCCACTCTTCTCGTTCCTCAGGCCCCAAAGAAGGAGCTGCAGAACGGGGTGATCCGTGGCTACCAGATCGGGTACCGGGAGAACAGCCCTGGCAGCAACGGGCAGTACAGCATCGTGGAGATGAAGGCCACGGGCGACAGCGAGGTCTACACGCTGGACAACCTGAAGAAGTTCGCGCAGTACGGGGTGGTGGTGCAGGCGTTCAACCGCGCGGGCACGGGGCCCTCGTCCAGCGAGATCAATGCCACCACGCTGGAGGATGGTAAGGCTGTCCCTCCGACCAAACCAGGCAGTTTTCCTGCTCCCCAGTGACTGGGGGATGCTCAGTCCCTCCCTGCCTTAGAAGGATGCAAGGTGAACTTAGGCGTTGCCAAAAGTGCCAGGCAGGTTTCCATCTGGGACACGTGGCTGGTGGCCTCAGTCGTTTTAAAAACAATGAGAAAAAAGTTTTGCAGTGCGTTTGCTCAGCAGTTTTTCATACTTAATTAAGGCTCTCGTTAGCCTGTCAAACCACGATCGTTTCCTGGCTGCATTAGCACTCCTCCCGGGGTATTCAAGGGCCCCTGTTTTAGCAATAGTGTCTTTTCCATAATTATATTACCTTCATTTCGTTCAAACGGACTATCTGTATTAGTTTATTATACTCTGTCCCTAATTACATGGTGCTTATATTTTTGCACCTAAGTAATATGAAACAATAATCATTTTCAAAGAGGATCGTTACGGTGATGTATTATCATTTAAATGCTCATAAAAATTAGAGTTACCTCTTACGGGGCAGTGGGATCTAATTACCTCACATCCAGCCAGCTCTCCTGCTCTCCCTTCCCTGGGAAGCCTAGCCAGTCCCAGTGGACTGGCTCCTTGTCACCGTGAGCGTGTGTGGTCAGTGGTCCAGGAGGAGCAAAACTGCATGTTGGAAGCAGAGCACTGCTGGGCAGGACCAGCTCAGGGGGTGACAGAGGAGCAGCGGGATGGGGTCCCATGGGGCTTCATGGGGCATGGCTCCCTTAGCCTGGCATCCCCACCCTCCTGCTGATTGCCCTCCTTGTCCACCCCCTCCCCAGTTCCCAGCCAGCCCCCTGAGAACGTGCGGGCCATCTCCATCACCTCGGACGTGGCGGTGATCTCGTGGTCGGAGCCCCCACGCAGCACCCTCAACGGGGTGCTCAAGGGGTACCGGGTCATCTTCTGGTCCCTCTACATGGACGGAGGTGAGCAGCGGGCAGCGGGTGACAGGGGGACCCGGGTGGGTGGCGGCAGGGGCTGACGGGCCCCGTGTCCCTGCAGAGTGGGGCGAGATGCAGAACATCACGACCACGCGGGAGCGAGTGGAGCTGCGGGGCATGGAGAAGTTCACCAACTACAGCGTGCAGGTGCTGGCCTACACCCAGGCGGGCGACGGCGTGCGCAGCAGCGTGCTCTACATCCAGACCAAGGAGGACAGTAAGTGGCACTGCCCCTCGCTCGTGCCACAGAGCACCCTGTGCTGCTGCGCTGGAGCGGCTGCAGGGACGCAGAGGAAACCCCCCGTGTACAGCCATGGGCAGGGCATTCCCCTTTCCCTTTTTTTTTTTTTCCTTTTCCTTAAGTGCGGATATTTAAATATTTACACCCCGCCTGCCCTACTTTAATGCCATTAACTCGGTAGCAGAGCGTTCCTGGGCCTGTGTCCTGCGAAGCAGCGCCAGATGCTGGGAGGGAGGCGCAGCTGGGCAGGGCACGGCTGACAGATTAAGGAGATGGCCATTAAAAGCCAATCATGATTTCTAAACCAGAGCTTGGGCTGCAATTAACCCTCCTGCCTCAGGCTCACATGGGGACCAGAGCCACCCATGGAGAGGTGTCCCATGGGCAGTCCCTGCTTGTACGTGCCCAATGCTGGTGTGGCACCAGCACTGCAGCTGCTTCCCAGTGTGTGGTGGGCAGAGAGCTTGGAGACTTCCAGGCTCTGTCACGCTCTCCCTCCTCAGTTCCAGGTCCCCCGGCTGGCATCAAGGCTGTCCCATCCTCAGCCAGCAGCGTGGTGGTGTCCTGGCTGCCCCCAGCCAAGCCCAACGGCATCATTCGGAAATACACCATCTTCTGCTCCAGCCCCGGCTCGGGGCAGCCGGTACGTGACGGGGATGGGGTGAGATGGGAATCTCCACTGTGTGCCAGGGAATGCTGAGCTGTCCGAGCAGGAGTGGGTGGGAGGGCTGGTGCCAGGCAGTAGCAAAGGCCCTTTGGGGAGGTCCGTGCGCTGCAGAGTTGTCCAAGAGCATCCATGGACACCCATCGTCAGGACATGGTCCCATTGTCAGTCTGTTCCCATCCTCCAGCATCTGCCCTGCTCAGCACTCACTCCAGAGGGGGAAACATGCCAGCAGCTGACCGAAAATGAAATAGAAATCCAACCTGGCCCCATCCCTCCTTGGTGAGGGAGAGGTTGATGGGAGGTCTGCAGACTAGTGCTTATCAAAAGCTCCTTCTCAAACTCATTTCACTATCTGAGCCTCTGGTTTCCAGGGCAACATAATCTTTTCATCAAAGCAACTGGTAAAACCGCTGGGATCCGATATTGTTTTCTTGGCATCTTGTCAAAACTGTCATTTGGGTAAAAAAAAAAATTATGTATACTATACAATATTCATATAGGTATGTCTGCTTTGGGGTACATTTACAGCCGTGGGCCCCGCAAGGGCACGCGTGTGCGGACAGGGAACGTGCAGGTCCCTGCGCGGTCACACGTGTAAATGCCACATCCATCCCGTGCCACAGGGGTGGTGGAGCCCCTATCCCTGCCTGCTGCTGGCATATTGGGATGGGCAGATGCTGTGCAGGGCAGTCCTTCCCCACGTGGTGCACTTGGAGCAGGGTGACTTTGGTGCAGTGGGGACTGACCCTGGCACTCGCACCAACCAGACCTCTCGGAAGGGCCACGGTGGGGCAGGGACAGTCGCTGTGGGCAGTGCAGGAGTGACCCCATGCATGTTTTGGGGATCCCTTGGCCTCTCACTGTGGCCACAGAGGGTTTGAAGCGGGCTGGTGAGGGGTTGCCCCCACACTGGCCCCCGCTGCGGCTTGGCGGGTGTCAGGGAAGCGTCCTTTCCTTTCCTTTCCCGGGAACAAGCCATGCCGTCGCAGCCATCTGTTCCTCGGGCTCCAGCCCGGGCTCCCTGGAGGAATCACGACACCAGCCGGCTCACACCGGCATTGAGGAGCAGGGAGCAGAGCTGAGCTGCTCGGGAGCAAACCCGGAGCGCGGCAGTGGGGTGGTGGCAGCGATGGGGTGAGGGTCTCACGCGGGCTGCCCCTCTTCCCGCAGGCCCCCAGCGAGTACGAGACCAGCCCCGACCAGCTGTTCTACCGCATCGCCCACCTGAACCGCGGGCAGCAGTACATGCTCTGGGTGGCCGCCGTCACCTCCGCCGGCCGCGGCAACATCAGCGAGAAGGTCACCATCGAGCCCGCGGGGAAAGGTACGGCAGGGCTGCCAGGCTGGGGGACACACCCCCCTGTCCCCTGTCCCCTGCCCCAAGGGACCTCGGGCCAGAGTGAATGCAGCATCGAGGGTCTTAGCTGTGGGGTCTGTGCATGGGGTCGTGCCCACGTGGCTGACCCCCTCCTTGTCCCCAAGCCCCCGCCAAGATCATCTCCTTCGGAGGCACCGTCACCACGCCGTGGATGAAGGACGTGAGGCTGCCGTGCAACTCCGTTGGGGAGCCCGTGCCTGCCATCAAGTGGACCAAGGACAGGTACTGAGGGGGCTGCCAGCCGTGCCAGCTGCCCTGCCCTCGCTGTGCCCCACATGGCTGAAGCACCCTCTCCCCTCCCGGCAGCGAGGACTCCGCCATCCCCGTGACGGTGGACGGCCATCGCCTGATCCAGGCCAACGGCACCCTGGTGCTGCGCTCGGTCAAGGCCGAGGACTCCGGCTACTACACCTGCACTGCCACCAACACCTGGGGCTTCGACACCATCATCATCAACCTGCTGGTGCAGGGTGAGGGTTCCCACCCCCGTGTCAGGGAGCAGGGGCCCTGCACGGACGTGCTCCGGGGCTTGTGCTAGCCCAGGGCTGAGTGGGAGGTCTCGTTGGCACTTCTGGGGAGCACAGTTTGGGGCTCTTTTGTGTGTGTGTGTGTGTGTGAGGTGCTCATGGGCTTTCCCTCCTCCTCAGTGCCCCCAGACCAGCCCCGCCTGACTGTCTCCAAGACCTCGGCATCGTCCATCACGCTGGCCTGGATCCCTGGGGACAACGGGGGCAGCTCCATCCGAGGTAGGGCTGCTGGGAGCAATGGGGCTGGTGCCATCACCTCATCCCAGAGCCATGGGTGCCTCTGCTGCTGAAACCTAAGGCTCATGGAACATGTTTTCATGCCTTTCATGCATTTCAGGCACACCCCTGCACAGTGTGCCACATTTCTCTGTGCCCCAGTTTCCCCCTCTCCAAAATGCCTCAGAAATGCTCCAGGGTAAGGTTGATGCTTCTGAGCTCATAGCAGGGTCTTCCAGCCCTGAGGAGGGGATTGTGAGGTGTTTTGGACAAACTACAGGGACTGAGGTAGCTAAGGAAGGGCACGTCATTAAGTGCTCAGGTGCTGGTGGCTGGGATCAGCCACAATGCTGCTCCATGTCTCCCGGCACTCTGAAACCACTAGGACAGGAATTGTCCCCTGTCCCTGCCAGGCTGAGCGTTTCAGGAGGGCTTCAGGAGCATCCCTGCTTTCCCAAGCCTCCTTTCTGCTCTGATTCATCTCATGAATTATACGTTGAAACAGCTGCACACGGAGGGGGGAGCGGGGAGCGAGGAAGGAGACCTCGCTTACAATTAATTAAAAGCATGAAAGTAATTACAAGCAAATCTCCCCAGCCAGCAGCCTTTCACTCCAGCGGACTCTGTTGATAAATTTGGTTATAATTGGATTAGAAATATTAAAAACATGCTGCATGTACAAAATAAATAAATAACCGGTGGCGGGCACCAGGGTGCCGGGCACCGTGGGCGGTGTGGGGGTGTCAGGGCTGGTGGTGACACCACTGGGAATCACGTGCCCATAGCCCTGGGAAGGTCCAGGTATTACCATCCACAGGGAAGCTTTGGTGCTCACAGAGCACCTTCACATGGGTCCTTTGTATCACCATGCCAATACCCAGCTGGTGTTGGCACCAGAGTGGTCCTGCAGGCTCTGCATTGTGGGGCTGGTGACACACAGAGCCAGGCAGAAAGCCTGCTCTTCTCTGTAATCTTTGTTTGAGAATTGGCAAGATATCCTGCAAGGATGTGTCAGTGCACCATGAAAGCTTGATCAGCAGCCAGGGCAGCAGGGTTTTGCTGTCCTGGGGGGCACCAATGCCCTCGGTGCCCTGTCCCTCATCCCCAGCTCCGTGTGCCTTTCCTGAGAAGCCCAGACCAGCCATCTTCAGGCTTGTTGGTGGCAGCGTAACAGGTTTGCTCATCTAGGACACAGTGTGCTTCCTAATACTCTTCATCACGGGAGAGGAGGCGGCGTGCAATGACAGAAGCAACTTCCCTGCAGCTTCCCGAGGGAGCTAGTTAATTCCGGCTTTCCCTTTATAGCCTCGCACCAGTCAATCACAGCGTGCACTCCCCTGTGGAACCAAGCACTGGGGCCACGCTGGTGGCACTGGGGGCGGGCAACGTGGGTGCCCTGGTGCTGCTGGGCTGCGCTGGATTTGGGCGCTGGGTGTGCCAGGCTGGGAGAGGGTACCCACAGGCTCCGTGCCAGCCATAACCCCTTCCTCTCGCCCTCACCCCTGTGCCTGGGGCTGACCCTCTGTCTTTGCTTCCACAGGCTTTGTGCTCCAGTACTCGGTGGACAACAGCGAGGAGTGGAAGGACGTGTTCATCAGCTCCTCCGAGCGCTCCTTCAAGCTGGAGAGCCTCAAGTGTGGCACGTGGTACAAGGTGAAGCTGGCGGCCAAGAACAGCGTCGGGGCCGGGCGCATCAGCGAGATCATCGAGGCCAAGACCCACGGCAGAGGTGAGCCAGCCCCGCCGTGTCCCTGGGGGGGGACACAGGGCGGTCCCGTCCCCACCACGGCCCTCCTGACAGCCCCTCTCCCGCAGAGCCCTCCTTCAGCAAGGACCAGCACCTCTTCACCCACATCAACTCCACGCACGCCAGGCTGAACCTGCAGGGCTGGAGCAGCGGGGGCTGCCCCATCACCGCCATCGTCCTGGAGTACCGGCCCAAGGGCAACTGGGTGTGGCAGAGCCTGCGCACCAACAGCTCGGGCGAGGTGTTCCTGACGGAGCTGCGCGAGGCCACGTGGTACGAGCTGCGCATGAAGGCCTGTAACAGCGCCGGCTGCGGCAACGAGACCACGCAGTTCGCCACGCTGGACTACGACGGCAGTGAGTGTGGGGACAGGGCGGGGGGGACACACTGCAGCGGGGTCCTGGGGCACTGATCACCCACCCGCCCGCGCTCTGCCCTAGGCACCATCCCTCCCATCAAGTCTGCCCAAGGGGAGGGCGACGACGTGAAGAAGCTCTTCACCATCGCCTGCCCCGTGATCCTGGCCACGCTGGGAGTGGCCCTGCTCTTCATCATCCGCAAGAAGAGGAAGGAGAAGCGGCTGAAGAGGCTCCGAGGTGAGACAAGGCTTGGCACACAGGACCAGGTTATGTTTCTGGACCACCTTGTTGTGCCCTAAACATTCCCTTACAAAAACCCCCTTGTTTTTGTATCTCCTGCACAGATGCCAAGAGTTTGGCTGAAATGCTGATCAGGTGGGTCTCATTGCTGCCTGTGGCTGGTGCTGGGTGGGGAAGCAGGGGAATGCTTGGTGTCGAGGGCGGGTCCTGGATGCTTTTAAGCCCAGGTTCAGCCCTGTTTAGGTCAGATCTTCCAGGGCTCAGGCCTGCAGAGGTTGTGTCGGTCCCCCTGTAGCACAGCAGCCTGTTGTTGCTGGCTGTTCCTGCCTGCTGGAGGGTCCTGGCACCCATCCTGGAGCTTGCCTGGGCAGAGCTGAGCCCCGGGTGGGTTGGTTGGTGCCAATGCCCAGCCCATCCTAGGCTGGAGCCGCCGGGGCTCTCTCCGGTAATGGCCGGGTCTGCGTCCCCTCTTACCTCACAGCAAGAATAACCGCAGCTTTGACACGCCGGTGAAGGGGCCCCCGCAGGGCCCCCGCCTGCACATCGACATCCCACGGGTGCAGCTCCTCATCGAGGACAAGGAAGGCATCAAACAGCTGGGTAAGCACAGGCAAATCTCCCATCCCCCTGTGCCCCTGAGTGCCAGGGGAATCCCAGAGATGAGCTGAGTATGGGTCAGCAGGACCCTACAGCGAGCTCCTGGCCAGAGAAAGGTCTGAGCTCCAGCTTCTTCCCACAGGGGATGACAAAGCCACGATCCCAGTGACGGACACGGAGTTCAGTCAGGCAGTGAACCCCCAGAGCTTCTGCACGGGCGTCTCGCTGCACCACCCCGCGCTGATCCAGAACACGGGGCCCCTCATCGACATGTCGGACATCCGCCCCGGCACCAGTGAGTGGCGGCAGTGCTGGGGAGGGGGGTGCTGGGAGCAGCACGGCGGGCTTGTAGACCCCTGTCCCCCAGCAGTGGCCATGCCCCAAAGCAGCTGCTGGTAAGGCAGGAGAGGGCAGTGCTCCAGGGAGGTGGGACGGCATCCTGGCTGTCTGTGGGAGGGACCCACCGTGACCGTGTCACCTTCGTGCCTTAGACCCCGTGTCGAGGAAGAGCGTGAAGTCTGCGCACAGCACCCGCAACCGCTACTCCAGCCAGTGGACCCTCACCAAGTGCCAGGCGTCCACCCCGGCACGGACACTCACCTCGGACTGGAGGACAGTGGGCTCCCAGCACGGCATCACGGTCACCGAGAGCGACAGCTACAGCGCCAGCCTCTCGCAGGACACAGGTGTGCCAGCACTGCCCGGGCTCCCTGGCACTGCTGCTGGCAGGGATCTGCCTCTTGGGGTGCACAGAGTCATTGGGCATGACCCCAGACTGTGAGGTCAGGGTGACTGCAGAAATAGAACTTAGTCAGTGGGATCATGGAACCATGACTTGGTGGCTCTGAGCAGCCAGACCTGTGCCCAGCTCTGGGAACAGGTAGAGTCATAGAATCCTGGAGTGGTATGGTTTGGAAGGGACTTTTAAGATCATCTTGCATCACCTGCCATGGCAGTGACACCTTCCACTAGACCAGGTTGCTCCACACCCTGTCCAGCCTGGCCTTGCAGGTGGCTGGGCATTCCTATGATGACAGTGACATGGAAAAAGGCATTCTCAGGGCAGGAAAAACTCCCAGGTAGGTGACACATCCTCTCCTCCACAGACAAGGGCCGGAACAGCATGGTGTCCACGGAGAGCGCCTCGTCGACCTACGAGGAGCTGGCGCGCGCCTACGAGCACGCCAAGCTGGAGGAGCAGCTGCAGCACGCCAAGTTCGAGATCACCGAGTGCTTCATCTCCGACAGCTCCTCCGACCAGATGACCACGGGCACCACGGACAACGCCGACAGCATGACCTCCATGAGCACCCCGTCCGAGCCCGGCATCTGCCGCTTCACCGCCTCCCCGCCCAAGCCCCAGGACAGCGAGCGCGGCAAGAGCGTGGCCGTGCCCATCCCACACCGCGCCAGCAAGAGTATGTACAGCTCCTGCCCTGCCCCAGAGCTGTCCCACCGCCCCAGGAGTCCTTCCCATTCTTGTATCCCCTTTGCGTTCTCAGTATTTCTTCCCACCCTTTAATATTCTTTCTCTCTTGCTTAATGTTGTCCCCCATTTCTTCTGGTATTTCATCCAATTCTTAGTATTCCTTTCAACTCCTTACTATTCCTTCAAGTTCCTTCATGTCTTTTTTCCCAGTTCCTTGGTATTTCTCCCCATTCTTTAGTATTCTTTCCCATTCCTTAGTCTTTCCTCTCCCCCCCCCCATATTTTACTACTCCTTCCCCTTCTTTTGTATTCCTTTGCATTCCTTAATATTTTTTTTCCCCATTCCTTGGTATTTTTTAAATATTTTAATAGCAGTAATGCTATAGGGAGAGAGGTGTTATATGTTACAAATATAAAAGACAAAATAATAAGTGTTTTACATCTACATGTAAATCCTTAAATTAAGGTACTACAGCTGCAGATGATGCTACAGAACACAATTAAAGGCAGGAGTGTAATACAACAGAAATATAACACTATAACACCTATAAGAGACAATATAACAATGCTGGGTCTTATACATACATAGACATAAAACCTTAAATTAAGGTGATAACTATATATGATGCTGTATAACACAGCATAGCAGAATCTATTATTGCAGCACAGTCACTACTTACACTGGCAGAGTAAAACCTTCCATATAACTTATCTATCACACTGCTGTGGGCTCTAACAGGTGCTGCAGAGAGTAGAAGGGATATTTACCACGATGCTTTTACAGATCAGAAGGTGATCTTCACCTGCAGAGGTACCACTGTGATATATCACAGATTAAGAGCAAGTACCCTGCCATACGTGACATACTCATCCTATAGTGTGTATTTGCTATCACACACTCTTACACCAACGGGCCCTGTGTTCTGTAGGAGATGTCGTGGATGTACAGGAAATATTTACACACAAAAAACACAGATATGTCCCATCAATACTTGTTTGCATCACAGTAATAAAATAACATATAATACATTGCATATACATAGTATGCTGTATTATAGATAGCTGAAAACATAATAATACATAAAAAAGAATGCTGTGATGGTGTTAAGATCTTTTATTACGCTGCACACTTAGCAGTACATTATTACTACTCTTACAATTATAATGCATTCTTCCCCTTAGAATTAATACATTAGCACACTCAGCAGTACGTCGTTGTTCCTTTTCCATTATAATGCATTATTACTCTATACAGTACAATATTACCAACAGTGTTATCATGGTTTATTACTCTTGCATGACAATATTACCAATAGTGTTACATTATGATACCTTTGTAGGACATTGTGTCCAACATCGCCCACTGGAGTTTGACAGGTTGGGGTTGATGTGGGGATGTGTTCGGTATGGCGGGACACCATCACGTGCAGAGGGTGTCGTTCTGGAGCCTCACGTGCCTCCTCTTGCCTCGGCAGGTGACTACTGCAACCTCCCGCTGTACGTCAAGTCGGACGCGTTCTTCCGCAAGCCGGATGCGCACGAGCCGTGCCCGGTGGTGCCGCCGCGGGAGGCCTCCATCCGCAACCTCGCCCGCGCCTACCACGCGCAGGCCCGGCACATGACGCTGGAGCCCGGCACCAAGCCCCTGGGGCTGCCTCCCCCGGCCTCGGCCGCAACCACCTTACCTCAGAGGACTCTCCCCATGCCCGGCACGACCGGCACCGTGGCCGCGCCCGCCGCCAGCGCCGCCCCGGCTCCCCCCGCCGCGGCCGAGCCCCCCGTCGTCGCCGCCGCCGCCGAGACACGGGTGCCCACGCACTCCAAAGTGGGGGGCTCCAGGGACTCACTGCTAGAGATGAGCACGTCGGGGGTAGGCAGGTCTCAAAAACAGGGCGCCGGAGCCTACTCCAAGTCCTACACGCTGGTGTAGGGCCACCCACCGGATGCTGCTCGTCCCGTCCCCCCCACCCCACAACCCCGCGCCATTTATATTTAATTAACAAACTTGTACATAACGAACTCTTTTGTATAAAAATGAAGCTATTTTCTTCTTCTCCGAACAGAAAAAGAAACCAGGGCACAAAGAATTTGATGTTACAGATTTAAAAATATAATATATATGTAAACATATATATATATTTCACATCATTTTGAAAGGGGCACAAGGAAAGACTCAGCGACTTTTTTTTTTTGTTTTTCTTTTCTCTCCCTGATCTTGTTGGTGGTTTTAAAAAGGAACGTCTCCGAGACATTGCATGCTATTTTACTGTTCTGAAAACAGCAGGAGTTGCTTCAATTTGCAAATGCTTATGTGTTAATACCTTTTTCTATGAAAAAAAACCCAGCGCTGTGTGCAATAAAGGTTATGTTTATACGTGGGCGTTTGTTAAGTGAGCAGGGAATTAAGGCAGAGCAGGGCAGGAGGATGGAGAGGGACAGCCCAGGGCAGCCAATGTACAGAAACACTAAGACATGGGATTAAATATTAAGGAATACTGAGAAAAGGGATTAAATATTAAGGAATACTAAGGCACTTACTGACCTGCAGAGCCGCGGGGCAGGAGGAGAGTCAGGGATGGGAACAAGGTCCTGAGCGGGACAGCCCAGCCACAGCCAGAGTGTGGCACAGCACTGGTAATCCAGCTCCAGCCCAGGGTGAACCAAAGTGCCAAACAGGAACCCTGGCCCAGCTCATCCGGAGGGGTGAACCGGTGCCGGGACCCTCGAGAGCCACAGCACGGCCCCGGCACCTCGAGGTAAGTGCAGGGCAGCTCCAGCATCGTACCCAGCACAGCAGCTCCTCCCAGCAGGGCCTGATTCCCTGGGATGTGGAGAGCAGGAGCAGCAGCACCACTGCTGAGCACAGAGAGCGGCGAAACACGGCCCGTGGTGGTGAAGTGCAGCACAGTGAGGAGCCCAAGAAATCCAGCACAGTGCCCTGGGTCGTGATGATGTGTCTGCCTTCCATCGTGGTGAATCATGGCACAGGACACGGTACAACACTGCACAGCTGCCCCAGGACACAGGGCATTGTGGCACACCACAGCACAGTGCAACACCATAAAGCCTGGAACAGCCCCCACCATAATTTGGTCTTATTTTTCCCTTTTGTTTTCACCACCAGCCACAGCAATAAACCAAAGAGATGCAGGTTCTACTTCCCCCTTTAATATGTGGTGGTGAAAACAAGAGCAGGTGAAACTCAGGCAGGAGCCAGGGGCTCTCAGCCCTTCTTACCTGTTCTGCTACCCCAGGAAGGCAAAAATAGCTCAGGCCTTTATTAACTCTTGTTCTAGTAACCCAAAGTACAACTTCATCTTCCTGAGGAGCTTCTGGTGCTTCGAGGTCTAATTAACAAACTGCACTTTCATTTCCTTATTTCCTGTAATTTATAAGCTCAAGTTTTCATGAGTTCTCCATCCATGCTTGCTACCCACTGGTTCCAGCTTTTTCCTTGCAGATACACTTCCTATTTTAACTCAAACCAGCAGCTGGAGCATCTATGCACAGGTTTGTACCATTCTCTTTTTTTAATCCCCTCTTTACAGGGTTTAATTCATCAGTTATAATCAAGTGCTGCAGAGGTCACTTTTTCAGTATCTCCATGATTTTTTTTACAATGTAATACCCAAAGAAAAATTACATAGAAATACAGTGACTGGTGCTACTGGTGACATTACCTGCAGTCTCCCCATGCAGCAGTCCCCTTCCCTGCCTGCTGGCACACTGGTCAGCAGATCCTCCTTTGCCATCTGGTTCTTCCTAACTAAGGTAACTCCTGAAATCCTGCAGAGCTGGAAGCGCTTTGGCAAGAGCCTGGCAGCTGTTCACCCCTGGGGCTGGAGAAGCAAGCTGTTAAGACGATTTCTTATGCCCATTTTTTATGGGTTTTGGCCACTATTCAGGTACCACTCGGCGCCAACCTCTGCCAAGGAGCATCTTGCATGGAGAGGGGCACCTTCCCCACACAGGCTGGTGTGGAGGCATCAGGGGTGATGCCCCAAAATAGCAGCCAGGGCTGCTATTTCCCACCTGTGTTCTTGTACCAACCCCCCCATTAACCCCTGTACAGCTTTTCTTGGGGACTAGGCATGAGTTTTCTTATAATTCAATTTTAACAGCTCTTTGGAGACAAAACCATGGGAAGTTTCCAGCTTGGCATGAAGGAACACACAGATTTTGCACTGTGCTTGTACACAGAGCACGAGCACAGCAGCTGAATGGGGTCAGTCAGGCAACCCACGGGTCCCCACAGCAACTTGTCCCACACTGGCCAGTGTTTGCCATCAACCAAGGGAAACCAGTCCTGCCCATTCTGTCTCTCCCCAGGAGCAGTGGAGAATGCTGACAGCAAACCAGCACCTCTCAAGCATTTTTGTAAGGATTTCAAAAGCAGTTCAGAGCACGTTAGACTTATAAACCTTTACACAGTTATAGATTAAAGGAAAAAAAAAAAAGGCAAGTGCCCAGCCCCATCTTAAAGCAGGGTCACCACTAGGCAGCACCTCCAAAAATGCCAATACCAGGCTCAGAATAGAAGCAGAAGAGAAATTAGAATTAGAAATAGAAAAGGCAAGCGTGTTTAGCTGTAAGAATAAGTAGATTAGCAAGATAAAAAGCAGGACAGATTAACAGAGATTAATACGTCTTTATTGGAATTGGCTAGTACAGATTTCCTTCTACATCTTAGCAAGGATTCTCCTCCTTCCCTTCCCCAGCAGGCACAAGCCTGCACAGTTTAACACAGCCCAAGTTTCCAGCACTCCCCCATGAGACCCCAACACCCCCCTGCTCCCAGCGAGCCCACTGCCCTTTGCCACAGCAGGATTTGCAGGAGAACAGTGAATTCAAGCCACACCAGCCTCACTCTGCCTTCAGCAGCAAACAGACAAAAAGTTCTCAAGCTCAGAAATCCAGAGTTTCAGTTCAGATCTGCTTTACCAAGCTGTCTTGCACAGCAGTGCAGCCAGACCCTGGGTTACCTGCCACACACACCTCCCAGTGACAGACCCACTGTCACCAGCCCTGCTCCAGAGGAGAGCCACGAGCACTGGATGCCAGCACAGCCAAGCACAGGCAGAGCCCAGACACCCAACACCACCCCTGACAAGCTGAAGGTAAGTAGGGGCAGCTCGGGACAGAGCCCTGGTAAGGAGGTCTGAGGGTAATTACAGCTGGAGAGGAAAACAAAGGGCTCTTGGGGCACAGCTCAGCAGATCTGCACAGAAACCCCAACAGCAGCACCAGCAAAGCAGCACTGGAAACCACGCTCAGGGCTCTGAGCCAGCAGCCCCTCCATGCCCTGCTCCTTCCCACAGACCCCCCAGCCCCCCTCACCCCCCTGCTCACAGCGAATCTCCTGTTCCTCTGCTGGCCCAGAGCTCTGTGCTCTCACATTCCCTCTTTCAAGCTGCAAACACCGGCACTCAGAGACACTCAGACCCAAGACTCTCCTGGGGGTCCTGTCCCTGCCTGCCCAGCAGCAGGTCTCTGTTCAGCTTTGCTGCACCAAAACCCCGGACCAAGGGGCTGGGTGGGCTCTAACCCAAACACCAGTGTTACCAGAGGGCTGTCTCAGGAAGACAAGCAGGTTCAGCCTCAGGAGACAGAGTCCCACCCCACACCTCCTCTGGCACCCCAACCAATTCCCCCCAAGAAAAGGTAAGATCAGCTCACAGCTCAGCTCCCCAGTTGCCTGCAGCGCGTCCCCTCGGTGACATTCCCGCTCCAGGCTGGCTCCTGGACACTGTGCTGGCACCTCTGCCAGCCAGCCACCCAGAGCAGAGGACAGAGGCAGCTGTTCCACCCAACTCCAGGAGCAGAGGTGCAGGGGAGGGTCAGTGCTGAGTGAAACAAGCCCCAGCTCGGCAGGGACCATCCAGCACACCCACCATCAGCTGTGCAGGGCCCCACTCCCACCCACACAGCTGCTGGGACTCACCCCCTGTTCCAAGGTCCCCAACAGCCCCTCTCCAGCTGTACCCTGGCCCACGAGGCAACGCTGTGGGGGGAAGGACTGAGCAGGATGGAGAGCTCGCTCTGAGCGGCGACCAACACAAGGGCAGAGAACCTACACCCGCACCAAGGGGATGCAGGTGTAGGTTCAGGGGGCAGGTTCACAGTCACCACAGCCCCAAATGTCTCTGGGGTACAGAACAGACAAAGAGGGGGGACAGTGCAGGGCACGGGTGGCTGATGTATCTACTTCTTTTCCTCCGAAGGGTCGCTGAAGAACTTGCTATCCTTGCTGGCATCAGGGGTCACATCACCTGGGGTGACAACAGAGCGTCAGTGAGCACCTGCAGTGCTGGTGGCCCTGAACAGGCTGCATAGAGCAGGGCAGGGCTCTGGCATCACCCCCACAGGGGCAGTGGCCTCCCCAGGCTCCCAGACAGGACATCTTTCCTCGCTGGGGAGGTCAAAGAGGCTGGAGAGATCAGAGCGCGAAACCACAACTTCCACTGGCTCACAGAGACATCTCCAGGGCACAGGGAGCAGGGAACAGGAGGCAAAGCAAAGCCCAGCCTCCCTGGCAGCACTAAGCCCTCTATTTACACAGCTCCACTCCCCAAAGACAGCAGCTTCCCCACGTTTAATCACCACGTATGATGCTCACTTACTTTCGCGCACACAAATAAGATTAGAAAAAAAGCCCGGCACTGTACAGCAATAAAGCTCTCACGCTGACAAATGGGAGCCCTCCCCACTCCTGCTTAATGTGGCATTAGGGAAGTATTGTGAAATTCAACAGGAACTGCATCAAAGCCACTCAGCAGTGCTCCTCTAAGCCAGTGTGTCACTGCTAAGCACCCCCCGAGCAGCCATCAGGAATCCTGGGGCCAGATGCTGCTGTATAAACTCAGCGCTGTCACCTGAACCCATTTCCCTTCACTGCCTAGAAGGAATTGCACAGTAAAAAGATAAATAGGAGGAGTCCACGTTGGGAAGGGGCTCCCTCCTGCCCTGCTTAACAAGACACACCATCAGCTGTAAATCCTGCCCAGTGCACAGGTCCAAGGGCAGAGGCTGAGGACCACGGGGCAGGTACTGCTGTGCCTGGCAGGAGGAGCCCTGGCTGTGTGGGCTGCCCAGAGCTCCACAGGAGACACAGCTGCCCAAGGAGCTCAGCCACTGTCAGCCTGGGGACCTGCACCCACTGCAGGGCAGTGAAACCCCCCAAGCAGCTGGCCAGAGCTCCTGGTCCATCCAGGAGGGATGTCACAGCAGCAGCACCCCCAGCCCCCACTGCCCCTTATCCGATTGGCACCAAGATTAGAACTGCTCAAAATCCTCTTTGCTGAGCCCTTGACTTCAGCAGAGGGGCAGAGCCTTGGAGACCAGAGCAAGGAGCAAAGGGGTCTGAATTCCAGGAGGGTTTACCAGAAGGAGAAGAGGAAGAGGGGTGTGAGTCCCCCCCAGCACGATCCCATGGGAGTGAGCGGGGCAGGTTTCACGGGAAGAGGGGAAGAGGGATTTGCACAGCCACACATGTACTGTTATACATTCAGTTATGCATTCCTGGGACCTTCACTGGCTGATACTACACATTTTAACAAATACCTCACCATTAAATATCCTTTAATAATGTCACAGGGACAGATTTTTGGAAGCACAA
The DNA here is from genome assembly GCA_035583135.1 of Lophotriccus pileatus. Taxonomy (NCBI): domain Eukaryota; kingdom Metazoa; phylum Chordata; class Aves; order Passeriformes; family Tyrannidae; genus Lophotriccus; species Lophotriccus pileatus. The sequence continues at coordinate 5,737,959 of JAWWES010000067.1, forward strand.
AGACAGCAAGAAGGCTGCAGGTGCTACAGTGCCTGCTCTCCTGCTGCATCCATGGTCCCAGCCCGAAGTTTTCCCTATTACTTGGGCTGGGGTTTTTTTTCCTGCCTCCCTGCCTGCCCCATACTCACCTTTGTCTCCAGAAAGTGAGTAGATGCTGTTGTGCCGAGAGCTCCTGCCTCTCTGGAAAGGTAGAGAAGAAAACTGAGAGTCATTTATATCCCAGGCAGAGCCAGTGAGGACAGTCCCTTTCAGGCCAGCTGGGAATCTCTGAGAGGGACAGGACCAGCCCCACCAAGCTTCCCACTGTCCATTCCATTCCCTTCGGGAAACTGGAACATCGTTACTGTTGTTCCCTTAAAGAGCACTGATTAATTAATCTGCATTTGTGAAAAGACCTCCAAGGAGAGGCAGGAAAGAATTTTCTATCCAGAAAACTCTCCCCCTCTGCCCATGCCCTCTGCTCTGAGCAGTCTGCCTGGGGCTGTTCTCCTGCAGCTGCCCTGGGGGTGCCCCCAGCCCTCACCTCGCTGTCCCGACTGGTGCGGCGGCTCTGGGACACACACTGGATCTGCCAGGGCAGGGGCTGGTACACCAGGTAAGGCAGGGGCTCCTCACGGAACAGGTTGGTCTCCAGCTGCACACAGAAAGGGTTTGCAGCAGGTCAGGGGACAGGAGAGAAGGGGGAAGAGCAACAGGAGTTGCCGCTCCTCCACGCGCATCACCGGTGATCAGAACCCTTCCTTGGGCAACACTGAGGCCATGGGGCTCCCAAACCTCCCAGCCAGGGTTTAAGCAGGCACAGAAGGCCATTCCCACCAGGATGAGTGGAGACCACTGCCTCCTCTGCCTTCCCCCATGGAAAGCAGCCCGAGGCAGGGGAGAAACAAAACAGAAGCAACAAATCCTCACTGCTGCCAGGGCAGCCCCGACTCACCTGCCTGACCACCCTCACCACGAAGAACAGCGCTGTCATCAGGGTGCCCAGCATGGCTGGGGTGTCCCAGGGGCTCCCTCCGTCCCGGGAAGGCACAGCTCTGGGAGCAGAGCACGGTGATGTCCGAGCAGCCAGGGACTGAAGTGTCCCTCCTTGGGCAGGCAGAGGCCAAGCCCCTTAATGAGCTTAGGGCTCGAGCTCCTCCTGGTGAAGTAATTGAGCCCTGCCCTTTCAACTTCTAATCACGGAGTTTCTCCAGCAGACACACTGCTGGCATTCCAGGAAAAGCAAATCCCCTTCCCCACGCACACGGGCAGGGCAGTGAGCACAGCTCAGATCATGGCAAAACCCCCACAGCAGGAGGCTCTCACAGCCCAGACAGGACCTGGGATGTCTCAGAGCTGCCCTGTGCTCTTTGCACAGCAGCTGCTCAGGACTGGGGTAGGGAGCCTGTCCCCAAAAGTGCCAACCCAGACAGCTCGTGCTGCCATCAGAGAGCTCCTCTTACCCAGCTCTCCAGCAGGCAAAGACACACCAGTGCAGACCATACACAGCAGGAACTGGGGCAAGGCAAGGCTTGGTGCTGGTGTGTTTTCTTTTTAAGGACAAAACTATCAGCCTCCACTTCTGCATGACCAGGATGCACACACTGTGCTCACCAGCCCTCCAGCTCCCATGGGTGGCTGCTGGAAGCCACAGGGGGACAGGAACAAGCCATGGGAAGAGAGAAGAACATCACCAATCCTCCCTAATTCCTAGGGAGAGCATTACTCAGCAATCCCACCACAGGATCCCAAAAGCACCCAGAGCACTGCTGGGGGAATTCCTGGCTGCTCCCAAATACATGGGAAATCAGCAGCCACAGCCAATCCCCAGTTACACAATTTTAACAGATCCCAGGTTGCCAAAGAGAAGCTCCAGCTCAACACCCTGTCTCGGGTTTGGAGTTTTGTTTTAGCTTGTTCTGTCCCTGCATTTGATACCCTGACCAGATACTTAAAAGAATAATGGTAATGAAGCCACAGCGAGCTGGAGTGGTTTTGGAACCTGCCAGAAATGACCTTGACAAAACATGAGACAGCCCAGAGACAAGCAAGGGAAAGATGTGAGAGGCTGGATATCCAGAGCTACAACAAAACAGAGCTACAATCATCACCATCACACAAAACAGGCTCATGTTGATTTAATTTTGTACAAAACCAGATACAGCTGCTATCCCAGGTTTTAACAGGAAAAAGGAACATGTTTCAAACTGAGTTATTGTTAAAAAACTGGCATTTCTCTGCAGCACTAATCCATGCTTCTCCCAACACACAGAGTGATCTCAGTGACACAGCTTTGGCCACAGTGAGCCAGAACCATGGAGTCCCTTCTAAAACACCTGACTGGAAGGATTGCCATGTTTCCCCCAGTATCCAGGAAACTGAAAGCAAAATCCCTACAGACAGGGGTTTGTGTAATCCAACAGCAGATGGGAAACCCGTGTTTTGATCCCTCCCTTCCTACAGAGGGCTAAGGCTGGCTGAGTAATTACAAAAATTCTAAGAACACCAGCAAAAAAAAAAATTAAAATAAAACATACAGACATTCTTGAGAGCTTTAAAATGATGTTCATCAAAAATATATTTCTATTTGCATGTAAACATCCCCCTGCCATGCTCACGGCGTGTGCCAGCACACACCAGCCAGGAGCAGAGCAGGAGGGGGCTGTGCATCATCACCCACCCGAGGAGCACACACAGCACGGAGGGTGAGGGGCATCTCAGGAGAAATGGCTTTGAAGATCATTTTTCACAGATGGGATCCCTTGAAGTGCAGGCGTCCTCATCAGGCAAAAATGGCTCGGCATCTTTTCAGGGCATAAAATATTTAGAGTCAGCGCGGGGAAAATACTGACAGAGACAAGCAAAGACCACGTTCCTGCTCAGCAGTACCAAATCCTGACCCCTCCCCACTGGGCAGAGCAGCACCATCTGCCCCTCCCAGCCCGTGGGATACACTCTGGACACGGCCCTTCCCAAGGAACACGACTGCAGCCACCCAGTGAGCAAAGCCACGAGCCACCATCTCGCAGCTGAGCACCAGGAGCTGCTCACCCCAACCCCTCAGCCAGCTTTCCAGCCTCCGCTGCCACGGAGAGCCACTCCTGGCTCAGTTCCTATTGCTTCCACCCCAAACAAGCAGAACATTCCCCAGGAGACAGGACCTGTCATTCCCTGGTTTTGTCCCCACACTCTGCACCATTCCACTGCTCCTTGTCCCTGCTCACACGTGCCACAGCCCAGCTGACACGGCCCACCTGCCAGGGAGCGTTTGCTGGGCATCGGTGCAGGCTCATTTCCTGACACATTTCCTCCAGCACAGTCTCAGCTGGATTCAAATCCTCCCCCTTGACCAGTTACTCAAAGTCCTCCGTGATTCACAGCCCTGCCTCACCACTGCCAGAATACTAATGAGGGAAATGTTGATTTATCGAAGCCCTGATATGTCACCGCTGGATTAAATAGTCTATAAAGTATATTTGGACACATTACAGGATTAGAAGAATCCACCTGGGAAGTTTGCTTCCTCCTTCCTCCACTCTCTTGCAGAGAGACTTGTTTTCAAGGACACGCAGACACAGCAGTGGTGGCTGGGTGGGCATCACTGAGACCCAGCACACCACAGGGAGACCCCCACCACCTCTCCAGAGAAAAATCCCACCTTTTAGTAGTGGTACACCTTAATTTCCCTGTTTTCATCCATTCCCAGCTGGAGGAGGCTGGGGCTGGTGCTGCTGGCCGGGGGCTTCTGTGCACGCGGGGAGAGAGGTCTGGCAAGTTGGGTGAAGGAAAAGCCTGGCTTAGAGCAGGAATTAGCACACCTGAGCACAGCCAGACAGGGCAGGTACTGAGGTACAGAGCCAGCCTTGTCCACACACGCTGTATTTAGCCTGCTGCATCCCAGTCAAATGGAATTAAAGGGGGATTAGGGAATTCAGAGGTGCACCGTGCTCAGGACAGCACAGAGGCCCCAGGGATTTGCACCACACAGCCTGCAGCAGGGAGCAGGAGCACAATTAAAGGCCAGACCCAGGTAAAGGATACGCTTTTGAGTCCTTCCTGAAGCTTTTCAGCCATTTCTTGTTGCTCTCGATCATTCCTTCAATGCTCATCTTCCCTGGCTCACGGAACTTGGAATGCTGGAACTGCCGGATTTGTTCACTGTGGCA
>JAWWES010000067.1:5742203-5767622 GCA_035583135.1 Lophotriccus pileatus
CCAAAATCAACAGTCTTTATACCTAGGTGAATTTGCTTCCTTGTGCTGTGGACACACTGTCCCTACAACCTGCCAAGGACATGGAGTTCAGGAGGCAGAGATGGTGATCCCTGTGTGCCACTCACAGGAGGCTCCCAGTGAAGCTGCTCCTTTAGGAACAGCTGCTTCCCTGGGTCTGTATTAAAGAGCAGGATGACAGGATCAGCCATATGCTGCACTTCTGGAATGAGCTTCTCATTCCTTATCCCATTAGCACCCTTCCTGTCAGCAGCTCCAGTGCATCTGCCCTTCCAGCATCGGAAGGGTGAGACAGTCAGAACTTGCAGGGCTGAGAAACCAAAAGTTAAATGCAAGGAAGCAGCGTGGATTAAGGACAGGAGACTCACCTGGGAAATACCTGTGCCATTTCTCTGCCAGCATGCTGTCCACTGAGCGCCCTGAGATGGAGAGGCTGGAGCTCAGCCCACTGCTCCAGGCCCACCTGTCGGTGGAAGACACCCTGGAAACGTCCCCCAGGGAGCTGCCTGCCCGCAGGCCTGCCAAGGAGGAGTATGTGGACAGAGGGATGCCATCACGGGCTGTCGAGGCGAAGAGGGGAGTGTGGTGATGGCTCAGGGAGTCCAGGACACCCAGGACCCCGTTCAGCTCGCTGGTGATACACTGCAGAGAGGCCCTCAAGTGCTGGATCTTGTCCAGCTGCGGGACAGGCCATAAATCTGTCCTCAAATCAACTGGAGAAAGAGAGGAGAAAAAAGGGGTCGCAGGCAAGTGCTAACAGGAGTGACCTTTGTGCAAGCAACACAACCCTCCTGCCCCTCCTCCCCTGCACAACTCCAGCTACAGGCAACTGAAGGCCAACAAAAAGCACAAGCAGCAGAGAGGGAATTGCAGCAGCCTCTCCTGCCTTGGAGGTGAGGAAGGGGAAACCCAGACTCCTGCAGAACAGCAATACAGCTCTGCAGCAGCAGAGGGAAGAGCTGAAACCAGATTTTATAATGCACAGAGATTTCAAGGGCAAGTTCAGGCATAGCCTCCATCCCTCTTATCTGCCACTACAGGCAGGAAACAAGTTTTTCCAATGAGGTTTCACACACAGAGCAGTCCCAACCACGGGGACCAGACCTGCCTTAGACACCACTGAGCACAAGCCAGAATATCAGCAGAGAGGTGAGAGGCAAAGCCAGAACAGCTCTAGAGCCTCACAGGTTGGGCACAGCTCATCAAGCCAGTCAGGCACTTACATTTGGGCTGACACAGTTCTCCAATGGATGCGCTCTCTGTGTCCTCAGAGTCGCTCAGATCAAAAGTCACCACCTTCTTGCACGCAGCACTCTTCAGTGTATCCTCATCTGAGAGCTGGCCAGGAGGAAAACAAAGCAACAAAACCTGCTGTATCATCCCTGAAACATAAAAGCTGCTGGAAATCTGCCTACAGCTTGTCTACTCAGTCAGGCATAGGTCAAGTGAAGGCAAACTCGTCTTCAGTCCCTGACAGCAAAATCTGAATACCCAGAGACTGCTTAGGCTCTGGAAGTGTGAGAGGCCAAATCCAACAGCCATGTGAATCGGCCCTTCTAGACAGAAGTCAACGTGTTTTGTGCTTTAAATAACCCTCAGAACTCTTGCAGGGCTGGGTTCCCTCTTTGCACCATCCAAAGTCTGTGCTCTTGCATCTGCTGCTGCCCTGCCCAAGGCCACGTGGTCCCAGGCAGAGCCAAAGACATTCCAAGGCTTGCCTTGGTCAGGAGAGCAGACTCCATCCCAGACCTTGTTTTCTCTAGGCTCTTTTCCAGGCTGCTTTCTGCAGCCACACACTCAACAGTCTCCTGTGCTCTCACAGAAATTGTTTCAAAATCCAGCTCTGCTGGCAAACTCCATTCTCTGGCCACCAGCCCCTCAGGGCCTCCAGCCTGGGGGAGGAGGCCAAGAGCTCTGGGCAGGGGGAATGCAGCTGGGAAGGTCCTGGGAGTGATGCTGGTGTTTACCTCCTCCAGCAGTGAAGACTCCAGCTGGCTGAGCTTCTCCTCCTTCTTCTGCAGCAGCACCTGTCCTTTCTGCATGGCCGACTTCATCTTGTCCAAGTGCTTTGCCTCCTGCAGGGGATCAACAGCCAGGCGAGGAGGGAAATTAAACCAGAATGACAGGAAATGATCTATGTCAGCACTTAGGGTGACTCTCATTATCTCAATCTGCTCAGCACAGGAAACGATGCTGCTGGACTGAAACCGCCCCCAAGTCCTCGAGAGCTCGGGAAGTGGACAGCGAGCAAGAGCACGTGGCTCAAGGCAAGGTCAGCCCCAAGGAAAAGGAGGTTTCACTTCCAAACCCCACTTCCAGCAGGGCCACCACACCTGCAGAGCCAGGAACTGACCCCAGGGCTGCGGGACTGTTCGTGTCCACCCCTGTGAATGAGCTCAGGGCTCACCTCCTCCAGGTTGCGGCGCATGCCCTCCAGGAGCTGGGAGCTTTGGGGATCCTGCACCGCCTCCCGCGCCTTCTGCAGGTCCTGGCACCACTGCACCCTGGCAGCCTTCAGCACCGAGTGCCTCTTCCTCATGGAGCGGGTCTGGCGCAGCAGGAACTCCTTGGCATTCCGCAGGGAGGCTCCTTCCGCGGAGATGTAGCTCCGGACGCTGCAGCAGAGAGGCGGGAGTGAGCCCTGGCCGCCCCTGCCCTCCGCAAATCCAGGCTAAAGCATCTGCTTGGAAAACCAGAGCCAAAGGAAAGGCTTTCTGGATACTTGGATACTCACGGATCAGACTGGAAGTCGCTTTCCTCGTGGCTCTGAGAGGCTGGGGAAGCAGGTTCTTTGGGCTCCTGTAAGAATTCAATTAGGAATGAAAACTTGGAATGGCAGCAGCATGGTACTGCCCAGATCCAGAAACAGTGCCTGGGATGTTCTTCATGGGATTTTTGATGGTGAGAGACACATTTCTAACCCAACTCAAGCCCTGCTTTTGACTCCAGTACCCCACACTCCTCTCCACCCACCAATAACAGACAGAAATCAGCAAATACGACTGAGCACAGTGGCAAAGAGAAATGCATCCCCTCAAATGATTTCACACAAAAGGAACAAAAGCCGGGATTTTCAAGAGAGTTACAGCCTCAGATCTCACAAAGCAAACACCTTCAGAGCCTGCTTTACTCACAGCTTGAGTACTTTCTCTCAGGTCTTCAATACGGAGCTCAGCTTGCTTTCTTGGAGACTCCACACCTTCTTCTGCTTCCAGTTCTTTCAGAGTCTCCTGCTTGCTCCTGACTGCTTCCTCCAGCTCACTGCCACAGGAAAAGGCAAGTGGAGGCACTTGATTAGCCTGCAGGCTGCAATGGTGTCCAGATTCCAGGAGGGAAAGGGCCACAGGTGTTGGTTCTGTGCCAAGCATAACCCCTGGCTGGGCAGGAAAACTGCTTCCCACCCTTCCCCAGCAGCTCAGCCAACTCAGGAAAGTCTCTTCTTTGCACTTCAGTGCTCCTCTCACAGCATCTCACTGAGCACACAAGGCAGGTGAGGAGCAAATTCACACCCTGAGCTACTGACAGTGGGGGAAACTGCTCCTACACACCCGATGCGTTTCTGCAGCCTCTGGCTCCGGCTCTGCAGCAGCTCCACCTGCGCCTCCAGCTCAGCCTTCTGGTCCTGCAGCTCCTCCAGAGACCTCCTCAGCTGCCGCACGGACTCGAGGAGGCTGCCGTGCTCCTTCCTGCTCTCCTCCAGGCGCAGCTCAGAGGCCAAAGCAGCTTCCTGGGGGAAAACAAAACCAAAAATTCCCCTCGCGGTCCTTTCCCCAGCACCGAAAGAAGAGGCACGCGCAGCACACAAGGGCTCACAGGGGGTCAGAGCTGCACACAGCACACCCCCCAGGCCTGGAAAAACAGGACTGCCTCTTCTCTTTGGGACACAGCTGGGAGTTAATCCACCTCCCAGCAGGACGGCACTCCAGACTGGGGCAGGGGGGGATTTTCAGCCTCACAGTTCAGAAGCTGCAGTTCCAGCGTGGTGCCCTCAGCCCTGCCCAGGGCTCAGCCATACATACATCCCTTTCCAGCTGTGTCCTCCTGTCCTCATCCAGCAGCTGCTGCCTTTTCCTTCGCAGCTCCTCCTCCTGTGCACAGGTGAGAAAGCAGGTGAGGGGCAGAGCCAGGAGACTGAGCATTTCTGACCAGCCCCCCACGAGGAAGCAGCCAAAGGAACCCCTGTGAGCCCCCCAGGCCGACTCACCTGGCTAAGGAGCTGCTCTGATCTGGTCTGGAGGCTCTTTGCACGGATCTCAAGCTCGTTCTCCGCATCCTGGATTTTTCTTTCCTGCACAGAGATGCTGAGTTAGAGAGAGAATGGCACCAACTCCTCCCTCACCTGGCAGAGCTCTGCCACAGACTGGGAAGAATGTTAGTCGAGTCAGTCCCCCTGTGCTGTGGAGGGTGGAAGGGGCACGGGGTGTGGGGTACCCTGGGCACCCCCACCCAGCCAGGTCACACTGAGCAGAGAGGTGCTCCTCACCTTCTCCCTGTGCCTGTGCTTCAGCTCAGCGAGCCTCCTCTCCAGATCCTCCTGCAGAGCCTTCACCTGGGCGCTGTGGGACTGCCAGAGCTGCACGGTCTCGCTCTGCACCCTTTCCAGCAGCTCCGACCTCCGCTTGCGCTCCTGAGCGGGGCAAGAACCCCTCAGTGAAGCACTGGGCGCTCCAGCAAGTGAACAGACACGGGGGGCACTCTCTGGAGAGCGGTACCTCCTCCTCAAACTGCTCCTTGATCCGTGCTAAGGCCTCCCGGTGCTCCTGTCTCATCCTCTCCATCCTCCTCTCGTGGTCTCTCTCCACCTCCTGCCGCCTCTCGCTCATCAGCTCGCTGAGCTGTGGGGATGAGAGGGAGAGACGTTCCCTTTGAGTGGCAGCATTGCACGACAGAGGCTCCCCAAGAATCAACCTCCCACAGGAGCCCAAGGACTGAAATCCAGAGGGTGAGCAAACACTCACCTCACGCTCATATTCCTTCACTTGGAAGGCTTTTTGCTGCACTTTCTGGTCCGCTCTCTGCAAGTCTTCACGCAGCTGAGCCTCCTGGCTCCTCTCTGCCTCTGCTAGCTGGGTTTGCAGGCTGGAAATGACCTGCCATGAAAGCCACCCACAGAGACTCGTCACCCTTCCGCAGGATCCATTCAGTGCCCTCCTACAGAGAGCCAGCAGCACAGCCCTGCCTGTGCAGTCTCACCACCCCCTGCTTGGAGCACGGCCAAATGCTGAGCCAGACCAGAACCACGTTGGGGAAGTGGAGAAAAATTAATGCCACCCTCCCTGGCCACCTTTGGTGACAGTGTGAGGGGAAAACCCAACAATTTACATACTAAGGACACCGCCTTTACCTCATGATGCTTCTCTTCTGCTGCAGACTTCAGCTGCTGGAGTTCACTTGCAAACTGTTCCTCCAGCTCCTCTACTGCCTATGGAAACACGAGCAAAACAGTCTGGGGACATGCCACTGCAAGATGCATTTGCAATTAAATTCTATCAAAAGAATCAAAAAGAACAATGGTAACCCCCTTCCAGACTGGATCACGTACAAGGTGCCTTTACTCTCTCTGTGCTTTCTCTCTCCCAGGGGGTTTTGATGGATCTCAATCTTGCCGTGCTCGAAAAACTAGAAACTGCCCCATTCAAGGACTCCCCACGTCCCCGGAGGACTAAAGCTGTACCCAAAGTGGTGTTTGGAGCTGATAAAGTGGTTTCATTTAGTTCTGATCTGATAACAGAGCTCGGTTTAGCTTAGCAAGACACACCACTATCCTGCTCTTGTCTTCGAATTCAACGTGGCTTTTAAATCACTGTTAGTTAATCACCGTTGTAATAACAACTGGGGGAGTTCTCCCCTCCTCAGTGTGCCTCTAACAGCCTGCCTGGCACCTTCCCTTTGTGCTTTAAGTGAGCCATAAAGGTACAGGTGTGATTTAAATCTCAGCGTTTCAGCATTGCAATGCCAGCCAGGTCAGCAGGAACAGCTCGGGGCTGGCCCAGGTTTGTAACAAAGATCTCACCTTCGTCTTCTCCCTGTCTAACCTCTCCCTGACCTTGCTCAGGAACTGTTCCTTCTCTCGTTCCAGCTCCCTGATCTCTTTCTGCTGGGCTTCCTCCATTTCCAGCTTCAGGTCCTCCAAGCCAAACTGCTGGTTCCTGTCCAGACTCTCCTCCATCAGCTGCTGGGATTCCCACTCTTCCCTTAGTTTCTGCAGCGTGTCCTCCTGCTCTGCCCTGGTGGGTTTGTAACAGGGACACAGAAGGCAGGATTCAGTCTTGTACAGTCAGGGCTTGGAGCTGCTGCCAGGGCAGGGAAACAGCTCAGAATCTCCACTCTGAGCAGCTGCTGGTGGCGTGCAAAGACCCCCCCTGCCAAACCAGCACAGTTTATGTCCCCAAGGACGGGCACCACAACTTCTCACCTCATCCTCTCCTCCTCTGCCTCGGTCTCTGAGGCGATTCTGGCTCTCAGCTTTGTGAGCCTCTCAGCTTCTTCCTCTCTGACATGCAACTCTTCCTCCTCAGAAACATTTGCCAGATCTTCTTCTGGAGTCCTGGGAGATGAGCAGCCAGAAAGAAAAAGAAAAAAGGTTCAGGAGGTTTTAATATCTTCCAATCACCTCCCCAAGGGCTATAGCTCAGCTGCTGCTCCCACTTAGCATCATTTGGGCAGGTACAGCTTTCTCAGGGCTCCAGATCTCTCATTTCCCCCACACCTGCAGGACCTGCTGCTGGCACAGGAGACGCAGCCCCAGCAGCGTGGCTTTAAAACACGCTATATCATCATAGCTTGCACTTGGTTTGGGGTTTGTTTTTTGCAGGTAAATGAAATCAACTCTCATTTAATGCATGCAGGCTCCCAGGCAAGGTACCTGGATGCTCCATATTTCCATATGACACCTTTTACTACGCACTTTCCCCTTCAGGTGCAATTTCTGCATCTTCCTTCACACCCAGACTGCATCCCCGGGACATCTCCTGTCAAGGTGCTGTTTCTGCTCAGTGTGCTGAGAACATAAGTACCAAGTCCACCAAAACAATATACAAGCCTCGAGAGGAAAAACTCCCCCAGGGAAAGGACACAGCTCCCAGTGTTGCTCTCAGATCCTGGGTTTCACAGAGCCATCCCTTCTGCCCTATTCCTGGAAGATTGTTTGGAAGTCCCTCCATAAAACGCAGTATCAGAGCTCCAGACAGATCCTCTGGGGTAACCTCATCTCCTCTAATGCTCCCATTTCCAGTCCTGTTACTACCATTTAGCCCAGGGTTTGAACATCTGCCAGGTGGCAAAGCTCCAGGCACTGAGCTGGAAACTTCTCCCAGGTTAAACATCAGAGACGAGCCCAGCGTTCCAAAGGCTGCGCGCACGGAATCATCTTGTCTTGCAGGAGGTGGGATGGTGCTCCCCTCTCACTCTTCCCCGAGGCTGCCTGTGTTCTGACAGCAGGGCACTGGCCAGCAGCAATGAAATCACAGCCTGGAAAGGCTCAGGGGACATGGAGTAAAAAAAGCAAGTACCTGAGGGATTTTTCTTTTTGCTGATCAAGCTTCTCTGCTTCCTCCTCCTGCCTTGTCTCCTCCTGGGATTGCTGAATTTTCTCCTCCCTTGCTTGAAATAAATGAATTTCCTCTTGCTCGAGCTCTGTCTCCACATTCTTGGCTATTTCCTCCAGGGATTCTTCCCTAGGCTGATTCAAGGACTGCTGGTGCTTGATTTCCTTCTCAGGTTGCCTACCAAAGAGAGAAAGGTCCTTTGGCAAAAGGGTGACAGAAAATGGAGTAACCTAAAAAAGGAACAGCAACATTCCCCCCAAAGAGTATCAACCCCAAACCAAAAATCTCAGAACCCCCTACTCCAGAAGCCTCACTCAGGCCCACCACTGGTGGATCATCTTGCCAACTCCCAGAGAAGCTCTGACTGATAAATGACACCCAGCCCCAGCTCACTCCTGAATAACTCGGATTTTGGCCCACCAGAGCTCAACTCGTGAAGGCAATACCAGATCATGAAGGATCCAGTAGCTGCAAAGCCCTGGCCAGGCTGGCAGGCACAGGAGCAGATGCCACCAGCACCTGCTTCCAGCCCAGGGGTCGGTGCTTCTGATGGACAAGGTATTTCTCTGCAATTGCAACCTGAAGTGTGCTGGGAGTTTGCCAACTCCAGGCAACAGAAAGCCCCCAGCATTCCAAAAATTCAAACCCAGTCTGGTTCTAATTAAGGTTTGTTTTTTTTTTTCAGACAGACAGCAGCAAAATTATAAGGTCTGAGAGAGGCTGAAGGGGAAGGAGGGGAAAATTGAGATTAGTCTATGAAGAAAAATTTTCATTCTTTGCTAGTGCAAGCTGGAGCAGGAAGGTCTCACTGTGCTGTGAGACTGCCAGCATAAGGCAGAGTGACTTCTGTTCTGCCAGGAATCAGGGAAATAACAGCCCCAGTCACAGAGCCTCGAGTCAGAAGAGAAAAGGTCACTTCTGCAGCCATTAGCGAAAAGAACAAGACAGGAAGGTAGTGGGGTTCTGCAAAATCCTGCCTCACTGGTGCTCCCCATAATGCCACCTGCAGCAGGTGTCCTTTACCAGGCTGCTCTGCAGAGCAATTCAGCCACTTCCACCTTCTTATGGTGCTCTTCCTTCTGCCCCAGATCCTGCTGGAAGGGAGATGCAGCCAACACAGCCGGGTTTGCACAGCACCACAACTCCCAGCAGGGCAGGGCAGACACGGCACACATCCTTCTCCCCCACCCTGTCCCAAGAGGCACTGCCTAATTTTTCCAGTTGCATCTGCTGATGTGTCATTTGACAGAGAATGCAAAGTCAGCACAATCACAGTGACTGAGCTCCTCTGTCTCAGAGGATCCACAAACACCACCCCAAGCACGGCAACGGAAGGGGGGCTCGGGCAGGAGCTCTGACCTCATCACTTCATTATTTCAATGCAAACACTGTTCCCAGTGGCTGCAGAACTGGGGTGACTGGTTGGGTTTTTCCTGTCCCCCCCCACCAAGGGACCAAGGGACACAAGCTGTCACAAGCACGACACCAGCCACTGAAATGAAGCCCTTACACGTCCCGTGGGGCAGACAGCTCCTCTGCATCCACCGGGGCATCCAGCGATCCCTCCTCCTGCTCCAGAGCCGCCTCCTCCCCAGCAGGGCTTTCTGAACCAAAACCCTTCTCTGGTGTTGCACAAGCACGGAGATCCCTCTCGCTTTTGCAGCACAAAAAGAGGGGACAGAAGGCCACATTAGCTCAGCTCAGGTGGACAAGGCAGGGGACACGCAGGTGACAGAGGTGGGCACCAAGCCACGGCTGCCAACGGGACCTGCTCGTCCAACACAGGGCTGCCAAAGCCACAGGGAGGCTCCAGGCCAGTCCCACCACCTCACATCAGAGTAACAGGCAGCTGAGGACGTAACAGGTGCCAGTCTCAAAATGCTGGATCCCTTCCCTGGGTTATCCCCCTCTTCCCAGGTTCTTGGAGAATGTCCCCAAGGTACATCAGCCCTATCAGCAACACTCACACTGCTGTCCAAATTACAGATGGAAGTGTTGGCAGGGCATGTTTGTATCTGCAGTCCTACTTCATCTTGCTAGTACAGAAAGGAGAGACAAGGCACAAAGCAGCTTTACAGGCAGAGAGGAGAGGATGCTCAGCTGGCAAGCAGGTATCAAGTGATAAAGAGAATTCCTGCAGGCAGAACACGTTTTTGGGGACCCTCACACAAACAGCTCCTCCAAGAACAAGGCTGCAAATCCCCTGTCACTCAGCCAATCATTAGGATGGGCTGCAGTTTCTTCTGCTCACGAGTTTTCCTGGCACAGGCAGCGGCTCCTTGGTTCCCAGTGCCCTGGAGAACGTGTAACTCTGCGTGGAGGCCAAGAGCTTTGACACAACTCATCTGTAAATGCCACACTGCGGCTCTCCAAGGAGGAGGGGCTCCAGGGAGCAGGGAGCTCACTGCTCAGCACAGTTTGAAACAAATCACCACAAACAGGCTGAAAACAGCTCTGTTAGACAGCCCAGCCCTCGTGGTAACTGAGGGTCTGGGAGCCAGCATTCCTCTTGGGGCAACAGCTGTCCATGTACCAGGATATAACACAGCTTAATGCTTACACCTGGGCCAGGTCACCTCTGTGGTGGTCTAGAGGGAAGAGAACTGTTCTCATCACAGCTGGACTCTCCTGGCACCACAAAAAGGCACCAGGCTGGCCCTGAGAGCCCTCAGGTACAGGCTCTGCCCAGTGGGGAGCTGGCAGCCCAGCAGGACCAGTGCTGAAACTCGGGGCTGACTCAGAACCACAACAGTCATCAGGCAACAACCACATCTCCCCTGGTTCAACACCACAGGGTTAACAGGTTCAGACCCTCTTGGCAAGAGCGTGACTTTTAGAGCTTTCTAGAGCAGTCAGGGAGCTGTAAGGGAGACAGAAGAGCTGTAAGGGAGACAGAAGGCAGAGCCACAGCTGGGGCAGCCACCAGGAAATGATGGACAGGCAGTTTCACTGCTTACCCAGCCAGAAGTGGTGCTGGGAGAGCGCTGAGGGGGTGGCAGGAGAAGGGAGAGGTTTAGTGGGAAAGACCCTGTGAGAAGCTGCAGCATCTCAGGGTGCTGTGCAGGGGACTCTGTCCAGGTTACACTGAGCAGAGCAGGGAGGACGAGGAGGGAAGGGCACCAGGAGCTGGAGCTGCCCACACCTCCTGAGTTGCTCTGTTTGTACCTTACCTCTCAGCAGCTTTTGTTCTTTTGCTTTGCCCTTCCTCTACACTGGCTTTGCTTTGGTCTTTCTCCTCTTCTCCCAGCTCCAGGGCCTGCAGGTAAAAGCAAACAGGGTGGAGTTTGTGGCTCCTTCACCATCAAAGACCTTAGAGGGGGTTCTGCTGAAGGTCCATGGAATCAGCACTGAGCCCAACAACCACACAGCATCCACAGGCTGTTCCTGAACGTTGGATGTGCCAGCCTCCCCTCCTGAGGGTAACCAAGGGGCTCCAAACAGGACAGGAATGCTTCCAGAAGCACAAGAAGCCTGGGAGCTCAGCTGTCTCAGTGCAGAAGATGAACTCCCTGTCAGCACTAAGCACTTGGGACACAGGTTTGGCTTTTACCTGAAGGTCATTTTACATTCCCAAGTACCACTGAACTTCCTGAAAAATGCAGGATAAAAAAAATCTCCTAAAAGAGAAATGTGACACACAAAGTAGCGTGGTGGGGCCATAAAACAAACTGATGTATTGGCTGGGACCAGAATCACATCAGGGCTCAGTCCTGCCTCCCATCCTGGTTCTAGGGCAGGTTGTGCTGGGCAGAACACACACAGAGTCACCAATCCAGGGATTTCTGGCCCTAGGATACAGCAGGGTGGGTGCTGCCCCCTGAGCAGCACACTGAGCATTCAGTTGGCTTATTTATGACACAGCAAATACTTGAAAGGTGAATACAAACATTTGAATGTGAAATAGCATCACCTGCTCCTTTCCCCACCTGCCAGCTCCCAAATCCCTCTGTCCCCACAGCAGAGAGAGGGGAAGGACTTCCCTCCTCACCTGCCAGCAAAACAGGAGGCAGCGAGGGCTCACCCTCCCTGCTGAGAGTTTGGGTCCCCAAAAACACATCCCATTCATAAATTCCTGGTGACCACAGAGCCAGCAGGTGAGCCCAGCCCCTTCTGTGCGTGGAGAGGGGCCAGAACAACACGGCATTAACACAGCGGTAATTTATGCAAATGTTCAGCAGAGCAAACAGCAGAAGGATTCCCTGCAAGTGCTGTCACCTTCCATCACATCAGCCTGGGCACAGCTCTCCAGCAGCCCCCCCACCCCCAGGCTCCCTCCCGCCCTGCTGTAACTAATGACTCCAATTCCCGGGAACCAGGAGCTCAGCAAATGTTTCCTCGCTCAAAATGGGCTCTGTCACCGCTGCCTGGGAACGGGAGGCAGCCAGACAGATGGGGAAGGAGAACAGGCACAGGGCACCTCTGCTGAGCCCAGGCACGGGGCTACTGCTGCCCTTCTGCCCAACAGGGCAGTCCCTCCCCACGAATCATGGCCTGCAGAACCTCTGGACACATCTGGAAGGTGAAGACAGCACCTGCCTGCAGGGAATGAGGGCAGATTTCAAGCCTTGTCTGTGGAATTGTCAGATCTTTGCCCCTCCTGTTGCCCCAGGATCCCCAGCAGTGCCAGTACCTCAGTTTTCTGCCCAGATGCATCCCCAGAGGACACCTCACACACTCAAGACACAAAATCAGTGGTGTGAACAACAGGAATGACAGATCCTGGGCCATCTCCTCCCTCTGCCCTGCACAGATTCCAAGGGATTCAGCAGGGTCATCTCAGCCCAGCTCAGATCATGCCTGCATCCCACTCCTCACCACCATCCCCCAGCACTGCAGGGTGCCAGCACCAAGCACTTCAGGCACAGCTTGGCCTTTTTCCTGAGGTTTGGGCACTGAACAGGCTCCCCAGGGTTTGGGCACAGCCCCAAGGCTGCCAGGGAGTGTTTGGACAATGCTCTCAGGCACAGGGTGGGATTGCTGGGGTGTCTGTGCAGGGCCAGGGCTTGGACTGGATGTGATCCTTGTGGGTGCCTTGAAATTCTATATTCCACGATCCTGCATCTTGCACTCCCAGTCTCTGGTAGGTGAAGGGTGGAAGGAGCAGCCTTCCCTCTGCCAGCAGAGCAGCCAGGGCTGGCAGGACACATCCCACAGAGCCCCTGCAGCCACCACAGCTCCTGCCACAGACACACCAACCAAAACACTCCAATTCTGCCATTTTTTAACAACAGAACATTTTGCCAGTACATCCAAAGCAAGGCAAGCTCCTCACACGGAATCAGGCACAACCAGAGTCGTTCCAGCCGAGCCTCTGTGCAGAGACACAAAAGAGCAGCTGCAGTTCTGCAGGGAGCACCATTTCACACCCAGCCCTCCCCAAACAGGGCTGTAATAAACTCCAGCAAGCATTTGCATGCACAGTGCCTGAGCTGCAGAGAGGGGAGGGGGGGAGGAACACAGCAGGCATATGTTTTGTTTTCCCTTCCCATCTGATTATGCTCATTATTAGGCACAAGAGGACAGGTGTATCCTCCAGACACAACCCTACAGAACCAGGGTTGCTCCTCTCTGCTTGGACAGGTGGGGAGTTTGCCACTCAGGGTCTCCTCCAGAGCAGCTGATGGCCACAGACTCACACCCCCCTCTGCATGAAAAGCAGGCAAGACAAACCAAACGCTTAAAAATAAGCTCCTCTCTACCAAAATCTGTCAGAGGGAGTTAAACCTCCTTTTCTTCCCATTGATTCTATCGTGTTTCTGCCACACAAATCCTTCCTACCTGCTTAAGTGAAAGAAAAGGACAAATATAGCCACAAAAGAAGAAAGTAAAATAGACTCTGCTTCCACCTTTTCCCCAGGAAAGCCATTTATTGACACTCATATTGGGGCAGGGAAAGCACACAGGGGAGCCTGCACGTGTGCACCCCTGAAGCCATCCCCTGCTCGAGGTTTCTGTTTTTTATGTAGCTCTGTGCACCTCATCTCTGCAGCAAAAACTGCCTTGGTAGTGCTGCTCTGATCCCTGACCCTTCACTGTTCACACTGTCAGTGCATCTCACCCCAGTATTTCACCTGCCTGTTCACAGATCGCCCCTGATCACACACACAGAACTCACCTTGCACACAGGGGTGTCTAAGGCAGGAGACAGAGCCCCTGCATCCAGTACTTCCTCAGAAAGCTGGCTCTGGGAGCCCAACACCTAAAGAAGAAAGCAGAAAAGGATCAGTGTCTGGTGAGAACACACAGGGTTTGCCAGAGATCCTGAGACCAAACTCCTGACACGGCTTGGAATCCCCACCCCACTGACAGCAGGTCAGCAGCAGTTCCCTCCACTGGGTCCCTAAGGAAACCCTCTCTGTGGGGTCCAGGGACATCAGTGCCACACAGGGAGGACACTGTGGGACTCAGAGCTCTGCCACACTCCCAGTGCACCCTTCCACTCTGACCACAGCAGGCAGGGGTGACACATGGTACCTCCAAAGGGCACACGTCTCCCCCCAGCCCCCACTGCTCCCCTTTATGGCACTGCTGCACATTTCCTCGCATTTTTTCCCTAAAAGTCAGCTCCCACAGGCTATTCATCCTCCAAGAGTCTCCTGGCAGAGTCTGTGGGGGTCCTTGCACTTGGCTGCACAGGGCAGTGTGTGCACACACGTGCCCGTGAGCGAGCACCACACAAGGCAGAGCCACTTGCCAACACAGGCTTGTACCAACCCCGATAAATAATGATATTCTCAGCCATTTGCTGGCCATGCTGCCTCTGCTCCCACTGGCAGATGGCAATGGCAGCTTCCTGTGGAGATGAAGAGATGCTGATGGGCATCTCCCCCCATCTCAGGGCTTCTCTCCTGCCCGCCCTCCCACAGGCACCCTCCAGAGCCAGGTCTCCCAGCCACACACACCCCCCTTAGCAAAAGCTGCCGAGCCCCTCAAAGCACAATTTTTGCACTGCTTATTATTTCCCTTTTTTTGCAATTATCTGAGCACAGCCCCAGCTCTGTGTGACCTACTTTTGCAGGGACACTGCCTCGCCCACAGACCCGACCTGCGCGGTGCAGGGCGACGCTGCTGGCCCGGGCCACGGCTGGGAGGGCACAGCAAGAGGCAGGCACAGCATTCCTGGGCTGCATCACCCCAGAGGAACCTGAAGCCCCACATCCAAGGGACAAGGAGTTTTTGGTGGCTCACCACAGGCTGAACCAGCCCCCCGTCGGAGCAGTTGGAGACGTGCAGGTCCTCCCCGCTGACCTCAGAAGCCTTTGAAAGCTGAGAGGAGAACACACACGTTACAGCCTGGACATGTCTTAGCCCTGCAGCTCCACCTGGGCATTCCCAACGTGACAACTGGCGCTGGGAACACAGATCTGTCCCCTCTATAACACAAGAAACACAAGGTGACTGACTATCACGGGGCAGACACTAAGGGTGTGACCCACACGACAAGCACAGAACACCACAGGGAGGGGCAGGAGAGGGGACTGGGGAGGGCAGAGAAGTGCTCTTCAAATACCCCTGATAAAAGGCACTTGCTTCCTCTCCACCTGCAAGGATGTCTGCAGCTCTCAGAGCTCCCAGCCCACCACACAGAACAGTACCAGGGTCTCTTAAAAGCACTTTGAAAGCCCCTCTTGCTGTGCCTAAGTGCAGTGAGGACTGCTTCGTTCCCACCATCACGAAGCCCCTATTCAGTGGCAACACCCCACGGCCCTGCTGACTTCAGCAGGACAACTCAGGTGCAGAGGCACACAGGGAAGGGTTTGGAAGAGCAATGCTTTCAGCCCAAAGGTCTTCAGGACAGAGCATGTTTTCCAGGCTCAGCTTTGTGGTTTATCATTTCTTACAGACATTACGCATCGATGAACTAGAGAAGTCATCAAAATCAGCAGGAAGGCAGCCAGATTGAAAAGAGATCACTCATCAGACCCCACATTCTAACTCAGACTCTATTCTGGAGTATGACCACGAGCAGACAGTGTGCCTGTCTGGCAGCCCAGCTGCGGGGCCAGGCCACTGTGACACTCGGTGCCTCCTGTCAGACTGCAAACCCAACCCCCCCGGGGTCTGCAGCGGGCTGGGGCCGGTTCTCCTCCCAGAGTGGGCAGACTGGGGAGGTCCTGTGCTCAGAGGAGAGAGCTCCAGCTCCAGAGCCAGCCCCGAGGCTCCGTCCTTCCCCGCTCCGACCTCGCAGCTCCCGCCGCCTCCGCCGCGGAGCCGCGAACCTCGCGGCTGGCACTCGCTTTACACCCGTGCCCCAGCTCTGTGCAAGCTGAGAGAAACAACAGAAGGAGAGGAACAAAGCAGCACGGACAGCTGGGCTCGGCGTGAGCGCCACCGCCAAACCTGCTCGCGCAGGGCAGACGGCAGCGCTGGAAGCTGAGACTGTTTCTCCTCCGAGACTCAAAACACGCCTCGCGGTTGAGGGTTTTGCCTGTCGGTGGCTTTGGACGGCATTTGGCGTGTGCAGGAGAGAATGACTGCCTAGCTCCATCCTGAAATGCCAGTCTGGAAGGTCAGAGCACTTCGTGCCCCCCCAGGAACACCCTGCTGACCAGACGACAGGAAGGGCCAACACCAACCCCAAACCATGCAGGCAGGTCTCTTACTTCACCAGCATCCAGCCTGCTCTCTGGTTTTGGATCAGCTGCTGCTTCTTCCCTCACTTCATCCACCATCTTTTCTCCACAGGACACGCTGTCAGCAGTGGCAGCCAGGCTTCCCAGCTCGTCTGCCTCGGCACCTTCCGCAGCTGGAGAAGCAGCTCCAGGCTGTCCAGGATCTGGCACATCCATCCCTGCTGTGCTCCTTTCCCCCACAGGCTGGGGCAGCTCCTCAGCTGCAGGGATGTCACCTTCTACCTCAACATCATCTTTGTCCTGTACTTCATCCCCAGCAAGTTCCCCAACAGAGTCCTCCTTGTCCTGGCCAGACAGGCTGCTGTCAGCATCTCCAGGAAGGATTTGAACTGGAGATGGAGGGCACACGGCATCAGAATCCAAGGAAGACTCTTGCACTTCTTCGGCACGTCTTGATTTTAAAGATTCCTTCTAGGCAGCAAGTCAAACACAATTATAGCCACAACATTCTCTCTGGGGGGATGCAGGGGTCAGGAATAGCACAGGCTCTCCTACAGCAAGCAGCAAAAAAACAAAAAATCACAAAGCTTTGGGTGACTCTGAGACCCGTTTGACTTCTTTTCACACCGTCCCATTCCAAAACGAGGGACTTCACTGAGATAATCTCATTCATTTCTTGGGCTCTCGCTTAGGTTTTTTTATCTGTTGTTTTTTCAGTCACCCAAAGGTTCCACTGCCCCTCCCAGCAGCAGGGAGGGCCACACACCCACCGTGGCGAGTGGAATAGCCAGGAGGGAGCAGGAGAAGGTTCCCTCATCAGCATGCAAACAGACCTGCTCGCACGTCCCACTTTCTCACTGTTTTATTAATGGCGCGGTGTCTTGTCAAACATCCCCTGCATCCCGCGTACGGCGTGTTCCGGACACCCAGCGCATATTTTAACGGGGTATTTTTATCAGAGTGCCGCTGGAACGCTGTCAGCTCCGCACACGGAGCTGGGGCACGTTCCCTGGCGCGCCGTTCGCCCGCGAGACCTTCCCGGGGCCGAGGGAGCCATCCGTCAAGGCTGGAGAGGCCAGGGAGATCCCACCACCCAGCCCAGCCCCAAAACCCTGCAGTTCTGAGCCTCATCCATAACTCCCCCGCCACCCAGCAACATGGATGTCAAGTTTACACCTTTCTCCGTGCACACAACGCTGTAACCAACAAAAGAAACCAGAGGAGCAGCCACCAGATGCAAACACAGCACTAGAAGCTGCCTGCTGCATGCAAAAGCTCAGCGGCACTGTGCAAGCGGGAGGGAGACGCCAGAGCCACCATCACCTCTCCCAGGCTGCCAGCGTCCTCCACGGGGTGCTGGGGAGCAGCTCCAGGGGGATCAGCAGCGTCAGCCAGCGGGCTGCTGGGGTTCTCCTGCTCTGCCTCGCTGTTCTCCTGCACGGGGGGTGACACAGCCACTTGCAGAAGTGCCCACGTCACCTTTCCAAGCTGGGAGAGTCACCCACAGTGATGCTCTTCCCAGCTCCAAACTCCCTGTGAGCTGTGTCTCCACGCCCTGCCAGCACAGGGGACAGCAAGGCCACACACAGAGCAGCCATTCCTCCCCCCACACCAGCCAGCCCCGTGCTGGTATCAACAAGGAGGTGTTCCCAGGGAAGCAGCAGCACTGCTTCCTGCACTCCATCCCTGTGGGAACACTCCAGCTGTACTGCTCCACGTTCATGTGCAGAGGCAGCTCCCTTTCACCCTCCAGCTAGTAAAGAAGTCAGGAATGGTAATCTCCCAACACAAAGGACCCAGACACTCCAATGCTGCCTCCACTCCACCCAACATCTCACCTCTGCAAGTCACTAAACCCATGTATTTCCTTCGAACACAGACACTCAACCCTGACCACAGGCTACATGAAGTCAGTTTTTTCATTAATTTACCCACTGCTGCTTAGACTTCCCCCTGTAGGACTTGCTACACAAACCCCGAGCTCTGTTTGGCAGGGAAGCTGGAGAACAGCTCGGGAACAGTCTGAGGCTCGCTCCCAGGAACGCTTTTCTACTGCCATCTCATGGAACTACAAAAGAATTCTGTTTTCCAGTGGGGCACTGCTATCTTATCAAGACTAGGATATCACTCCTCTGGGTTAACAGCCAGGCTGTTGGGCAGCAATCCCCATCCCACAATAGATTGCTGAAGCCCCATCCCCACGGCACTGACATGCCAAGACAGCTCTTTGTTCCTGCACACATTAACATTTCATTGGGCCCCCACAGGCTGCTTGTTGTCTGGAGATGAGAGAGTCAGGGCTCTCTTTGTCACATCCACTTTAGCATAAGCCTTCACAGATCCTGCCCAGCACCTTGAATGGGTTCTCCAGCAAAGTACTTTACAGCTTAATTTTCCTGTGCTGTGAAAAGGATAAGGCAAACACTCTAAAACACTTTAAAAGAAATTAATTTGCCTTTCAGATACTGGAACAGGATTTTCAAAGCGGTGAGAAAGGATTAATGTCAGCACAAACAGTCGGGCCAAATCACCAGAGCTGCTTACAACGCACTTCCCATTGTGCCCTTGTCATCTTAAGCCTGATCCCGGCTGAGGCAGAGCACAGGGAAAGCACAGTGCCTGCACAAGGCCTTGGGTGCACTGAATGCTCAGTGGCTCAGCCACGGGATTTATCTGCAGTGCAAGAAGAGGGAAAACAGGTTTTGTGCAGCCACAGAAGAGGGGCCACGTGCAGCCCACATCAAGGTCCTCGTGGGACTGTGTGACAGCGCAACAGCATTCCCAGAGGACACTCCCTTCTCCTTTCCCCAATGCCACCATTGCAGCTTCAGCTGAAAACGAGCCTTCTCCCTGCACTCACTGCCAAAAAACACATGGAAGCAAAGTGTGCCTCTTCCTCATGGAGCCTTCTTCCCACAGCAAGTGCCGTGGCACCTCTGACTCGAGACCCTCTTCCTGCACCCTCATTCCCTGGGTGCTGGCAGTGCCTCGGCTCCTCTCCCACCTGGGCAGCTTCACCTGCCCATCCCATCACCCCTGGTCTTACCTCAAAGTCAAAGCTGCCTCCCAGGGCGTTGACATCCAAGTACACGTTCTTTAACAGTCCCGATGTCCCGCGGAAACTCTGAAAGCATTAAAAGGAGACGGCCAAAAGTGAGTTCTGCCCTCTGCGATCCCACAGGAGGAACTGAGGCTTCCTCAGCAGTGAAATAAGGCAGCAGAGCCATGGCACTACACCCACAGCCAGTTCATTTTGGAATTGCACCGGGGCAGGTGTGGATTTGTGGGGATTACAGGGTTAGATGCCTTTTGGCCACCAAACAGCACAGGGAAAATGCAGCACGAGTTAAAGCCCAGAGACAAATGGAACAGCCCCAGTCAAGCAGCCATTAGCAGGGGAGCATCACGAGACTTTGTGCACTCTGGTTACTCACACTGAGAGCCAAGGCACACACAAACTACCTCAGTTTCACTGTCTTCCTCCTCGTTTCTCCATTTATCCAGAGCTGCTGTGCCCAAGGAAATCTTCTCGTCGCAGATCAAGCCCAGCAGGTTCCTGGTGTGCTTGGTGGGCTTACAGATCTCTGCAAGCTGTGCAGGCCAACAGAAAGGGAAGTGAGAGGACAGATGACAGGAAAGGGAAGATGGAAACCCACTGAGACACTGGGTAGCTGCTGGATTCTGGGAAGGAGCTCAGGACTTCACTGCTACCCTCGTGCTGCCAGAGCCACATCCAGCTGGGAGAGATGTTCTTAATGAGGCCAAAGAGGCTCCTGTCCTATAGGGGCACATCTGAAACCTGCCTGTGCCTCCAAACATTGATTCAGGCATGACCATAATAAAATATTTGATATCACCAGTGACAAGACTTCACTCGGTGAGAAAACCCTCAGTGAAGGTGATTATTTGTATGTTTCCCACATATATTGCTTTGCTTTCCTTTAAGAGATCCATTTCCTGCCACTTAACAGGTTTGTTTATTTGTGAGGGTGATTATTTGTATGTTTTGCACGTATTTTGCTTTGCTTTCCTTTAAAAGATCAATTTCTTACCACTTAACAGGTTTGTTTTATTGACCCAAAGGTCACTTTCTATAAATAATCATTCCACGTGATTGTAAGTCTTACATTTATCAGGAAAACTGTTCTTTTAAATTTTTTATTCTCAAATAAATGGGTGAAAGTGTTGTTTATTAGATTGTATTATCTGTATATTGTTCGTGATGCTTCATTTGCCCACCAAAGTTCAACTAAAACAAACAGTAGATTTTGTTTCCCCCACAGTAATTGAAACAATTCCTTCTTTAAATCTGCTAAACATAGCAGAAGAAAGCTCAGCACTAACTTAGCACTGGGCTCCCTAGAAACAGAAAAAGAAAAGAAATACTGTTGACTGCTAAAAAGTTGTACCTCAAAGCCAACAGAAGATCACAAATACTGTCATTTAAGCCTCTAAGTGTCCCCATGCCTGCGAGCCTTTGCAGTGTGCCTTCCAGGGGGTGTTCCAAGGAAGAGGGAGCCTCACCTGCGTTCCTTTCCTGGAGCTCAGGTCGGAGCCCACCGCGCTCCCCGCGTTCAGTGACCCGCGAAGGACGAGGGGCTGAGCCGGTGCGAGGCCACGCAGCGGAGAGAGGGTCCCCAGGGGCAGCTGGATGGGGGCCAGGTGGGGGCCCAAGGGCTGGAATACGGAGAGGAGACTCGCTGACAGGACAGCAAAGGTGTGCAGCTCCCTCTGGAGAGGGAGGAGGTGCTGCCCTGGGCAAGCACAGGCTGCTGAACCAACGTGTGTTTCCAGAAACCACAGGCCCTGCGTCTACACAAGATTCCAGACTGAAATCAGAGTTAATTCACTGATGGATGGGCAGAGGGGGATGTCATCACCAAGCCATCACCACAGCAATGGTAACAGAATAAATCACGTTCTGGGCTTAAACTAATTATTTTCTGCAGATGGCCATTAACCACACGTACAGAACAGAGGATGTTCACTGTCCTTCAGCAGAGATAAATGTGCTTCCATTGGGCTAATTAAAACTTTAGGGATAATCTACAGTTTATCTGTTATTTACAGTTCTTATCAGCTACCTGAGCACTGTCACACTGATAACGAGAAACCTGAACTGGCAACTCAGTGGAGCTACAGCTGGGCACCAGCAGAGCACAGCAATCCATTAATGCTACACACAGTGACCTTTCAGTTCATTTTTGTCTTCAGAGCAAGA
The DNA here is from genome assembly GCA_035583135.1 of Lophotriccus pileatus. Taxonomy (NCBI): domain Eukaryota; kingdom Metazoa; phylum Chordata; class Aves; order Passeriformes; family Tyrannidae; genus Lophotriccus; species Lophotriccus pileatus. Next base: position 5,763,563 of record JAWWES010000067.1, read on the forward strand.
GATTTGGTAAGTTCTTATTAAATTGAGGCCGTTACTTATGGACAAAGACAAAAGAACCCGGAATGTCCTAAGACACAAGTGCAGCCACCCAAAGGCTAAACTGCTCAGACCTGCAAAGCCATGGCCAGTACCCACTGGGAACACTCCTCCTCTGGTGTGGAAAAGGCAGTTCAAGCTTTCTCCCGTTTTCCTTGCATTTAGGAAGGAACAGAGTCCATTTCTCAAGGTGCTGGCCATGGATGAAGGAGAGCTGGCTGCAATTTGTGGTTTCTTACATCACCTTCACCAACTCACCCTGGGACTCGAGACTCAGCAAGCACAACTAAGCTGAGAATAGCTGAATAAGCCATTCCCCCTCAATTCAGACTGTGGAACCTCCAGGGAAAAGACCAACTTCATAGTATGCTTACTACAAAGAGCCTTATAGCCTAAATTAAAGGTGATTTTGTAGTCAGTGTTGCCAACTCACTTGATTTACTGCCCATCACCCAGGTTTGAGTTCAGAAAGCCCTTTGTTTCTCCTCTGCCCAGCCCTCCCCAGAAGCACAGCAAGCAGAGTCTACTCACAGCGGATTGCTTCAGTGACTGCTTCTCCTTTTTGTCCTTCTTCTCTTTCTTTTCTTTCTTCTGCTTCTTCTCTTTCTTCTCCTTCTTCTCCTTCCTCAGGCCCTGTGCCAGCAGTTTCTCCCGCTCCCGGATCACCAGCTGCCTGTAGTGCTCGTCACAGGGGTGCTCCCACGTGGACTGGCCCGTTGCAAAGTTGAAGTAGTAGACATCACCCGTGGTGTCTTGGCTGCGTGGCAAAAAACAGCATGAAAAGATGGAAGAGCACATAAAAATACAGCTGCACAGGCCAGAACATCCTTACTGGGGGGCACAACCACCTGGAGCTCAGGGAAGAGGAGCATGAAGCCTCCAAGAGGCCAGAAATATATCAGTGTGGGGAAGCAGCTCTCCTAGAGTGCTCATGACCTTATCAAGCTTCCCAAACAGTTTCACCCCTGCCCTTCTTCTGCCACCCCAAAAAGTCCTGAGCTCCCTCATCCACAGGAAGTAAAATATTGAGGTAAAACATCCCTCCTCCTCCCCACCAGAACACCAGGGCAGCACACAGAGAAGGACAGGAAAGACCAGGAATCATAGACTGGTTTGGGTTGGAAAGGACCTTAAACATCCTCCCTCCTGCCATGGGTAGGAACACCTTCCACTAGACCAGGTTGCTCAGAACTCCATCAAACCTGGCCTTGGGCACTTCCAGGGATGGGGCAGCCACAGCTTCTCTGGGCAGCCTGTGCCAGGGCCTGCCCACCCTCACAGGGAGGAATTTTTCCTGATATCCAACCTAAACCTCCTCTCTGTCTGTTTGAAGATGTTCCCCTTGTCCTGTGACTGGGAACCACCCAGGACAGCTGCAGCCAGAGTCTCACCAGGGCTTCCAGTCAGGGGGTAATGGGGCCACCAGGCACTCCCTGGCCAGCCACAGCAGCTCTGACTCCTTCTCTGGATCAATCCCGATTATCGGTGCAAAATTCTGGATTTCTAGGAAAACACAAGAGGAATCTATGAAGAAGTCTATACCAGCCACTACACAGGAGAGCCACCCTCCCAGCTATAGCAGGGGGCACACTGGAAAACCCAAACCAAAGCTGCTCCAAGACACCAGCACGGTCCTGTGTGTCCACAGCAAACAAAGAGCTCACTTTTCAGCTCTGCCTTCTGCGAAATTCCACTTATTTTACCCTCTCCGCCCACACTCTCCCCAGTTCCCGCTTTCTGAACACCTGTGGGCCTGAATCCCTTCTCCCAGCTCCCAGGAGGACAGGCAGCACCCACCTTGCTCATCAGGAACGTAGGAATCGTTGTAATCTTCCTCCAGAATGAGCTGGTTCCCGATGCGCACGGCCCCTGCCAGGAGTCCCCTCTCCATGGCTCCCACACCTGGGGGCGGGAAGGAAGCAACACAAAGTCAAAACTGCCCTCAGAAATGAAGGCTCCTTGTCCCCCAGCACATGGCAGAGCCCTTCCACCTGCAGCACACACAGCAAAACCAAATCAAACAGCTTCCACGCACACTTCCAGGGGCTGCGGAAACGAGGAGCAGAGCTGAAGCAGCACAAAGTTATAATCAGATCCCCCAGGCCTCCAGGTTTCTACAGAGGAGGTGAGCATTTGCTTCAGGCACTTTTTAACCAGGCCAAAAAAAAAAAATAAGCTGAAATGAGAAAGGGAAGGAAGAGAAAGCACACAGGTTTCCCAGAGCGCAGCTCTGAGAGAAGTCCCAGGGCTGGATCAGCACTGCCCAGGGACAAGGCAGCTTCTCCCTACTTACCTTAGCCTCTCCCCCCTTCTCAGAGGACACTTCAGAAGCTGTAAAAGGGTCCTAATTTAAAGTGTCCTATCTGTAGCCCATTGCTTCACTACTTAACTGGTAGACCACACCACAACTGGGCCCTTACAACCCATCCAGCACAGGATCAACAGCTGGAATTTAATCACCTCACCCCAAACATCCCCAGCTATGGCTCTGCATGGCCACATTTGGCCACCACTGTGTGGGGGGCCAGGTGCCAGTGCCAGCACAGGCACAGAGGGGACCGTGACCTGCTGCTCAAACACAAGGTCAAACCTTTCAGCCTAAGAACCCCCAAATTCTCAGTGCACAAAGCATTCCTCTGCTATACTCGTGAGACCAGGGGGTTGCAGTACCTGCCAAGGGTCTGAGCAGCATTAACACCCCAGAGATGACAGCCCCGAGCAGGATCACCACCCATCACTGCCCTCTTCACCTCCCTCTGTCCTCAGCCCGCTCCGTATTTATAACCCTTATGTAAAACAAGTCTCAGAAGCCACAACTAATCCTGGCAGTTGCCAGGCAAAGATATCCTCGGGACACGCCAAAGCAAAACAGCATCACGGGGCTCACACCACTCCCCCTCCCAAACGTCCTCAGAGCATTTGGATGTGGGCAACTCACTCAGGGCCTTCTGTTGGTGTTCTCCTGTCCCAGCTCTAACTCATCCCCATTTTCCATCCCTGGGATTAGCGCTGGATGGCTCACTCTTCTCTTGGAGACGCTGCCTCGCTGCACCCAGGAAGAACTTTCAGTGCTTGAGAGGCATCTATAATAGATGGGGACAAGGGGGAACAGTTTTAAACTAGAAGAGGGGGGATTTAAATGAGATATTAAGAGGGAATTCTGCCCTTTGAGGGTGGGGAGGCCCTGGCACAGGCTGCCAGAGAAGCTGTGGCTGCCCCATCCCTGGAAGTGTCCAAGGCCAGGTTGGACGGGGCTTGGAGCAACCTGGGATAGCGGAAAGTGGCCATAACCATAGCAGGGGCGTGAAACTGGATGAGCTGATCCCTTCCAACCCACAAAACCGTTCCCTGCTTCTATGCAAAGCGGAATTCACAGTTAGTGCAGCGCGCGCCGCGCCAGCCTGGAGCCACGGGAGAGGCGCGGCTGGCGAGGAGGAGAAACAGCTTTGAGCAATAAAGCACCAAACAAAAGCAAAGAGAAATCCCTTTTCGCCCGCGTCAAGACAGCGCACACGAGACAGGCGCGCAGCGGGGAGCCGGCAGACCCCGCACGCGGCGGAAAGCCGGAGCCGCTCCCCGCAGCCTCCCTGCCCCGAGGGGAGCCTCTCCTGGGGCCGGGACCCCCCGAGCCCGGTCCCTCCGTCCCCGCTCACCGTGGCCCCGGGCCCGGACTCGCCCCGGAGCCGCCGCCGTTGCCCGGAGCGCGGGAGCCGCCGCGGCCGCTGGACCGGGCCCCGCCCCCTGCACGCCATTGGCCGGCGGGAGGATGCTCGGCACCGGATTGGCCGGCAGGGAGGCGGAACACGTGACGTCACGGCGGCAGGGCCGCGGGGGCTGCGGTTGCCATGGCGACGCGTGGGTACCGCCCGCGGCGCATCCCGGCGGGACCGGGACCGGGACCGGGGAGCGGGGCGGGCACGGGGAGAGGGGCCGGGACAGGCGCGGCGGCGGCGGGGAGGGCCGGGGCGGGTCTCCCCGGCAGCGCTTCCGCCGGCGGGCGGGCTTTCCGGGGCGGGTCCGGCCG
>JAWWES010000067.1:5767722-5790532 GCA_035583135.1 Lophotriccus pileatus
CGTCCCCCCCGAGGGGCTCCCCCGCGGCCATGGCGCCCGCCTGGCCCTGGCTGCTGCTGCTGCTGTGGCTGGGGGTCGTGCGCGCCCTCCCGGCCCCGCCGCGCATCCGCCTGCCGCTGCGGGGCGGAGCGGCCCCGCCGTCGGGGCTCCGGCAGCGCCGGGCGCCGCTGGACGCCGAGCCCGAGCGCGCCGGCAGCTTCGTGGAGATGATCGACAACCTGCGGGGCAAGTCCGGGCAGGGGTACTACGTGGAGATGACGGTGGGCAGCCCCCCGCAGAAGGTGAGGTGGGAGGGAATGGATCCCCCGCATCTCTTGCATCCCCCGCATCCCCCCTGAATTCCCCTGCGTTCCTCGCACCCCCGGGGGCTGCGGGTCTCCCTCCGGGGGCGCAGGGCAAAGGCTCTGCGGGTGCCACCATGGCTGCGCGGCTCTCGCCGCACAGCCCGGGCTTCCCGTCCCTCCTCATCGCTCGGGTGATGCTTTTCCTGCTGGATTTTGGTGAAGGCTGGCCGCAGGCGCCCGCCGAAGGTCACCCCAGCACTCCCGGGCTGCCCGGGCACTCCGGGGAGAGGCTGCGGGTGCTGCGGGTGCCTCTGCGTGCGGGGCTGCATCCCTCCATCCATCCCTTCCCCCTTCCATCCCTCCCTCCCTCCCTCCTTCCATCCATCCCCTCTCCCGAGCCAAGGCTTGCTGTCACTCAGGAGCTGTCGCCGTGTGTGGGCAGCGAGAGGGTGGGATGTGGCTGCACAGCCCCGCGCCCGCCTGGAGCGGGCACAGCCAGGCACGAAGAAGCCACGGCCAAGCCGTGCTCGGCGCGTTCCTCCCAGCGGAGCCCCTGGCGCAGCTGCTGCCCGGTCCGTGTGCCGCTCCCGACCCGGGCAAATGCTCCAGAAATCCCCTGGAGCTTTGTTTTCCCGGAGATCTCGTGCAGGCTGTCCCTGCATGGGAGTCGGGACAGCATGGGGAAGCAAAGGAAAATGGGGTGGCCTGGCTGGAAAGGGAGGTGGTGCATCACCAGCCTCTGCTCCTTCTCCATCTTTCTGTCAGCATCCCTCACGTCCTGGAGCTGCACTGCCCGGCTCACGTTGTGGCACCGTGTGCGCTGGGGACAGGATGGGTGCTGGTGGCCAGGCCGTACAGCACAGGCCGAGCAGCTTCTCCCCTCTTTTATGGGTGAGATCGTGGAGGCTCCTGCTGCCAAATCCCTTTGTGCCCGTCCTGATCCCCGCTGGCTCAGGGACTGGAGCGGGCCAGCTCAGCGCGCGAGGCTCCGCAATCCTCCCAGCGCGGGGCCACGTTCCCCTGTGCCTGCCACCGCCGCTTTTTGGGTGCTGCCAAAACACCCGGCGCCCACACAGGCTCTGAAATAAAGACTGGCTTTTCCCCACGAGCTGGCTGTGCCCTGTGTGCGTGGTGGGGGAGAGCCATGTGAGCCGTGGACGGGAGAATAATGTCACCACCGCGACAATCGGATCTCTGGGAGCAGCAGCGCCGTGTTGTCCCTGTGTGCCTGGGATTTATTCTCTGCTCTGGCAGGGTGCGTTTAGGGGGGAAAAAAAGGGAGGAGATTATTTCTGAAATCTAGTTTTAAATGTGATTTCATCATCTCCTGCCTGCCACGTGTCGCAGCTGCCAGATAATTTCCGTGCTAACCACCTGTTCCCAGGCGCTCGTGCGTTCCGGAGCCAGTCGCCCTTTTGGGCAGCATCTTCCAGCCTTGGATCGCTTCCAAATGCGAACGTGGTGCCTGAGCATGTGTGTGTGTGTGTGTGTGTGTGTGTGTGTGTGCTGGAGCAAAATCCCTCCAGGCGTTGCAATGGAATTAGAAGATTCATATGAAAGAGTTTGGCTGTGCCTTCGCAGGAAACCAGGGGCATGTTTGTCCCGAGGGGTGCGTGCATCCTTCCCAAAGGGTCACAAACAGCAGGGAGACGGTGATCCATCTCCTCAGCTTTCCTTTCACCTTCCTGCTGCTGACAAGGGAGTTTCTGTGTCCTCTTGTGCTTTAATTTTGGTTCTGAGCTGTGCTGCGCTGCCAAGTCACCGTCAGCAGCCGATTGCTCACACACTCCATGTGCCCAAGCATGTTGGTTTCCCTGGCTCCCCAGGACTGGCTGATTCATAAACACAGAGGGAAGAGGGGTGAGACAAGCATCGGGAGCCAGTGTTTTGGGACAGATGGCACAGGCTTAGTCCCCAGGAGCGGCACTCAGCACTAGGACACGCGTGGCACGGAGCCAGCGCTGCTGCCGAGGTGCCCGGAGGGGCCGTCACTTCCAGGGACAGGTTTCAGACAGCATTCCCTGTCACACATGTCCTGGCCTTGCCGGTTCACGTGCTGTGTCCTGGCCTGAATGGATGGCTGGGCTGAGTCTCGAGGATCTGGGTCCTCTCCACGTGGGTCCTGTGCGTGACCTCGTCAGCAGGATGGAGCCTGTGAGAGAAAAAGCCCTTCCTTGCTTCCTTCTCTCCCTGCAGCATCAGCTCAGCAGGTCTTTCTCCAGGGAAACCTGTCTCCTCTGGGTGCCCTGGGGGTTGGAGATGAGCTGTGTGGAGCAGGTGGCCCCTAATGACCCAGCACAGAGCTGGGAACAGCCCTGGGAGCTGTTGCCAAGGGAAGGTGGGGCTGTGCAGTGGGCGCTGAGCTGGCACTTGCCCAGGGTGGATACTGGAGGGGCAAATGTGCTGCTCTGATCTTTACCCATGGCCTGAGACATTCCCCATGGCAAGAAGCTGGCCAGGGGAGGCCTGTCCCCCAGTGCAGGGCAGCAGGGCTGGGGCACAGGGCACCCAGGACGTGGCAGCCCCTGTCAGGTGGCTGTGGAGAACACTCAGCAGCTGCAGCCCAGCACTCCTGCGATTAGCACAAGCGCATTAACCTCCTTCCCTCCCCTCTGACTCCACAGATTAAGGGCCGAAGCCCTGGCAGTGCTGGCTGGGGTGGTGCTGTGAAGCAGCCCCCGGGGCTGGGGTCAGGGCTCGGCCCAGGCACTGCTGCCCTGCAGGGCTGGGAGCCCCGCTCTGACTCCGGCAATCCCGCTCCAGCAATCCTGCCTTGGCAGTCCAGCTCCACTCCCCGCAGGGGCCACAGGCAGGGGTCAGCTGGGGGCAGGATCCAGCTGGCCTGCTCCCGGCCCTGCCGGTGGGATGTTTGCCAAACCTGGTAATCCCGCCCAGGCAGGAGTGAATCGGGAGCAGGGCTCGGCATATGGATGGTGATTAGCGGGCGCAGCGATCCGCAGGGGCCACGGGCCATCGATCCTTCCCACCAGCTCTGCCAGCAAATCAGCTCTCCTGCCAAGGGGAACCTATGCACCCTGTCTTGCTGCTGCTCTTCAGGCCCACAACACCTGCCAGGTGCTTCCCAAATCCTGTGGATTGGGGGGCTGAGGCCAGGCTGTGCTGAGCGAGTAGCTCATGCTCTGTTTGCACGGTGCCAGACTGTGTTTGCTTGTTGTTCAACACCCTGATGTCGCTGCCTCCTGTTCTGCCACCTTCTCTTCTCTCTGGGCACAGCAAAAGAGGGTCCCCACTGCACTCATGCACCTCCCTGTCTCTCTTCTCCAGCTGAATATCCTGGTGGACACAGGGAGCAGTAACTTTGCTGTGGGAGCTGCACCACACCCCTTCCTCCGGAGATACTACCAGCGGCAGCTGTGAGTATGTGGGGGGACACAGAGCAGAGCCACTGCCCCAGCCCCACAGTGGCACGCTGCCCCTTCTTGCTGGGGGTCTGGCCACACCCTGCCAAGTACCAACTGGCCCCTGGAATAGCTGGATCCACACGGCCCCTTCCAGTCTTACTCGTCCCTTTGATGCCTTTGCAGGTCCAGCACCTACCGCGACCTGAGGAAGGGGGTGTATGTGCCCTACACCCAGGGCAAGTGGGAAGGGGAACTGGGCACTGACCTGGTCACCATCCCCCACGGCCCCAACGTCACCGTCAGAGCCAACATCGCTGCCATCACGGAGTCAGACAAGTTCTTCATCAATGGCTCCAACTGGGAAGGGATCCTGGGGCTGGCGTACGCTGAGATTGCCAGGGTGAGTCCTGGCTGGCGGCAGCCTGGCCCTGCCAGCGGATGTGAGCACGAGCAGGCTTCAATTGCCTCTTCCCTTGGCTCTGTTTGCCCCCTGGGGCACAGCAATCCCAGTGAGGGGAGCTCCCCTGGGCATGGAGAGCCCCTGGAGAAGGGACAGCACTGACGCATCCCTTCTGTGCCTCTGCTTTCTCCTCCCACCAGCCTGACGACAGCCTGGAGCCCTTCTTTGACTCCCTGGTGAAGCAGACACGGGTGCCCAACATCTTCTCCCTGCAGCTGTGTGGGACGGGCTTCTCGCCCAACGAGACGGAGGCCGTGGCCTCGGTGGGAGGCAGCATGGTGAGGGCTCTGCAGGCAGGGGAGGCTGCCAGGGGCTCCCCCGGGGCTCTGTGGCAGCGCCTTTGTGTTCTCCACTGCAGATCATCGGCGGCATCGACCGCTCGCTGTACGTGGGGGACATCTGGTACACCCCCATCCGCAAGGAGTGGTACTACGAGGTCATCATTGTCAAGCTGGAGGTCAACGGGCAGGACCTGAACATGGACTGCAAAGAGGTGAGGGGGCACCAGGGCACCTGTCCCAGCTGGGTCACGGCGCTGGAGGCACCCGCTGCTGGTTGGAGGGGTCGGGAGGGGAGCGGGGCTGGGGTCCTGCACCTGGGTCACCCCTCCTCTTCTGCCCCCAGTACAACTACGACAAGAGCATCGTGGACAGCGGGACCACCAACCTCAGGCTGCCGAAGAAGGTGTTTGAGGCCGCGGTGAAATCCATCAAAACAGCGTCTTCGGTCAGTGAAGCCCATCACTTCCCCACGGGCACATCCCCAGGGCTGTGGGCAGCACAGCTGCCCCTCACCAGCCTGGCATCTCTGCTGCCTGCCCACCTTGGCTCTGCTCACCTCCTCTTTCCCTCTGGCAGACGGAGAAGTTCCCGGACGGCTTCTGGCTGGGGGAGCAGCTGGTTTGCTGGCAGGTTGGCACCACCCCCTGGCACATCTTCCCGGTCCTGTCCCTCTACCTGATGGGGGAGGCCACCAACCAGTCGTTCCGGATCACCATCCTGCCCCAGGTGAGCGTTGGCCCAGCCAGCGTGGGCTGGAGCAGCAGGACCAGCAGGACCACACTGGGTGGGCACAGCTGCCTCCCTGCCCCCTTTCCTGACGGCACCTCTCTCCCTGCAGCAATACCTGCGCCCGGTGGAGGACGTGGCCACCTCTCAGGACGACTGCTACAAGTTTGCCATCTCCCAGTCCTCCACTGGCACCGTCATGGGCGCCGTGATCATGGAGGGCTTCTACGTGGTCTTCGACCGTGCCCGCAAGCGCATCGGCTTCGCTGTCAGCGCCTGCCACGGTGAGCGCCGGGCCCGGAGGGAGGGAGGGAGGGAGAGGAGGGCAGAGGGGCCGTGGGAGTGCAGCGCTCAGAGCCCTGCCTTCCCCCCACCAGTGCACGACGAGTTCCGGACGGCGGCGGTGGACGGGCCCCACCTGCACTCCAACATGGAGGACTGCGGCTACAACATCCCGCAGACGGACGAGTCCACGCTGATGACCATCGCCTACGTCATGGCGGCCATCTGCGCCCTCTTCATGCTGCCCCTCTGCCTCATGGTGTTCCAGTGGCGCTGCTTCCGCTGCCTGCGCCGGGACCACGACGACTTCGCCGACGACATCTCCCTGCTGAAGTGAGGGCGGAGCGCGGGGCCGCAGGTGAGGGGCCTGGCTCCGGGGCAGGACGGCGGCGCGGGGAGCTCAGAGCCTCAGCCCGGGACTTGGGGACGCGCTGGGCGTCAGGGCCAGCAGCTGTGGGAGCCCCAGGTCTGGGCTCTGTTCGTCTGGGACCTACGGCAGGAACGTGGCAGAGGGGGAGAATGCAGCAACCCTGTCCTGGGGGCTGGGGACAGGCTGTCCCGAGCTCTCCTGGCTGTCCCTGCCTGGCTTGATGGAGTGACATTGATGAGCCATCCCCTGCCCGTACCCTTCCATCTCTGTGCAGGGAGCTGCACACACGTGCCCTGTGGCCGTGCCTTCCCCGTGGCTCCCTGCACTGAGCTGGACTCCGGGGATCATCCCAGAGCCTCCCCAGAGGGCCAGCCTGGGGCTGCCCGGACACATCTTTCCCTCCCACCCTCCTGCTCCCCCATACATGGCTCACCCCCGTACACTGCTCACTCTGCCCTTCCCCTGCCCTCCCAAACTATCCCCCGCTGCTGCCAGCCCCTGGACTCCCTGTGCCCACCCTGCTCTCCCAACACAGGCAGGAGCAGCCACTCATCTTCTCCCAGGACTGGCAGGAGCAGGCGCCCACCCTCTCCTCGCTCCCTGTGGGATCGGCAACTCCCTGCCCTCCCTTCCAGCATCAGCAGTGGCTGCCACAGAGGAGCCAGTGCCAGAAGAGACCCAAGTTGCCAGCCCTGGCACCGGCTGCTCCCCAGCCCACCCACCCCTTCAAAAGCCATAGGGGAGCCTGGGCCCCCCCTGCAGCCCCCCCGGCCTCACCTCCAGCACGTCCCACGGCACGGCGGCTCCTCTCCGCTCACTCCACGTGTCCAGGCCCCAGCTGTGGGACACCCTGGCAGCCTGGGGACCAGGCAGCAGCTGTGGGGACTGCAGCATTTGTTATTTTTTAAACACATGGTTGTATTTATTTCAGGTTTTTTTTTTACAAAGCGAGTCACTGGTAGCGCAGTTGGAGCGTGTACATAGCAGGTCCCACCCGCGCGGGTGTGCAGACAACAGCCGCCTCTCACCTGTACAATATGCCCATATATCTCTATTTTTAATTCTAGCCCTGAAAGCCACTGTTCCAAACCCAACATTAGGGGTCAGTCCTGTTTTGTTTTGGGTTTTTTTTTTAAATCATTTTAGCCCTCTGCTCAGTCCTTGGGCCGTGACCACCACCCATGGCACCGCAGTGATGTGCTCGGTGGGAGCACGTGATGGTGAGGGGGTCCCAGCTGGTTTGAGGAGGAGGTGCAGGAGAAAGAGCTGGAGCTCACAGGACAGTGGCTCACAAGCCGAAAGGACACTGAGCACTTTTGTCCTCGTGGTGTTCCTGCAGCACAGGGAGGATTTTCTGGTTGTGAGGACAACCCTCCCCTCCTCCCTGTGCTGCAGGATCACTGTCCCTTCCCCAGGGCAGACACCCGTGACCTTGCAGCAATGGTAGTGCTGTATTCCCTTGCTTCTCTGCCTCCAGCCTGGATAGGAAAGTGCTTAAACTCCAAGATTCCACAATTAAAAGGCATTGCAAAGAGGGCCTACCTGCAGTGCCAGGGCCGAGCTGGCAACTGCCCAACGGAGCCACGTGCAGGAGCGGAGCGACCAGGTCAGGTGGGGACAGGCTGAGGGACCGCAGCAATCACCAAGTGTAAAGCTTGTTAACTAAATCCTGCAGATAAACATTTCTTTGGAAAAGCAGTGAGGGAGCCAGGAAACACATGCAGTGTAGGAGGAAGCCAGCCCTCGCACGGGCACCGCCACAACAGCCCCCACGCTGTCCCGCCTCACTCCCAGTGCGCTCACACAGCACTCGCCCCCACCCCCATCCCTGCTCCAAAACTGCATCCAGCCACTCCATGCAAGAGGGCAACGTTCTCTCCCCCACCCTCGTGCCTGCCCAGGACCCCCAGGACCCCAGAGACTCTGTTGTGGACCACTGCCTTAAAACACGCTGCCAGCGTGTGCGTGCGCGGAGAAGGATCTGCGGCCGAGCTCAGGTGCTGCACCAGGGGGGCTTCCCTGCCCACCCCGAGGCAGAGGGGCCTCCAGCAGTGCCGAATTCCTGCTGCAGACTGCAAAGTAGGGGGGGGAAAAATTTTTAGAGAGTCAGTGCAAGATTTTCAGTGGTGCTGAGCACCTCGTAATCCCACCGAAATCCATGGAGAAAGGGTTGGTGCCTCAGCCCGTGCTTTAGGAGAAAAGTACAGGAGAGGGGAAAGCAGGAATTGTGACAGGTTGGTTTATCCTGAGCTGCAGCGCAGCCGTGTCCGTCTGCTCCCTCCCCAGGGCCCGGTGACAGCAGGGGATGGGATGGGACGGGACCAGGGGCTGTCGCTGGAGGCTCCAGTACTCTGTAACCCAGTGTCTATGTAAGAACAATGAATGTTAACACGGTAAATTATTATGACATTAAAAAAAAGACCACAAAAAAAAAAATCCTCTTTATCTGCAACCTGTTCATTGCCGAGAGGGGGGGAAAAACAGGTGATGACCGGCAGGGGACCAGGACAGTGGGGAATGGGGTGGTGAGTTATCCAGTCATGGAGAATGGCCCTGGAAAAGGAGCTGCTGGGATCCACATGGGAAAAGGTGGCTGCAGGAGCCATGAGTGTCCCACCAAGCAGGTGACACTTAACCCTCATTTGGAAGAAGCCAGAGAGGCTGCAGGCCTAAGAAATGAGGAGCAGCAGCAAATCACTGCATAATATACACACTTTATTTATGAATTTGTATGTATACAGACTTTCTATACACACATTACCTATATAATAAAAATGTACATGTGTATACATGATCGTATAAATATAGAACTGTAGAAATCTTAGAACTGATCCTGTCTATTCACAGCAACTCCTCCCGTGGGCCCACGTTGTTCCAGCAGCCGTCATTTGAGGCTTGGGCAAAAGGGGCAAGTGTCGTTCGTGTTGGTTTGCGCCCAGAATTTGATGCACTGGAAAAGAGAGAGTTAGTCAAGAGCTACTGCCACAACCCAGAGGTGTCATTGTCCCCAGCAGTGCTGCCAGGGCACTCGTTTTCAGGGATAGGTTCCTTTGCTCCTTCAGCCTCCATCAGTAGGTAACGGTGAGGAGGGATCCCTCCTCCTCTTCCCAAGAGCTCCCTGGCCCAGACACCTGGGCAGCAGTGGCAGCTCTCTCCCCTCACCCTCTGTTCTAGATCCTTTCAGGCTGTCCTGCTCCAGGGTCTAACCCTCACAGCAAGGAGAACAGGCTCGGGGACAGGAACAAGGGCAGCCTGTTCTTAAAGCCCCCACCCAGTGGCCACACTTAAGAGTTCGGAAAGGATGGGATGACAGGATGCAAGGAATTGTTCATTGATCGTCCCCTTCTGGCAAGGTGCCAGTACCACAGGGACTCGGGAAGGGAATCAGCACTTGGAAGGATCAGGAGGAAGCCCCAGGCAGCAGGGAACACTCACCTCCTTGTGCAGCACATGCGAGCAGGCCATGGGGTGAAGGTCACCGGGCTGCACGAGCTTCTGGCACATCAGACACAGCTTGCAGGCAGCTGGGGTCTGGGACAGGCAGGGAGGGAACAGAAAGGAGCAGGGAAGTCAGACACCCAGCTCTGATCACACATTCAGCTGCAGCCTGAGGCCATGGGCTGCCCAGTGCCCCCCTCTGCCACCACGTGCTGTGAGAGCCGCTGACACATCTCGTCACCATTCCCCACCTCTTCCCCAACGTGAAGCACAATGGATCTGTGCCTCTAATCCTTTCTTCACCCCACCAGCCTGAGTAGCTGTGTGAGGAGAGAGCTCCCAGCTCCATGGGCTCATCCCTTCAGCCACCTCCCAGGCTCCCTCCCTCTCCTTGGCAGCAGGGAATCCACACAGCCTTACGTGTGACGCTGTTCCAGGGTAGGCGACCTGGGCCGGGGGCAGGAACACGGGGGTGCTGATCTGAGGCAGCGGAGCAGAGAACATGGGGGCCCTGATCCGGCTGAGGGGCTGCAGCAGGACAAAGGAGGCACGTCGGAACAGCCCAGGAGGAAAGGGACGAGTCACCCCGAGCCACCCCAGGGAAAACTGCTCCCTGGTTACGCCGCCTTCAGCGGAAAGGGGAGCCCGGGGGACAGCCCTGACGCACAGCCCGAGCTCTGTGGGGATCCAGGGAGCAGGCACAGCTCTCCCTGCTCCCCCAGGGCCCCCCTTCCAGCAGCCCCCACGCTGTCCCACCTGCGCCCCGGCCGCTGCCTGCTCCTGCTGCTCCGCCAGCTTGGCCGCTACCAGCTGGTTCAGCTGCTCCATGGTCAGCCCGGCCATGGTCTTCCGAGCTGTCTTGATCTGCTGCAGGATGTTGGTGAGCTGGGCCCTGTGTGGACAGCAGCCTGCTAAGAGCTCCCAGTCCCCACGGACAGGGACCCTCGGCGAGGAGCCACCCCTGCCCCAGGGGAAGCCGTGTCACTGCAGAGGAGCGTGTGCTCTAAATGTCTACCTCCCCAAGGGAGGCGAATCACACGCTGAGGAGCTTCTCTCCCCAAAACGCTGGGAAAAGAGCAGGGAACGCCCATCCCACGGAAGAACAAGGCCAGACACTTACTTGTTGCACTGGGGAAACCGAGTCAACAACTTCTCCAGCAGCTTTTCCAGCTTGTCGGCCGGCTGGGGCCTGTGGAACTCGGGAGTGACGTTCACTCCGCCCAGGCCGGGCGGAGGAGGGATGGAGGCGGCGGGAGGCATGTGAGGGCTGTGCGTGCCGATGAGCGATGCCACCACGGGGCTGTTCCTCCCCTGGGAGGCAGGCAGTGGTGGGGAGGGCTGGTTGGGCCTGGAGATGGCGGGGTTCAGGAGAGGGAAGGAGAGCGCCCGAGGGTCGGCGCTCGGCATGACCATGGGAACGGGGACGGGTCCGATGGGAAAGGGGAGCCGGGGAGTAAGAGACGGGTTGGGCTGGAATGCCGTCAGCATGAAATCTGTCTGAGAAAGAAAAACAGGGAAAGAAGGAGAGGCTGGTTAGAGTAAGCCCACCTGGAAGCAGAGCCGAGTGCCCTCCTCCCCAGCCAGGCAGGTGGGATGATGCCACTGGCAGACCCTTCCCCTCCTCTCCAGGGACAGCAGGTAAAGCCCAGAGAGGCAGGGACTGGGCACAGAGCTCCAGAACACACCATCCCACACACACAGCACAGCAGGGCTGTGGCCAGGCCAGAGGGCAGGCTGTGCCAGGGCCTGGCCAGCCCCTGCCGTGGGGCTGGAGAGACACTCACTTCTGAGGGCGGAGGCGGCAGCGTCGGCGTCGGGATCTGAGGGAGGCTGCTCAGCTTCGTGCCATTCCTCACCATCTGGATGTGGTCATTGAACTGATCCTACCAGAGAGGGAAGAAAACAGATACGTTCATCAAACCTGAGGAAGTCTGGGGCATTCTCAGCCCCGGGGCAGCTGCAGGTCCTAAAGTGGCACTGTTAGGTTCCAGAGGAGTCAGGAGACTCCTGAGAATGGACCCAGAGGGAGAAACTAAGTGCCTCTGCCAATAACCCATCACAGATCATGTCCACAGGGCTAATCCACACCCATGAGCCTGAGGAGGCAGAAGATCTCTGCAGCTGCTTGCAAAGGCTGGCCGACCGTGCCATGCTTTTGGGCACACAGCTTTTTGGGGGCTCGGTCCTCTCCCAGAGAAGGTTGAAGCTAAGCATGGAAAGCAGTGTGGATGTGAAGAACTGTTCACTGCTAAGCTGGCAGAGTTCAGCAGGGACTTACTCGGACCGTTTCCTTGGTCATTCGTATCCTGTTCAGCCTCATCTCCCACTCCTGCTTCGGCCTCATCGTCTCCAGTGTGGGCGGAGCAGACCTGCAAGCACAACTAAACTTTCCCACTTGCAACTGTGCTCTCACTGACAGCAAAGTGGGAGCAAATAACCCCCCCACAACCTCTTCCCTTCCCCTCATCCAGCTGGGCAAGAAGGGCTCACCCCCAGGGTTACCCTCCCGGCCACTCCTGACACTGCACAGACTTACTTGAGGTAGGTGAGGTGTAGCTCTGCTTCTTTCTCTGCTTCTTCTAGTTTCAACACCAGCAGCTCCTTCCGGCTCTCCAGGGACAGGATCTAATGGAGAGAGGTCACACATGAAGAGCAGTTTCTGTACTGACTCATTTCTTGCTGCCAGACCATAATCTCTCCACCAGACTCATGCTTGCTGCACCAGGCACTGCTCCCCACTAATGTTAACTGCACTGGGACTTGTTTACCCCTCCTCTTGTCCCACAAAGTGGGACTTGGCCTCGTCCTCAACTGCTCCTGATTTCACAGAACCATCCATTAATCATCTGGAATCTCAAACCAACCACTTTGCAGGGAAGGAGTTACCTCTGCTTTCCAGGCCCGTTCTGTCTCCTCAAGAATGTTCCTGTTGATTTCATTGTGCTGGTTCTTCAGCTTGTCCAGCTCCATCTCCCACAGCTGCCTGCACACAGAACAGAAGGAGTGTCCTCAGGCTCCTGATCCTGCAGAAGCTCAAAGCCCAGCATTTCCACCTGTGCTATGGGAACACCTGGATCTGGAGCTCCTCTGCCCAGCTTTAAATGCCCCAGCGTGCCAGAGTTTAGTGTAGCTGAGCAGCTGTGGGGAACAGACAGGGAAATCAGTCTGCCCTAATTCTGGGAAGTTAAAATTCAGTCAGAGGTACAGTTACAAGCTGAGTCAATCCACCAAGCACAAACTTTAATCTTATGGGATCTTTATGTCACAAGTATCCAGGAGCCTGCTTGTGACTGGGATCAAAGAGGATTTAATCCAGAGACCCAATGCTGGAAGAGGAAATAAAACCTTAGAGTATGTAACTGGCCAGCACTGCTGGATCGTTCTCTCTACTCTATCCCACCAGGAGCATCAGATTCACTCCATGGCAAAATGATAGGAAAGAAAAGTGCACTGAGCAGCATTAGTCACG
Organism: Lophotriccus pileatus; assembly: GCA_035583135.1. NCBI lineage: Eukaryota > Metazoa > Chordata > Aves > Passeriformes > Tyrannidae > Lophotriccus > Lophotriccus pileatus. The sequence continues at coordinate 5,780,395 of JAWWES010000067.1, forward strand.
TAATGAATAAGAGCCTTACTTCTCATCGGACTGCTCTGCGATCAGAGAGGCAATCTTGTTTTCCTTCTCCTCCTGCTCCTTCAGCAACCTGCACAGGAGGAACAGGACAGCACAGATGGAGTCAGGACAGTGCAGGGCCCACGTTCAAACCCCCTCCTGGCACATCTCTGCACACCCTGGGCTGGGACAGCCCCACTCAGTGTGCGGGAAAACCACGGCCAACACCCTCCGGAGCACAAATCCTGCAGTGTCATGACACTGCACAAAGGCTGTGGCACAGAACCAGCTCAGCCAGGGAGCTGTGCCCCTCCAGCAGCACCTGCCCTGCAATGCCCACTCGGGGCAGAAAGGGGCTGAGGACTTGGAGCCATCACTGAAGGAGCTTTACCCAAACACAGCACTGAGCCTCAGAATAGAAGAAATCAACCTCTACAGTGTGACAGAATAAAAGTGCAAATTCACATACAGGGACTGTCTTAAATTCATTCATACAGGACTGTCCTAAATTCATTCATACAGGACTGTCCTAAATATTCCTTGCTTCCAAAGAGTTTAAAGCTCTTTGCTCCATCAGATAAACATCAGGGTTAAGCAAGACTTTCTCCCCCCAGAAATAAACACTTTTTTCCATACAAATACCTTCTCCCTTTCTCACAGAGTTTCTCAATTTCAGCTTTCAGATCCTGCTCTTTCTGCAGGAATTCTTTCTTTTCTTTCTCCATCTTCTTCTTTGTCTCTTCTCGCTTGATCGTAACGTCCTGAATTGCTTTCAGGATCTCCTGCAGTAAAAAAAAGCATCATGCAAATACAGAGCAAAATTTCAAAGGAATGGTTTTGATTTAAAATCCATTATTATTTTAAATTAATTGATTAATGAGATTACACAGCCAACTCTTTCTTTTTAGCAGATCCAGTCAAGATATATATTGGTTGTCATGAGCAAACTCAGGAGGCAGACACCCTGGGCCACAAGTTCTCTCCCTCTTCATAAGGATTTTAAAATTAACTAAAAGGCGGGTTAAACAAAAACAGGACTTCACCGGATACCTGGTGGTTCTTCATCTCCTCTTCCCTCCGCTGCTGAAGCTGCTTGAGCTGGACCTGCAGCTGATTCTCCACCTGCCTCTGTTTGTCCAGCACCTCCTGGTAGCGCTCCTTCAGCAACGCTCGCTCGGACATCATCTTGTCCTGCAGTGGAGAGCGAAATTTAGGGAGAACCTTCCCCTTCCCTCCTGCTAAAGAGACGCAGGAAAGCTCAGCACTGTGTAAGAGCCCTGAGAAGAACCACAGGTAAACGTTTCCACTTTCACAGCTCAGGCTCTCTAGATTGTAAAAGACACAGGGATACACTGCTCGAAGCTGCAGCTGGTGCGGCACTTCCTCCTGTAACAAGGACAGCTTAAGGACTCCAAGGCTGGTATTTTGATGATCTTGGAAGTCTTTTCCAACCTTAATGATTCTATTTTGGCAAGCAAAAAGTGGGAAGAGCAGCTTCAGCTCCTTTGCCCGGGAGCAGCAGCCTGGGAGCCTGAGCAGCTGAGCCTGGACCTGGTACCCACCAAGTTCTTCTCGATATCCTGATCCGTGTTCACGTCCGCGTCGGCCGCCTTGAAGTCGGTCTGTGAAGGGAGATGGTTGCAGTCAGACCCCCACCCCCAAGAAATCTCCAAGGCTGGCCAGATAATCAACCAGCCCTGGAGAAACACCAGTGGCAGGAGAATGACCCGCCCTGGATTCTGACCGGCCACTTAAGCAACCCTTATTTCATTCTTTTCACAGAATCACAGAATAACTGGGTTGGAAGGGACCTCTGCAGGTCATCTTGTCCGACCCCTCTGCCAAGGCAGGGTCACCTGGAGTACATGACACAGAAACACGTCCAGGTGGGTTGGGAATGTCTCCACACCCTCCCTGGGCAGCTGTTCCAGTGCTCTGCCACCCTCCATGGAAAGAAATTCTTCCTCAAGCTGAGGTGAAACTTTCTGTGTTTTGGTTTATGGCCGTTGCTCCTTGTCCTGTCGCTGGGCACCACCAAAACAGTCTGGCACCATCCTCTTGGCACCCACCTTTGAGTTATTAATATGCATGAGAATCCCTCTCAGCCTTCTCTTCTCTGGACTAACAAGGCCCAGCTCCCACAGTCTCCCCCCATCAGAGAGGTTCTCCAGACCCCTAATTATCTTTGTGGGCTCCCGCTGGACCCTCTCCAGTAGCTCTTTGTCTTTCTTGCATTGGGGACCTCAGAGCTGGACAAAGAACTCCAGATGCGACCTCAATGTGGCCAAATTTTAATTTAAAGATTAATTAAAGACCGTTCAAACCGCAGGGCCACAGTCACAGCAGCAGCTGTAGGGCTGCAGATATGGATGTGTTTTACCCTCCAGCCTCGACTTACCCAGTTCTTTGCCCTCCAGGCTCCCGAAACGGCCTTTCAGGGACCTCTCCCCGCACACCACAACCCCGAACAGCACCGGGGGACCCGCACCCACCTGCACCGCGATGTTCTGCGACGGCCGCGCCGGGGCCGCCTCCTCCTCCTCGTCGGGCTCCTCGGCCGCCCCTCCGCTCTGCCCCGCGGCCTCCGCGCCGCCGGCCCCGGGCTCCGCATCGCCGCCGGGGGGGCCGGCAGGGGCGGCCGCGGGGTCCGGCTCCGCGCCGGGGCCGGGCTCGCCGGGGCTCTCCGGGGCGGAGAGCGGGGTCCCGCTGCGCGGAACGAGCACATCGGTCACCGCCTGCATCCCCGCTCCATCCCCGCTCCATCCCCGCTCCATCCCCGCTCCCCCCCCCGTTACCTGCCGGGCGGCGCGGCGGGGCCGGGCTCGCAGAGGCGCGGCGGGTCGGGGCCGTCGCCCTGCGCCTGTTCCAGCGCCATGGAGGGAGGGGGGACGGGCGGCTGCGGGGCTGGGGCGGGAGCCGAGCCCGGGCGGCCCCGGGGGCGGGAGGGGAGCACCGGGCGGAGCGCTCGACCCGCGGCCCCGCCGCGCCGCCCCTTCCTGCCCGCGCCCCGGCGGATGTGACGCCGCTGTCAGCGGCTCCGCGGGTTCCGGCGGCGGCGGCTCCTCATGCCCGGTGAGAGCCCCGGGGCACGGCGGGGCCGAGGGACGGGGGTGCCGGTGCTGCTGCCGCTGGTTCTCCGCCCGCGGGGGGATGGAGGATGGGAGCAGCGGGGCTGTCCTGCCCCGGCGTGACCTCCGCCGTGTCCCCAGGAGGGGCTGCGGGGCGCGCAGGTGCCGCTGCTGCGGGGTCAGGTAGAGCCCTTCTTGTAGGGAGGGGAGGCTGCACATCGGTGTCCAGCACGGGGCGAGTGGCACCAGAGGCTCCGGGCACTTCCATGGCTGCGGGATGTCCGGAGGTGTTTTCCCCTCCGTGCGCTGCCGTGGTTCGCGGAACAGGGTTTCGGCCGGGGCTCGGCGGTGATTCCCCCCCGTGCCGGGTGAAAGCCGGTTCCTCCGGCCGCGGAGCAGGTTCCACCTCCCCCGCGGAGTTCGGCGGGGTCCCCGCAGAAGAGGAACCGGCTCGGGGCTGCCCACGGAGCGTGGCACTGCCCGTGGTGGTTGTTCCTGGGGATCTGCGCTCCGGGAGTTCCTTGGCAGTTTCCCGCGGTGCCACGGCGAGAGGAGGAAGCGTCTCCTGCCAGCCCGAGGCTGCACCCGCGGCGGGCAGGGCAGGGTTGCGATCGATCCCTGCCCAGCCTGGGTGTGCCTCCTGTGCTGCACCGCAGGGAACGAGCCGCCTCGGCTGGAGTTTCCCTGGAACGGGTTGGTGGCAAGCCCGGGTGTGCCGGTGTTGCCTTCCAGGAGCGTGGGGCTCTTGTGGGACCTTCAGGTGCGGCCAGCTCGTTCCTCGTCCGAGGACACTCTCACCAGCTTCGTTTGTGCCCTTCCAGCCCGCCTGTCTGATGCCGCATTGGAGGCAGGGAGTGCCGCTATGGAGCGCAGGGATGGAGGCCACGCTCTGCATCCACACGTGCCTTTGGCTGAGCGCCGCCTGGATCCCCCTCGCCTCGCCAGCCGGAGCGGCCCGCGGCGGGCAGAGCTCTGCGGACACTGAGGGCCAGCATGGCAAGCTGACCTGGGCCGTCAGCCTGGATGCGCCCGAGGAGGAGCTGGAGCAGCGGGCAGAGGAGCTGGCCCGGACTGCGGGGCTGGTGAACATGGGCCGTGTCGGGGAGCTCAAGGGCCATTACCTCCTCGCCTACCAGCCCGACGGCCGCGCGGGGAGCGAGCCCGAGGCGATACGGAGGTCGGTGGACACTTTGTTTGCACAGCACGACAGCGTGCGGTGGCACTCGGAACAGAAGCTTCTGAAGCGCTCCAAGCGCAGCCTGCACTTTAACGATCCCAAATACCCCCAGCAGTGGCATCTGGTGAGTGGTTTCTGGCTCCTGCTGTGCTCGCAGGCTCAGGCTGCTTGTGTGGCCACGAGGGAGCTGTCACATGGGAGGCAAGACAGCCTCTTTCTGTTCTCTGGTGAAGAGGGAGCACAGTGAGAGCTCTCCCTGCTTACCCTGATAGCAGGAGGAGGCAGCTGCCGTGGCTGGTTGTGCACTCATGGCACTGGGGTGGGCAGAGAGGTTTGGCCGGAGCACACTGCACTCTCCTCTTCGTGGCTTGAGCGAGTGTTCCTCACTGTCCACCTCAAACAGTCTCCCTGGCTGTCCTGTGACTCCTTCCTGTGCTGGCCCCGGCCCCACACGTATCCAGTGCACCCCTCACCGCTGACCCTGTCCCTTTGCTGTCCTTTCTGGTGCTCAGAACAACCGCAAGAGCCCCGGGAAGGACATCAACGTCACGGGCGTGTGGGAGCGGAACGTGACGGGGCGCGGCGTGACGGTGGTGGTGGTGGACGACGGCGTGGAGCACACCATCAAGGACATACAGCCGAACTACGTGAGTCCTGCTCCCACTGGGAGGGCAAAGGGCAGGCTGGAGGCTGGGCAGTGTGACGTGAGCGTGTGAGACCCTGGGCTCAGCCAGGGCGGGAATTGCCGGCGGCAAAGCTTTCCTGGGAGGTTTTGCGCCCAGGTTTCGGGGTTACCTGCCTTTGTGCTGCAGCTGCAGCTGGTCTCCCTCTGCCCTGCAGCAGTGGCTGAAGCTGCCTCGGTCGGTCCCGTCCCCACGGCAGCAGATAGCAGTGTTGAGCTGCAGCCCCGTGTGGAAGCAGCCTGGAAGTTCCCGTGACTCTCCCTCGCTGTGTTTCAGCCCTTGTAGTGTGCTCTCAACTCCCGCTTTTCCCAAACTGAGGAGAGAGAGAGAGAGCCCCGAGTCGTGACTGTGGGTCTGTTTTCAGAGCCCAGAAGGCAGCTATGACTTGAATTCCAACGACCCCGACCCCATGCCTCACCCCGACGAGGAGAACGGGAACCACCACGGGACGCGCTGCGCCGGGGAGATCGCGGCCGTGCCGAACAACAGCTTCTGCACCGTGGGAGTCGCCTACGGGAGCCGCATCGCAGGTACCTGCGGGCCGTGGAGCCCCGAGGGGCCTGGCACGGCTCACCCCCGGCTCCGTGGGGCCGGGACACGGCTCCGTGGGCTGGAGCAGCTCTGAGTCAGCGCTGCCTCGCTCGGGCCGGTCGGGGCTGCCGCAGGGAGGGCCCAGCGCCTGCCTGAGCTCCTCTCCAGAGGATACAGCTCCTGGCAGAGCAGGATAGGTGTGGGTGTGGCAGCTTTTCCAGTGTTCCTGGAGTTCTCCTGGCCTGCCCATCCGCGGAGCTTTTGGCAGAGCAGCTGTACCACGCGGGCTGAGCCAGGCAGTCGTGCCACAACGTGCCTGCTGCGGTGCGGGCTGGAGGCTGTGTCTGGGGAAGCCAATCTTGGCCAGCCCCCCATTCTCCCCTGGCCCCTGGTCTCAGCTCTGCCCCGTGGGGATGGACAGGGCTGAAGGGCCCGCACTGCTTCTCCTCTGCAGGGCCAGGGAATGTGTGCTGTGCCCTTGGCTGTCTCCAAACTCCTGTGCTGGGGGTCAGGGCTCTCCCAAGGGCACTCTGCACCCCTGCCCTGGGCTCCTTCCCTCCCTGAGCACCCACCCTGCTGGTGCCACAGCAGAGTCCCAGAGCTCCAGCCAGCAGAGACTCCCAGCTGGCAGAAGCAGAAATGAGCTCATCATGTCATAGGGAACAGGGAAGGTTTACCCAGCTCTGCTTCAGGCCTCAGCCCTCCAAAGCTGGACCAGCCTTGCAGGGGCAGCCTTGAGCCAGGAGTTTGTTTGCAGTTTATACAGCTCACTGAGCCACGTGGGTCATGTTCCTTGTCCTTTGTCCCGCAGGCATCCGAGTGCTGGATGGGCCCCTCACGGACAGCATGGAGGCCATCGCCTTCAACAAGCACTATCAGATCAACGACATCTACAGCTGCAGGTGAGCCCCAAGGACACCCTGAGCTGGCACCCAGCAGATCCATATGGGTCCTGCTCTGCCTGGGGGCAGGGTCACAGCTCGTGGCTGAGCGTTCACACCAGCTCCCATCCTCCCATGGCTCCAGATAGCACCGAAATCCTGTTCCTGGAGAGCTGGCCTGGGCTCTGCACAGCACCTCAGTTGTGAGATCTTCTGTGTGCTGCTGCAGCACGTCCCGTGGGCTGTCTGAGCTGGAGGGGACACTGTGGCCCCCACTGTGGTCAGGCTGAGCCGTGTGACGGGGACTGGAATGTGTTGTTAAACAGAAATCCAACATTTTGTCCCCTGGAATCTGACCCAGGGGCACAGTGCAAACACGGCAGCCAAATCCCAGCAGCGAGGGGCCACGCTGATGGGTGGGAAAGCACAGTGCTCCCCAGTCCCAGTGGTGGTGCTGGGAGCAGCTGCGGGCTGCTGTAATGGCAGGAAGAGTCGCTGCCTGTGGCTCCTGGGGCGGTCACTTCACAGTCTCTCTCTTTCCAGCTGGGGTCCCGATGACGACGGGAAAACCGTGGACGGCCCCCATCAACTGGGAAAGGTAAAAAGCAGCCCCAGCAGCACAGGTTGGCCCTGGGAGGGCCCTCCAGGGCTTGTGGTTTCTTGCCTGCCCGGGCAGGCGTGCAGGGACGTTGCTGTGACACTGTGCACGTCTGTTTGTGTCCTTGGCTGCCAGCAGAGGTGTTCCCTGTCACCGTGTGGTTGGGAGAGGTGACACAGTGGCATTCAGGCAGTGTGGGATGAGCTTTCTAAGGAGAGGCTGGTCCCAGCAGGAAAATGCTCTTTCACAACTTGTGGTATTATTGTGACAACTTTTGCAACCCACGGGATCCTCTCTGCTCAGGACACTGAGCATTCCCAGTGCTGGGAATGGTTCTCGAGGCAGAGAGCATGCCTTTGGAGGCTGGGAGCAAGTAAGGGGAGTGGGATTGCAGTGGGAGGAAGAGTCAGAGCTGAGGCTGCTCCTTCCCAGGCCACTGAGGCTCTCTCACAGCTGCTGTGCTGCAAAATGCACCTGGTCTACCTGTGCCACAGTGAGGGGTCACTGAGGGGGCCCCAAAACCAGCATTGGAGTGTGGTTCTGCTCCACTGCTCTTCTGCCGTGCTTTTCCAACCACAATTCAGCAGTTACTGCGCTGTTTGGAGCAGCCCTGACAACTGAGCTGTCCATGCACCATAACAAATGGTTTCCAGTTCTGCAAGCTAATGTATTCTCCTCCTGCAGCTGGAACAAGCTCTGGGACGCAGAGCACGGCCAGAGCTCTCTATGCCACCGCAGAGCTGGGAGGGCAGAATGTACCTTCGTCTGCCAGAGGGAGGGAGAGCAGGGGGGTCCAATTCCAGTGGGATTGGGTTCTTGCTGGTCCATCAGATATGTCCTTTCCCTGGGTGGGGATGATGTCTGGGCGAGGTGTTGGGCTGGAAACGTGATTCCAAGTGGGGCTGGCGACGTTGTGTTTCTCGGCAGTGTCTGTGGGGCTTGGCCCTCTCAGAAGGGCAGTGGTCCTGTGTGAGGAGCTCTGATCCCCCTGGCTCAGAGCTGGCAGAAGCCACTGGGATCGGCAGGGGAGGGCAGGGGAAGAGCCCCCGTGGCCTGAGCACGGTTCCCTGCCCGCAGGCCGCCCTGCAGCACGGCGTCATCGCCGGCCGCCGCGGCTTCGGGAGCATCTTCGTGGTGGCCAGTGGCAACGGGGGCCAGCACAGCGACAACTGCAACTACGACGGGTACGCCAACTCCATCTACACCGTCACCATAGGTGAGCATCTGCGTCTCCCTTCTCCTTCCTTCCCAGCGTGGGACAGCAGGATCGTCCCACAAACACACAGCCTGCCCAGCTGGCCAGTGGGAACCTGGGGGAAAGGGTCTGGGAATGGGCATGGCAGTGTGTAGGGCTTCAAACCTGCAGTTTGCCTTTGACCCACAGAGCAGGAGGAGGCCAGGGGAATTCCTGCCTGTTCCAGGCCTCCCTCCTGGGGCTGTGACGTGCGTCCATGGTTGGGGAGTGACCTGGCATGCAGCATTCCCATCACTTGTGCTGGAGGAGAAATGTGTAATGCAGGTTCTCGAGGGCAGAAGCTGTGGGAAGGGTAGAAGATCTGTGTGACACTGAGCACAGTGAAAGGTTATTTATCGTGGCTGCCTTTCCTGTAGATCTTCCAGACGGGAAAGATGCAGGCTTGGTTCTGATTTCTCTGCCCAGCTCCTGGCCCCTGGAAGAGCACAGCTGGCAGGAGAGGCTCTCAGGGGATTGTCACCTTGAGATTTCAGCAGTTGAAGCAAATCAGGTTTCAGGCAGCCAAGGCCTTTCCCGTTTTCCCAGGAGCAGTGGATGAGACGGGCTCCATGCCGTTCTACGCTGAGGAATGTGCCTCCATGCTGGCCGTGACCTTCAGTGGTGGGGACAAGATGATGAGGAGCATTGTGAGTACCCACACACGGCACCCGTGTCCTCCTGCCCACACCTGGAACAGCCGGGACAAGGCTCTGTCCCTCCTGGTCACCACACAGTTCCCCTGGGAGCCAGGGAGCAGGGGGGCCTTTCATCTAGGTCCTGCATAAAGTGCTCTCAGAGGGAGGTCCCTGTTTCTCAGCTCTGGGGGAGCTGCCCCACAGCAGCTCCTGCTCCGGAGGGATGTGGGAGCGCGGCGTGCAGGGAGCGGCGTCGGGCTCTTTAAACCGCTTGGCCGCAGCTCCTGCTCTGCTCTGGCACGTGGGCCTCTCCCAGCTGAATTCTTCAGAATATTTTTATCAGCTTTTCCTATTTTTTTTTGCCAAAAAATGACTTCTTGTCAACAAAATGTCCTTTTTGCCTGAGCCAAGCAGCCAGGGCTGTTTTCCCCACCACAGGCCTGACCCAGCCTGTCCCTCCCTTGGTGCTGGTGCCTGTGGGGGGCTGTCAGGCTGCCCCCAGCTCATGGTGTGACCCCTTCCCATCCTGTGGTGCCTGCAGAGCCCACCCACCCCAGGGCAACTGGGGAGAAACGTTGCTGGCTCCCAGGCCTGATCTTTGGAGTTGTGTTGTCCCTGGCTTGGAGGATCTCCTATCAGGACAGGTATTTCCCAAGAGGCAGCCAAGTAGAGATCAGCACCTCAGCGTGTGCTTGGGGGTCTCAGGGGGTCTGCTGATGTGCTCCTGGGAGCAGGAACTTGCTGCTGTGGCTCCGTGCCTGCCACAGAGGAGCTGAATCCAGGCTTGTCAAGCAGGCTGCCCTGCGTGCTGGGTAAACCGGGGGAACAGGGAGAGCCTGGGATCCTCAGCCACCTGGCTGGGACTCACCCAGCTCCTCCTGCAGCCCGGAGCCAGGGCAGGGATCTGTGCCCAGCCAGAGCGCAGCACGCTCTGCCACAGGGGAAGTAAAACCCAGAATTGAGATGGTTTTTCCTTTCAGAAATAACTTAAGTTGTCCCAGGCTGGTTTGGAAAGTACTGACACCAGGAAAAGAGGGAACAGCAACCCAGTGAGGGCTCTGCTGCTTTCCATCAGGAGCTCCAGGCTTGTGGGCTGACGTCTGGCTTTCCCAAGCCTGGTGTGAGTGCTTTGAAGGTCTCAAATGCACGTTTATTTGGAATGCTGGCCTTATGGGACAGTAACACGGGAGCTGGCATTCCATGGGGGAGCCAGGACAAGATCCACATGGAGCCTAGGAACGGCATGTGCCACAGAGGCATCCTGTACCGTGATCCTTGCCATGCATAAACCCAAACACCTCATTTTTCAGGAGTGCAGTCTGCTCCTGAACACC
>JAWWES010000067.1:5790632-5817105 GCA_035583135.1 Lophotriccus pileatus
TGTCCCAGGCTGGTTTGGAAAGTACTGACACCAGGAAAAGAGGGAACAGCAACCCAGTGAGGGCTCTGCTGCTTTCCCTCAGGAGCTCCAGGCTTGTGGGCTGATGTCTGGCTTTCCCAAGCCTGGTGTGAGTGCTTTGAAGGTCTCAAATGCACGTTTATTTGGAATGCTGACCTTATGGGACAGTAACACGGGAGCTGGCATTCCATGGGGGAGCCAGGACAAGATCCACATGTAGCCTAGGAACGGCATGTGCCACAGAGACATCCTGTACCGTGATCCTTGCCATGCATAAACCCAAACACCTCATTTTTCAGGAGTGCAGTCTGCTCCTGAACACCCTGGGACTCGCTGCAGTGGTGTCAGAGTTAACATCTCTGCAGCCATCAGCTCCGGTTTTTTTTTCTTTTACCAGACCATAAACTTTGTGTGGTTTCCTTAATGGGAAGAATTTAATATGGCTTCTGGCACTCTCTGTGCTTCCCACTGAAAGTTTGTGCTCTCAGGGTGTTCTGTGTGGGACAGGCAGAGTCCCAGCACGAGCTGGAGCCTTTCACCCTCCGGATTTTGGGCTTTATCCCCGCAGGGAGCACACGGAAATGGATGCATTGGGTTTGCAGTGAGGTGGCATAATTTGGGAACCTCCCAACGCCTTTTTTTATTCTCTGTGTGCTCTGCACAGTCCCCTGTGGCTCCCCTGCAGCCTGGTTGTGTTGGAGCGACGCTGTGGTCAACAGTGAGGATGAGGAAAGTCCCAAACTGTATCTGCCAGGAGTTTCCCACAAAGTTGCTTATTTAGACCCAATTCCTCTTTCTCTCCAAAGGGAACTGTCCCCATTTGTTGCTCCCCAGCTGGCATCACTGTCCCTGCAGTGAGGGGCTCCCAGGACCCTTGGAGGCTGGCTGTGAGCAGGCACAGTGGTGTCACAGGCTGAGCGTGGGCTGCTGGCGTGGCGAGGACACAGCTCAGGGCTGGGGCTGTGCGCTCCAGTGCTCCAGTACCTGTCCCAGCCACCCCAGCAGGGCAAAGCAGCCTGACAGAGGCCACCTCTCCTCTTCATCCACAGGTGACAACGGACTGGGATTTGCAGAAGGGCACAGGCTGCACGGAGGGCCACACGGGCACGTCGGCGGCCGCTCCGCTGGCGGCCGGGATGATCGCGCTGATGCTGCAGGTGCGGCCGTGCCTCACCTGGCGGGACGTGCAGCACATCATCGTCTTCACCGCCACCAAGGTGAGGAGCCCCTCCCTGCCTGCTCTTCCCCTCCCTGTGCTGCCCCTCAGGGGAAGGCCCTGCCGAGCACGTCCGTGTTTACGTCTGCGGCCCCTCCATAAATCTCCCGCTCGTCTGGCTCCCAGCGAGGGGATTGCGTTTTCCCCCCACCCCTCGCTCCTTCCGGGAATGTGGCTGAGGCATTTTCCCTCTGTCATGGTAATAAATGGGGTATTTGCTGCGGGAATGCCTTCATCTGTCAGCGCAGGGGTCTTGCAGGGGCTCAGCAGGTTCCAGGGAATCAGGTGTGTGTGGTGGGCTGGCCCAGCCCCAGGGCTGTTACCTCTGCAGTGTCATCCCTGGGTCCGTGCAGTGGGCAAGCAAGGAGCTCTGCCCTGCTCTGGCCTTTCCTGGGCTCTCCAGAGAGCCAGGCTCCTGGAAACAGACACAACAGAGAGCTGGACAGCAAAGCCAGCCCTTCCCTTGGCCTCATCTCCTGCGCAGCTTTGCAGCCCGGAGCAGGAGTGGGAACTGGCTGGAGCTGCCCAGCTTGGTTTAGGGATGGGGCTCTTTCCACACCCCTCTGGGGAGCAGGAATCGTGTCCAGCTGATGCTGTGCTCCCCTTGGCATGGGGCAGTGTTTTCCATGACTCCAAACCAGTGTTGCCGGAGCACTACAGCCCACTAAGTGATGGGACCCAGATCTGTCCTGCCCCAGCTCCTGTTGATTTAGAGGACTCAGTTCCTTCTCTCCAAGGCTTCTGCCATCCCACAGGCTGTGTGGTTTGGGCAGCAGGGAGCAGCTGGGATGTTTCAGAGCAGAGGCATTTGTGCCCTTTTGTGCTGCTCTATTTCCTTTCTGAGGTGCTGGGAAGCCAGTTTGTCCTGGGATTTGTTTCAAACGAAGGACAACCTGTTTCTTTCTAATAAGGCCATGTGGGTTTGCTTCCCTGCCGCTGCGGGATGTATCCAAGCCTCTTTCCCCTCAGGCCTGGTTTCCTTTGGGTCTCAGGGCTGACAGTCCCCCAAGGTAACCAGAGCACCCCGTGTTTCTTTGCAGTACAAGGACCGTCACGCTAAGTGGGACACGAACCAGGCAGGCTTCAGCCACAGCCATCAGCATGGCTTCGGCCTGCTGAACGCCTGGAGGCTGGTCAACGCTGCCAAGGTAATTCCCTCCTCCCCAGACCTGCCCTCTGGGCAGGTGGAGCAGCCCAGCCCAGTGGCTGGGACACATCCTGTGCTGGCAACGCCGTGGGGTTGCACTGCTGCCGTTCAGGGCCGGTGCTTTGGCCACCATCCTGCTGGCCCTGGCTCTGGGGCTGCTTTTGGTATGAAGTCATGAGGCTTTTGGCAGTGGCTGAGCTGCCCCCGGGCTGCTGCTCCCCAGCACTATATATAGCCATGGTGAGAGCTGCTGGGAGCCCACTGCTCTGATTCACAGTGCGGGGACTTTTGTCAGCAGCACCAACACCTTCCTCCCGCCCTCCACAGTGGCTGCAGGCAGGGTGTCCTGCCTTGAGGAGCGGGGTGTTCTCAGCTGGCAGCTCTGGGGGAGTGCTGTGGTCGGAGCAGGCGGTGGCATCCCCGTCTCTCCCTGCTCCGGTGGCACGGAGACCAGGGCACATCCCTTTGGCACTCGGTCCCCGCTCGTGTGTGGAGCACTGAGCAGCTGTGCTGGGTCACTGCCACTGCCACCGTGCCCCTGGGGTCACAGGGACTCCCACGCTGCTCCCCCCTCCTGCCCTGCCGTGCCCAGGGCTGGGATGGGATGGCCTCAAGTAACTGCTCCCATCCCCAGAGTGCTCACAGCACCCCGTTTGTGCTGCCCAGGTCTGTGTGCCCCAAAACAGCACTGGCCCTTGGCCTGGGCACACATCCAGGAGCAGCCTGTGAGAGCCCCAGGAGACTGAGGGATGGATGTGCAGGGAGGGTGCAATCCATGCTGAATCCTCTCCCCCCAACAGATCTGGGAGTCTGTCCCGTACCTCGCCTCGTACGTGAGCCCCGTGCTGAAGGAGGGCAGGAGCATCCCCCTGCTCCCACAGCAGCTGGAGGTCTCCTGGAATGGTAAGAGCAGGTGTGCCACGGGGAGCATGTGCTGTCCACACCCGTGGGGGGGAGCAGCAGGGCAGGACCAGCCCTGGGCTGTGGGAGGCCACGAAGGGGTTAAGTGCTGGGCTGCCTGGGCTTTTTCTTCTCTTTCCGCTGCCCTTCCCCAGGGGATCTGCCTGTTGCTGCCGTCCCCTCCCCATAACCCCATCCCAGGGACTGATGTGTTTGGGGAGCCAGACAGGGCTGGGCAGCGGCCAGAGCCGCTCCACTGCCTTTGACCATTTTAGGTAATGCTCCAGCTCCCGACTTGGCCAGCCCTGTCCACATCAACAAGGCGCTGCTCAGGCTGCTACCAGTGGGAAGGAGAGCTCGGCCCAAGCCCTTCCCGGCCCCCCAGCAGCTCCTGGCTCTGCTGGGCACAGCTCCTTGCCCTGAGGCTGAGCCACATTCCCCCTCCACGCCTCACTGGAGATGCTGGTCCGGGAGTCTGGCCCTGCTCCTCTCACTGCCCCAGCAGTGCTGCTGACAGAGGTGCACCCAGGGAGCACTCACCTGCCAGGAGCAGGCCAAGCCACAGCCACAGCTCGCTCCGGAGCTTGCCAGGCTCCCTGGGCTGTAGTTGGCAGCTCTGGGGCTATGAGGATCTATGGAGCTGGGAATGGTTTGAGATGGGAGCAGGGAGCCTAGACACCCAGTCTCTTGTCCCAGTCCCACACAGGTCCTGTTAAATGGCATCACAGCCCCTTGGGGCCGGCTGGGAGTGGGGACTCTGTCTCAACCACCAGCCTCAGCAAGCCCTGCCTTCCCTCTCCCAGTCACCACCGCCGACCTGGAGCTGTCTGGCATGAGGACCCTGGAGCACGTGGCAGTCACTGTCACCATAACCCACCCCCGCCGTGGCAACCTGGAGATCAGGCTCTTCTGCCCCAGTGGGATGATGTCCCTGATCGGGACCACCCGGAGCATGGACTCGTAAGCACCGAGGGGTCAGGGGAGGGCAGGACCCCGGGGCCCGAGTCAGCCTCGTGGTTCAGGCTCCATGGGTTGTTTCCCCTCACCCCTTGGCAGGGACCCCAATGGCTTCTCTGACTGGACCTTCTCCACGGTGCGCTGCTGGGGCGAGGAGGCGCAGGGCACCTACAGGCTGGTCGTCAGGGACATCGGTGAGTCCTGCCCGCCAGGGGCACCTCCTGGGGTGGTGGTGGCTCTGGGCCATTGTCCCAGGCAGCTGCCAGCTCATCACTTGGGAGAGTTCCCCGCTGGACCAACCTGCTTCTTCCCCAGGAGATGAGAGCCTGTGGCCCGGCACCTTAAAGCAGTGGCAGCTGACCCTGTACGGCTCCTCCTGGTCCCCAGCAGAGATGAAGGAACGGCACAGGTAGGACACCACAGCCCTGGCATGGTGGGGGGGTAGGAGCAGGAGGCTGAGGGGTGTTACTGTACCTGTGAGCAGGTGCTGCTGGGCTGGAGCCGCGTTGCTGCAAGGTGCATGGCAGGGGCCCTCACACCTCACAGGGCAGCCGTGGGCTGCAGGGCACAGCACCGTTTGCTGAAAGAGGCACTGCAGACCCTTGGTGGGCATTTGGGACCCTCCCTGGAGCCCCTCTGCCTGCGGGACCTTCACGGGGTGCCTCTGTCCCCAGGCTGCTGGAGGAAGCCATGAGCGGGCAGTACCTGAGCGGCAACTTCTCCCTGCCCTGTCCGCCGGGGCTGGACATCCCCGAGGAGCAGCACTACACCATCACAGCCAACACCCTCAAGGTGAGCCTGCCTGCAAGCCAGGGGTCCCTGTATCCCCCAGGATGG
The DNA here is from genome assembly GCA_035583135.1 of Lophotriccus pileatus. Lineage (NCBI taxonomy): Eukaryota > Metazoa > Chordata > Aves > Passeriformes > Tyrannidae > Lophotriccus > Lophotriccus pileatus. Next base: position 5,795,708 of record JAWWES010000067.1, read on the forward strand.
GCTGGAGGAGCAGGACCCCGGCAGTGGGCAGGGCTCGGAGGGGGTCGAGGGTGGTGATTCTCAAGGGGTTTCCCCTCCGTAGACCCTCCTGCTCTTGGGATGCTTTGCCGTATTCTGGACTTTCTACTACATGCTGGAGGTTTGCCTGACGAGGAACGACGTGGGGCTGGACCTGGCCTGCTCTGGCCCCAGCAGCTGCAGGTGGTACCAGCAGGGCGGGAAGCACCGAGCCCTGGAGAGCGGGCTGGAGATGGAGTCGGTGCCGCTGTACCGGGAGAAGGACGTGGAGGAGGCCGAGGTGGAGTGTGAGCACCCGGAGCCTGCCCGGGATGGGGAGGAAGGGTCCTGGACCCCCACTCACCCCAAACTTCCCAGCAATGGCAGAGCTGTGAGTTTCCACGAGGCGGCTCCCGCTGGAGCGGGATACCTGGGCCGGGAGGCACCGGCTGAGCTCCTCCTGGAGGACAGGGAGCACCGGCCGTGCTGACCAGGACCGGGGCCGGGGCTGGGCTGGGCTGGGGCCCTCCCTCGTGGTACGACCCTCCTGCACAGACTCATTCCTGAGCCAGCGTGGACCATTGCCACTGTGTTCTGTGGAAGGTGGTGTTGGAAGTGGCTCGGAAACAAGCGTAGAAGAGTGCTGGTACTGGAAGGGGAGCTCCCCTTCCCTCGCTCTGGAAAACAAAGCAAGCCTTAAACCCCTTCCTGAGGGAGCCTGCCCTGCAGGGAGCTCAGAGCTCCCTGCCGTGTGTGGAACAGGGCCCTGTGCCATCCCTGCTGGGAGCCTGGTAGCTGTGGTAGAGCTCCACACTGACCCCCTTCAACACCACTGCTCCCACGCCTGGCAGTGCAGGCAAGACGTGTCCCTTTGTCCCTGATTTCTGCAGAGAGCTTGGAAAACCTGGCAGGACCCCTGGAAGGTGCCTCTCCGGGCAGGAACCCCACAGCACTGGCATCTTCGTGCCCACTGGGCTGGCAGTGGACTGTACCCACCAGTTATCCCAGTTTAGAAACAAGGAGCTACTTTACTCATCTCCAACCAGCGCTTCTCCCTGTCCCCTGTGCTCTGATCCTGCTGGTTCCTCCTCTCCCCTGGGCACGGAGCAGCTGTGGGGCTGGGGAAGCGGGAACAGGCCTGTTTGGGGGGACAGGATGGGGCTCTTCCTGCACAGGAGCCCCTCTGGCAGCAAAGCTCGCTGGGGCCACTGTCATGGATCTCCCTCCCCATCCAGGAGGGACAAAGCTGGGAGCAATGCCTGGTTTGGACCAGGGAGGGGAGGATGAGTTGCTCTGGCAGTGGCTCGTCTGAGCAGGGTTGGCTTGTTCACATGTCTTTGGGTTTGGTGGTTTATTTTTTTAAGGCTGGGGTTTGTTTTTTAATCGGCAAAGCCCTTTTGTGTAGCTTTCCAAATAAAGCCTGAAAAACCCTCCTCTCCCCCCATCCGTCACTCCTCTGCTCTCCCAGAGCTTCCTCACTGTGGAAAAATGTGTCACCCATCCCCTCCCAGCACCGGGGCCTGGTTGGGGTGTGGGTCTCTGTGTCCTCCATGCCCTGATCCCGGGAGCTGGGATAACGGAGGCTGCTCCAGGCAGGGGGAGGCGAGGGCTGGGCCAGAGTGTTGGAGGGAGTGAGGAGAAAGGTGGATGTTGAGCTTCAGGGGGGAGAGGGCAGAGTCTTCCAAGCCCGGGCAGGGAAAGGCTGATCCGCAGCTGTGGTATTCCCAGGTTTGGAGCTGGAAGAAGGAGCAGCCACGGCCTTTTAGGGAGGGGGTGGCTTCAGCTTTCCCAGCGTCACCAGCCAGGCGGGGAGGAAACCTCGTCAGGCCACGACAACTAGATGAATATAACCTTTTTAATTTCGACAAAAACCAAGTACAAAACCGAGGCCCAGTTCTCTCTTTCTCCCCGTTGGCAGGGATCTCTGCGGCAGTGGCGCGGGGCTCGTGGGGGCGGGGGGAGGTTTGCCCGGGGCTGCGGCCCCGGGGCGGGGGGCTCTGCGGGGCGCGTGCGGCCGCTGGCGCTGGGGCGTTGTTGGCTGGCGTTTGGGGGGCGTTTGCTCCTCAATAAATACCAATCGGTGCGGGGCTGGTGGCAGCGGCCGCCGACGCTCTCGGGCGGCTGCGGCGCTGGGCCGGGGGAGAAGCGGAGACGGAGGTCCCGGCTGGGGAGGGCTGGGGGCGGCAGGGGGGGTGCCTAGCTGATGATCTGCCGGGGCCGGCCGTAGCTCATCCCCGCCTGTGACGCCCCCTTGTTGGTCCCCATCTGTAGCCCGATGATGTTCTTGCCCTCCTTCAGCTGGCTCTCGGTGAACTCCCGCTTGTGCTCCTGCGCCTTCCTGCGGGGCACGGGGAGAGGCCGTGGGGCACCCGCACCCACCCGGGTGACCAGCAGCCCTCCCCGATCCCCAGGGGCGCCCCAGCCCCTCTCCCTCCCCGCCGTACCACCTCCATGTGCTCTGGGCAGCCACAGGGCCAATGGGTCCCCACACCCCCCTTACTTCATGAACCAGTTGGGGTCCCCGTGGTAGTTGCCGTCGTTCTTGGTGACCGCCAGGCTCCCCAGGGCCATCAGCGTCCTCTGCACCGCCGCCATGTCCTTGGCTGCCGAGGGATGGAGGGGGGATGTGAGGAAGGGCACGGCACAGCAGCCCCGGATCCCCCAGCCCCAACCGCCCCCCTCCCGCACCTTCAAAGAGGTCGACGGTCTGGAACATGTCTGTCTTGGTCACGCCGTAGTCCTCGGCCGCCTTCAGGAACTGGGCGATCTGCTCCATCTGCTTGAAGACCATGGTGGGCGGCGCGTCGGGGATCTTGACGGGCTTGGAGCCGTCGGGGTAGAGGCTGTTCACCAGCCTGCTGAGCACCTGCCGCGGGGAAGGAGAACCTGGGCTTGCTGCGACACCACGGGGCCCCCCCGCCAGCCACCCCGCCCCGGGACCCCACTTACGATGCCGTTCTTCAGCCAGACCTGGAAGCCCAGGCGGCCCCGCTCGGGGCGGCCCACGGTGGACCCGCACTGCGCCACGATCCACTCCACCAGCCGGTCCTCCAGCTCGTCGTCGTACTTCTTCTCGATCTTGGACTGCACGTCCCTGCTCATGCCGTAGGCTGGGCCTTTGTTTGCCATGGCTGCGGTGCTGGGAGACCTGGCGGCACCGCAGAGACCGTCAGGCGGTGGAGATGCCGTCCCCCTGCCCAGGGACCCCGCGGCACCCCTGTGGACGTGCCCTTCTCTTGGCTCTTCCCTTGCTCCATCCAGGAGTGTTTGGAGGTCAGCTCACAGACATGACCTCCAAAACCTGCCCAGACGGATGGTTCCTGTCCTGGCAGAGGTGCCTTGTCCTCACTCCCTGGCTCAGGCTATGCACAGGAGCAGCCTCATCCCTGTCCCTCGCCAGCCCTCTGTTGGCACAGACATCCCTGGAGTGGCCGTGCCAGGATCCAGGTGGCAGGGTGACCACGGCAGGGCAGGGTGGCTGTGTCACAGCATGGTGGCAGGGCAGGGTGCCCATGGGGCAGCCTTGGTGTGGCGGGTCCGGGTGCCAGGGAGGAGCGTGGGCGAGGCAGGAGCGGTGGGAGCCGTGCCCGTGCCCTTGTAAGGACATGCTGTGGCAGTGATGGCAGGTAACTGGCTGCAGGCAGGGCCCGAGGTGCCAGGGAAGATGCCAGGGAGGATGCCAGGAGGGAGAGGCACCGTGAGCGGCAGCCAAGCCCTCGGTGGAGCTGGCCTCGCTCCTCCCTGCACGGCTCCTTGCTTGGCATGAAGCCTCTGAGCACCAGGGCTGTGCCCTCCGGGAGCCGCGTGCTCGGTCCCACACCCACGCCCTGCCTCCCGTGGGCTCATCCTGACCGCTGGCCACAGGCACTGCATCTCCCGCGGGACGGGCTGAGACCTGGCACAGCTCAGTGCAGGAGAGGACTTGCTGCCAGCCATGCAGGGGTACCCCACGAGCCCCCCGCACAGCCTGTGCCCAGACCCCAGCACCGCTGGGCACGTCCAGCGATGCCACAGCCAGTCCCGCGCTGTGCCCTGGCCCCGGCTGGCACAGAGGGGTCACACACAGACCCACGGCTCCCCCTGTCACGCGGCAGTGCCTGGCAGCCACCCCCGGACCCTCCAGCCCTCTGCGAGACACGGGGCAGAAATGGACACGTGGGGGTTGGACTCGCCCCTTCCTCTCCGCGGGGCCGAGCCCGGTGGTCCCGCAGCAAGGAACGCGGTCCTGAGGGGCAGGAGCAGGACAGAACCCCGGCAGGGACCCCAACCCGAGCAGGGAACCCCGACCCTCCTCCGGGGAGCAGCAGTGCAATCCTGGGAGCAGCATCCCCATCCCGGGGAGCTGCATCCCGCCCGCAGGAAGGGAATCCCCATCATTTAGGGAGCAGATCGCAGTCCAGGGAGCGGTTTCGCTATCCCAGGTAGAAGGTCCCCACTCCGGGGGGCAGCACCCCCATGCCGGGGGCTGACACCCGCACCGCGGGGACCCTCCCCGCCGCCCCCCCCCCCCCCCTTCCCCCCGCGGCGGGACTCACAAGCGGCTGCAGACGGAGCGAGGGCGATGCTCGGCGCGGGACCAGCGCTCTGCCCCGCGGGGACCCCGACCTTGCGCTAAAAGGCGGGCGGCGGGCCGGTGATGTCAGCGGGGCGCGGGTCCGGCCCCCCCCGGCCCTCCCTCCCGGGGCGCCCGGCCCCGCAGCGCTCCGTGACTCCAGCCCAGGCACCATATTTGGGGAAAGACTCCGAAAACCGGCGACGAAAGCCCGTGCCCGAGCATTCCCCGCGTGCCTCCGCCCCAGCAGGGCCGGGGCCGGGGCGGAACCGGGCCGGGGGCTGATGGAGTAAATCCTTTTATAGCCAGGCGGCAGCGCCGAGGGCTCCCGCCCTGACTTCATGGCTGGTTTCCCCATGTGCTCACCGCCGGCAGCCGGGGCGGCCCGGAGGGGTCCTCGTGGTGACCCATCGCCCACGGAGCCCGGCCGGGACTGCCGGGGCATCCCGCGGGCACCGCGCCTGGGCATCCCGCAGCATCCCGGGATTCCCGGGGGCACCAGAGGCAGCGGGTCAGGGCACGGCGGGGCACGCAGCAGCGCTGGCACCGCGCTGGGATGCCACGGGAGCTTTGCTGCCTGTGAAATGGGACCCCCTCGGGCATCCCTCCAAGCCCTGGAGCTGCCAGCCCCCACCCTGTGCCCCACAGACCACCTACAGAGGTTCTCCAGAGCAGCAGCAGCGCTGCAGCATCTCCACTCTCCCCAAATCCCGTGGGAAGGAGACAGTGCCCAGCGGTGCCTGGCTGACACCCGGTGGCAGCAGCCCCCCTGGGGACCCCCCAAAGGCAGGAGGCAGAGGCAAAGTGCAGACACTTTAATGCGAGTCCCTTCCCAGCAGATCCGCGCGCGGACAGCGCGGCACCTCGGTGGGAGCAGCAACGGGGGCACCGCAGGAGACACGAGTGGGGCTTCTCTGGCCACTGCCACCACTGTGCTGGCCCCACACACCCCCAACCTCCCACCCATACGACTCAGGCACTGAAGAGAGACCCACACCCGCGAGCTCGGGGGGCCACGGGGCTGCTGGCACGGCGCTCGCCACAATCCCCTCGCCGCGCCCACGGGCACAGGACACGAGCAGCAGCACCTTTTCCAGTGTCAATTGCCACCGAGGACGGTGCCCCGGTGGCCCCCCAGCCCTGTTTTTGGCCACGACAGGTCCAGGGATGGGCACATAGTGCCTGGAGGGACCCGGCTGACAGGGAGGAGGTGCACCGGGACCCCCCGGCCGTGTGGGGAGGGGGACGGAGCGGCTGGCAGGACCTGCAGCACGGACATCCCTCCCCGGGGGTGGGTCCCCCCTCCCGGGGCTGCAGCCGGGCGTTTGGCACAGTCCCAGGGCAGCGTGAGGCCGCGGGCTCCTAGAAGACGTAAATCTTGTCCCGCTGGACGCAGTCCAGGTCATCGTCCAGTGTCAGCAGCACCTGCGGAGCGAGGGGAGCGGGGCATGGTGAGCTGGGGGGCTGGGGCAGGGTCTGCTGTGCTGGAGGAACCAGCACCTACCAAGAAGGAGCCGAACATGGCGATGGAGGAGAGGAAGTGCCAGATGTCGTGGTCGTCAAAGAAGTCGAGCAGGATGCAGTCACGGTTGTGCTCCCGAGATTCTGCTGGCGTTTTCTGTTGGGGACAGGGCCGGTGTCACCGTGCCCGCCCGTGGCCACCCTGCCCACCCCACTGCCCGGGCCACCCTCCCGCTCACCTGCCAGGTGCTGAGCCCCTGGAAGAAGAAGAAGAGGGCGAAGCCCCAGACCACGGAGGTGCTGATGATGCAGAGCAGGGGGATGAGCTTGATGCGCTCGCCGCTGCGGAGCTGTGGGAGAGGCCGGTGTCACTGTGCAGGCAGGAGCTGGCAGCAGTGCCCTGCCCTGCCCTGCCCTGCCCTCCCCAAGGGCTCAGCTCCCACCTTCATGATGATGTAGAAGGCGAAGTAGAGGAGGAGGTTGCAGATGCCGATGGCCAGCAAGTAGGAAGCGAAGTCGTTGGGGCGGACAATGAGGCCGTAGGCAGCGCTGGGGAGGCAGGGACAGGCAGCAGGGTCAGCCTGGGATCCCCCGTGGTGCCTGTGTGCCTGCTGTCCCCCAAGCATGCCAGCGACCCCCAGGAGGTCAGGCAGCACGTGGGGACACTGGGGTGCCACAGCTGCAGGGGGACCTGTCATGCTGGGCTCACAGGGACAGCAGGAGCAGGGTGAGGGCAGCAGCAGGGACAGGGAGAAGCAGGGTGGGGTCTGGCTCCGCACTCACAGTGACCAGTTGATGATGTTCCCCATGACCAGGAGCACCATTCGGTCCTGCAAAGGGCAGGGGGGCTGTGAGGGGTGACAGGTGGCCGCTCCAGGGCAGGGGATGCCAGGAGGGGTCTCCACAGAGCCAGGGGGGCCCCGGTGCCAGCACTCACCACGTACATGGGCCCGCTGCACTGCCGGACGCAGTCCGTGTACAGCACGTGCAGGATCCTGCGCAGGATGCCCGAGTCTGTGGGGACAGGGGAGGTGACACTGGGGGGAACCACTGCACTGCCCCCTGCCCACCCTGCTCACCATGCCTGCCCTCACCCAGCTTCCAGCGCCCCATGTAGTAGAGCTGGGTGCTCAGCAGCAGCGTGGCCAAGATGTGGATGACAGAGAAGACGATCCAGAAGGCCGTGTTCCCCTTCCCAAAGACCTGCAGGGGGAGCAGGGTGGGCGGGCAGTGAGCTGTGGGGGTGACCCATGTGTGTCCCCCCGCCACCACAGCGCCCGCCCTACTCACCACGCCGACCACGGAGAAGAAGATGACGAGGGCCAGGCAGGCGTAGGCGCTGTAGGCGCTGGCGTTGATGTCCGGGTGGCGCTTCTGGTAGAGCTTCAGCATGCAGAGCCCCGCAATCATGTACATGAAGGAGGTGTCTGGGGGGGCACGGCGGTGAGAGGGCTGTGGGGGCGGCCCCGGCGTGGGCAGTGCGGGCTGGGGGGGGTGACACTCACCGAACTGGAAGTTGGTGTAGTTGGGGCAGACGTGGTAGCAGGCGCTGAGCAGCCCCTCCATCATGAGCGCCGTGCCCATGGCGTAGAAGAGCCCGAAGTGCTTGGGGATGCCGCACTCCTGCGGGGCGGAGGGCGGGAGAAGAGAAGTTGGGTGTTCCTGGGGGGCTGAGCCCCTCCCAGGGCACCCCCAGCGGCCCCCGTCCCTTACCAGGGCGTGGGCGTCGTTGCGCAGCAGCGCCCGGTTGTAGTTGATCTCGCGCTGCAGGATGATGAGCAGGAAGAGCAAACCCAGCAGGACGTAGCCCAGGTTGCTGAGGATGTTGTTGAAGGCGCTGCGAGGGGCCAGTCCACACCTGAGTGCTGTGGAGGACGCCCCTTGTCCTCGGGGCTCCGCCACAGCCCAGCCCCGGGCGCAGGGGACCCCCAGCCACCCACCCCCCACCCACCTGAACCCACCTGAGGTTCCCCAGAGGGTGGGCACACAGGAAGTTGTAGTAGCAGATGTCCTGGTTGCCGGTGACGTTCACCACCTGCATTCACAGGGTGAGGGTCAAGGGGGACCCCGTGGGGTGTCCCCATTGTGCTGGGGAGCACAGTTTGGGACTGCAGCCCCCAGAGCTCTCGGGAGCCCCCGTTGCTGCCAAACTGCCCCATTTACCGTCTGGTAGGTGATGACGAGCTGGATGACGGGCAGGGCGTAGAAGACAGCGATGGTGGCGATGTTCCTGGGAGAGGCAGGGGGGTGTCAGAGGGTCCCTGCTGCCCGCCCCGGGTCGGGGCACTGCTCAGTGCCTCCATCCCCACTGCCCCCCACTCACCAGAAGTAGATCTGGTACTTCTTCCGCAGCACCCGCTTGTCCTTGCGCGCCAGGTCGGCCACACACAGGTATTTCTGGAAGGAGAGGCTGGTGAGGGGCGGTCGGGGCAGGGGGCAGCGGCTGGCGGGGGTTGGGGGCAGGGGTGGGACACACCTTGGTGCGGATGACGTTCTTGTCGTAGTCAATGTCAGCCAGCGTGTCGTAGTCGTCCTCCTCGACGGAGCTGAGCGAGTCCAGGCGGGGCCGGCCGGCCACGTTCTCCAGGGACCGCTCCCCTGCGGCCGAGCCGGGGCCTCAGAGGAGCCCCTGGCCCAGCCCAGCCCAGCACCCACCCCCTGGGACCCCAATCACACCCAATTAACCACTTGGCTGCCTCCCTGACAACTCTCACCGGGGACAGGCTCCACTCCCTGCCCGGGGGACACCATGTGGGTGAACGTCACCCATGCCCGTCCCCCGGGGCTCTGCCACTCTGGGGACAGCTGGGGGACAAGCAAACAACGTCCTGCCCCACAGCCCCATGGCGCTGCCCTTGCTCTGAGGGAGGGGAGCTGGGGTGCTCTGTGCCCTGAGCACGAGCTTGGGGCTGGGCAGATTTCGCCTTGATTGGCCCAACCCTGCCCGGTACCAGCATCTACCCATGGGAATGCTCAGCGGCCTCGTCGGGGCGGAGGGCGTGCGCCGCTTGAACTGCTCCTGCCCTTCAAAGGAAAGCCACAGTTACCGGAGCAGAGCTCCCCCACACGTGTCTGCCAATGGAGACCCCGCTGTGGGCTGCACGGAGGGGCTGCCGGCCCCGGGACCCTTCCCAGAGCCAGGACACCGCTGGGCAGGTGGCCCCGCAGGGCTGAGGCCGCACCAGCCACCCCACGACTCACCCACGTAACTGTAGGAGACTTCTGCGGAGCCCAGGCTGTCCGTGACGCCCTCGGTGCTGCTGGAGGAGCCGTTCCCTGCAAGGACACACAGAGGGTGGGCACAGCACCCCGTGGGCAGGGGGCTGAAGGACGGGGGGCACAGCACGAGGCACTCACCGAAGGAGCCGTAACCGTAGCTGTCGTAACCGCGGCCCAGGAAGGAGTCGGGGATGCCGTGGGAGTGACCTGCGGGACAGGGTGGTCCCTGTCAGCCCTGGTGGCACCCCTGTCCCAGGGCTGCACAGCCCCTGGGCTCAGAGCACTGCCCCACACCCCTGCCCTGGCACAGAGCGAGCTCAGAGCCAAGGACAGAGCTGGCACCTACCCAGGAGTGACGCTGGGAGTCCCCGGAAAGCCGTGGGAAGAAAGAGACAGAGCTGGTGAGATGCAAAGCCCCAGCACAGCCCTGCCAGCCCCACCGTGGAGAAGTCTGGGACCTCCCTGGACCCCTGGCACTGGGATTGGTCACCAGGGAGCTGAGGGGCAAGCAGGGCTCAGGGGGACAGTGGGGAATTCCTGCAGAAGCAGGGCTCAAGATGACAGAAGAAGTGGGAATTCCACAGGAAGATCCCTCCCTGCTGCTGGCTGCTGCCTCCATCCCTCACCTGTGTCCAGGCTGGGCGAGTCCATGGCTGACAGGAGCCCCTTCCTCTTGTGCTGCCTGCCAAGGGAAGCAGCCACCAGTCTGGCTGTGGCAAGGGGGCACAGCCTGAGGGCCCCCACCACATCAGGGACGGGATGGTGCCCAACACGTGGAGGGGCAGCTCAGGGACTCACCGGCAGCTCTCCCAGCAGGCGATGAGCAGTGTGAGGACGTAGAAGGAGAGGAAGATGCTGAGGCAGAAGAGCACACTGCTCACGTAGGCCTCCGCTGTGCAGAGCCAGGACAAGCCCTCAGTGGGGGTGGCACCTCTGGGGACCTGCTGCGGGTCCCTGCAGAGCCCACCACCCCCAGCCCCTCCCAGACTCACAGGTTATGGCAGGTGACACCATCACCTCCAGCGTCTTCTGCCGGTTGTGCTGATCCACAGGTTCATCTGGGAGAGGGCATGGCCAGGGTTCAGCTCTCTGCCCTGTTCCCAGCCCACAGCAGCAGGGAGGGAGCCTCCCCCAGCCCCCCGTGTACCTGGAGAGGCGTTTTTGGAGAGGGGGTAGTAGGGCAGAGCCCCCCCACATGCCTCGTCCTCCGTCTTCACCACCACCACCACGTAGAAGCTGTGGCTGGGGAAATCCTTCTTCTGCAGCAGCCATTCCAGGAGGGAGAGATGGGGGTCAGCAGAGCCCAGCTGGGGGTCTCCCATGCCAGAGGTTATCCCAGGGATACCCTCTGCGAGCTCTGATGGATGGAGGTACCCGGCAGTACCAAGGCACAGCCCCAAGGCACAGCCCCGTGCCCACCTGCACCGTGATGGCCGCCTTCTTGGTCATGGTCTGGTACATCCCAATGAAGGCCACGTTGTTGTCCAGGTCGTAGACGGGGCACTGGGGGGGCAGAGAGCCCGTCAGCCCTTCCAGGCACCACGGATCACCCAGAGACCTCGGCCCCCAAACCTACCAGGATGTCCTGGATGGAGATGACGGAGCAGGGGAAGGCCATGGCCGAGGTCACCTTCACGATCACCGAGTCCACTCCCTCGGGGAACTCGTACTTGAAGTACTGCGGGGGGGAAAGGGCCTGTTGCTGCCACGGCGGCCTCGTGGCACAGCCCCCCTCCCGTGCCACGCTGTGCCAGCTCCCCTCACCTGCGGCTGGGCGGCCGTGGCGTTGAAGCTGAACCTTTCACTTGTCCTGCAGAGAGAGCACGGAGGGGTGATGGGTGGCAAGGGGAGCCTGCAGCCCCCAACAGCCCCCGCGGGCCGCGGGCAGGGAGCGAGTCTGGGGCACACCCTCACCGCAGCACGAAGTTCTCCACGCGGGTGACCCGCAGCTGGTAGGAGGCGTTGACGGAGAGCGTGGAGACATCCACGTAGAAGTGCTGGGTCTCCACCTCGGCCTTGGTCTGCGGCTGGCAGAGCGTGCGGCTCACCTCCTGGTACGCGTACTTGCGCTGGTACCTGGGGCAGGAGGGGCTGCGTGACCCCCCCACGCAGGGGGACACCCTGTCGGGGGGATCCCAGCCCGGGGATCCCAGCCCGGGGATCCCGCTGGTACTCACAGGCCCCGGAGGATGAGCGGCACCTGGAAGGAGACCACCGCCTCCTTCTGCCTCACCACGAAGAGCACGGGCAGGTCCTTGTGGTCGGAGAGGACGTTCACCGACACCCGCACGCCCTCGGTCTGCGGGGACAGGGGAAGGCGAGGCGTTGGCCGGGCAGGTCGGGCCGCGGCGGCTCATCCAGCGGCGGCTGGACTTTGTTCGGCCGTCGTGGCAAGAGGCTGCCGAGCCCCGCTCGCCCAACAGCCCCGGGGCGAGGGAGCCCAGGGGACACCCGGCCCGGGGGGGACGCGGCGGCGGAGGAGACCACCCGGCTCACCCTGTTCCTGCGCACGCTGTGGTTGAAGGCGTAGATGTGGAGCAGGTTGGCGTCCACCCAGTCGGTGTAGGTGGTGTTGAACTGGGCTTCCGTCTCGCTCACGTTCCGCCACTGGGGCTGGGGCAGGACGGGCGGCGGGGGCAGCAGCAGCAGCAGCGCCCCGGCCAGCAGCGCCCAGGCCAGCGCGGCCGCTCCGGAGCCCGGCATCCCGCCAGCATCCCCGGCCAAGGTCCGCGGGGCGGGACGGCACGGCAGGGCACGGCAGGGCACGGCAGGGCACGGGACAGGGCTCAGCCGGGGCGCGCCCGGCCGCGCTGCCCCATGGCCGGAGCGGGGCCGCGCTGGCGCTGCGGGCGGAGCGCGGAGCCGGTGCCCGGATCCCGATCCCGACGCCGATGCCGATCCCGATGCCGATGCCGGAGCTGTCCCCCCCTCCCTTCCCGTTCCGCAGCCGCGGTAAACACGGACCGGCGGTGACGTCACGCCCGTCGCGGTCCCAGCGCCCGGCCGGGGAAGTGACGCGGCGGGCGGGGCCGGGGGGACCGGCCCGGGGGGAGCCCGCTCCGAGGGACCCGCGGGGGAAGCCCTGCTCTACTGTGGAGCCCCGTCCATATATGGGACCCCATAGGGGAAGCCTGGCCCCATGGAGGAGTCCCTGCTTCAGAGGAAACCCCATACTGGAGTCCCCCCACCCTGCAGGGAAGTGCAAGGGCCGTGCCAATGCTCCACACACCCACCGAGCCCCTTGCCCAGCCTGCCTGTCCCCAAAGTCTGTGGGGACATGGAATAATCCCCTGCCAGGCGATGGATGGCTCTGCCCCATCCCTTTCTCCTGCTGCTCTCTGGATTCCCACAGGGGCTCCAGCAGCCTCCCCCCAGTTTGCAGCACCCCTCATCACCAGAGGCCGAAGTGATTTGGAAGTTCTCCCATGGCTGTGTTCATCAGGGAAGCAGGGATAATGCCACGCTGCATTTAATGTGTCTCTGAAAACACCTGTCCCAGCTGCCGCTGAGCCGAGCCACCTCCAGGCCTCTCTCCAAGGGCTCTCTTTATATCACATTTTCTGTGCCTGCAGTTGTGTTTTTTTTGTTTAAAATCCCCCTCTGAAGCGGCTCAGCCCCACGTCACCTGTCACAAAGCCACTTTCTGGGCTCGCTCTGACATCCAGGACCTCTGCCGCCGGCTCCGTGGGATAAACGGCACGAGACAAGTGCTGCTGCTGTTGTGCACTTTATTTCTCTGGGCCTCCTCTCCCTGAGGATCCCCCGGTTTGAACAGCCTGCACGCCGTTTCCAGGTACAGGTGGCGACGCTGGTGGCAGATGGAATGACCTCAGGGACAGATGGACGCCCATGCGGGACTAGAAGCAGAACTCCAACCGACTCCGATTGAACTCGAGTCGCCTCCACGGGATGGCCGTGAGGGGGATTGCGTGGGGATGTGCCTTCCCTGTTCACTCCAGGGCTATCAGAGATAAACCACTCGGCAGCTGAGTACAAGCTGATGTCCTGTCGAGGGCCGAAATACCGGTTCCCTTCACCTGCAGCACCGCACTCACAGGTTTGGAGCAGGACCTCAGCTCTGCACGGAGAAAGGAGGAAAAACAGACAAGAAAAAGCCCCAAACGGAGCGGGGGAAAGCAGGAATTAGATCAGGAGCGAGGATCTGGCTGAGCACAACTCCCAGAGCCAGGGAGGGCCCTCGGTGGGAGGTTTGGCAGCACCTCCTCGGCCCCGTGGAGACCAACCAGGAGTGACCGAGACAGAGGCAGGAGACGCCTCGGCACGTACACACACACACACACACACACACACACACAGGCTGCGACACGGTGGGTGAAACATTGACATTTATATCGAAATATGCACTAACAGTGAGTTCTACCAGCCGATGCATTTTTGCCAAAGCAGAATCACAATGGTTGTGTCCCGGGGAAGGCGGGCGGGCAGCGAGGGGAGGGACAGGCCTTCCTCCTCACAGCTCCTGCCTCGTCCTCCCACCCCGCACCTCACAAGACTCTGACATTTCACACCTTCTGTTTGTTTGTTTTCCTCTCTGCTGCAATAAACACCAAACTGGGAATGCTCACTTAAGGGAGCCCTTAGCTCCAGTCCAGGCCTGTCCCGAGGGACATGCAGAGCTGGAATTGAAGCTTTCCCACACGAGGCACTCGGTTTTCAGCACTAGGTGAGCGAGGAAGCAGAACCCTCTTGCCCACAACACCTCTCAGGTTAGCAGGGCAGTTTCCTGCCAGGCAGAGCCAAGTTTGAGGGGAGAGGACAGACACCATCCTCCCTCTCCAGCACCAGGGACGGAGCAGAGCCGTGAGCGCTGAACCAGCACAGAGCGTGGCACCTCAGCAAGCCAAGCCAAAGCAGAGCCAGCAGAGCCTCCCTGGTGACACTCCAGAGCCTCCGGAGCCTGCCAAACCTCCCGGTCCACTCGGCACCCTGCCAGAAGGGCTGACTCACAGCGGCACAGGGTGCTGAGCGGAGAAGTCGGAGCTTTACTGGAGTACATTCCTGGTTAGCATCTCTTCAGCCAAATGCAGCAGCAGCAGCAGCGGGAAGGGAAGCAGGGATGCACAGATTAACTAGCACACACTTGCCTTTTCTCACAAGCCTGGAGAGATGGAAAGCTCTCAGGGAGTAGAATGGGGTTCATCCTGGCTCCCTGAGGGGGCTGGGGGTGGGATAAGCCCTTCCCCAGGAACTCTCCACTGCAGCATACTTTTAACATTTGATTTTCCACTTGCCCTTCCCCAGTTTCTCCAGCCAGCACCTCATGGGAAGCATGAGCAGCGTTCCCTCAAAGCCTGCCCTGCAAGGCCACGAGTGCAAGGCCAGCCTCAGGGAGCAGCATCCCTGGTCTGGATCATGGGGGCGGGATGCGATCCCTCCTCTCCCATGGCACTCCGCAACTCCCTGCGTCTGATCCTGGCAAGGGGAACACTTCACCTTTCCTTCATCTGTGTGTAGATCACATATACTGGAAACAAAACACACACTACGCATGCAATCCAGGCAGGAATCCTGCTATGATCAAATCTACAGGAGGAGGGGGATGAGGCGGGACGTTACGGGATTCCTCAATGCTAGGTCAGTTACACACCAGCCCCTCGGCTACAGCAAAGGGCAGACAGACTATGTACAGTACCTACGGGCTTCAGCAAGCACCTGACACCTGAGCACCTCCCTCAGCTCCCTGTTCCTCCCACATTTACCTGCACGTGGGTCCCACGGGAAGCACAAACCCAGTGAGGCCCGTGTGGCACCACTGAGCTCCAGCAGGTAAGCCAGGGAGGAAGCGACTTGGTTTAAAATAGTTATCAATTTGCAAGTTATCAATCCATCCAGGGCCCTGCTTCTTGGGTCCAAACTGTTTCTTTCTGAAAGAGAATCTCTCAGTTTCAAATGAAAGGCTGTTTCACTAAAACCTGCCCTCCTAACTGCAAACCAAACCGAAATCCCACTGAGCCACAGCCCCTTAGGAGGGCACCTGCCCCTCCAGCTCCCTTGCTAGAGGTGAGGAGCAGCATCCAGGGCAGGAAAAGCTACGCCTTAACTTCACTTTTTACTGTAAGAGGCTGTAGTTGCTCAAATAAAATGTTTATACAAGTAAACCAGTAGCAATAAAGAAATATACACCTTGGGATCTGTAAAGCTTCAGAGTGATTTGGGCCTTGCAGCCAGGGGCTGCTCATGTGGGTTTGCTTTAGAAAAAAAAAAGGGTGTAACACTCACACTTGATAAAAAAAAGAAAAGGAACAAGGAACAGCACTGCAAAGAGCCCTGTGCTGCAGGACCTCAGAGGCATGTCTGTCAGTTCCAGGGAGCAAGGAAGTGACTGCCAGATTATTGGATCATTAAAATCCTACACTGAGCAACTGCTAAAAGCCAGCGACACCACAGGCAGCAGGAGCAGGGGAGAGCAGCAGCACCCGCACGGGAGCGCTCCCGGGAGAGCTGCGTGGGAGGCAAGGAAGGTGCTCCCGGGAGGGCTGCGTGGGAGGGGAGGTGCCCTGGCTAGCAGGCATGGGGAGACAAGCACGAGACAAGCACCTGGGAGTGTTGCACGAGCTCAGGTAACCGTTTGCTTCTTTAAATTTCTGAATTCCAGTTTCATGCTGCTTCAGAAAGGAGTGAGAAAGCAACACGTTTCATTTAAACCCCCAGTAAAAAAAAACCTCAAACGAACAACAAACAAACAAACAAAAAAAAACCAACCCAAACCTCTAAAAGGTGGGACCGAGTTTGGAAAAATGCATCTCTTCTGGCTTTTGCAAGTGGAATGTGATTCTTGTTCCCAGGCAAATACACAGAGCACGATGGCTGCAGCCAGGAATGGTGAGCCAGGAGCAGTGTCGGACAGGCTACAAGGGGTTCTAGGACAACCACAGAGCAACAAGACATGAGAGGGGCACAGAGTGACAGTCCTGTTCTCGTTTTAAATGAGGAATGGTTTAAAAGTAAAACTCTTCTTCAGCTAATTTCCTCCTGCAATAAAACCAACCAAGCCGGCCCTCGTATGTACAAGACCAGTTAAACACGAGCCTTCCCCCTCAAAACACTAGGTACGGACATCCGGTAACATTCTATAATGGAAAGTGCTTTAAGAAAGAAGGATTCTGTAGTGCCAGTGACAGAACTGATCTGATGGGCTGGGTGATGCTCTCGACGCCGACGTGGGCGGCTCAGGCCAGGGCAGCTCGTTTCTCCTCGGGGGTCTCCTCCAGCAGCTGCATGATCAGTTCGTGGAGGGGCTTGCAGACCTTGGCGTACCCCCCGCCCGTCAGGTGCAGGAAATCGAACATGTCGTGGTAGGAGATGGTGCCATCCGAGTGCACGAAGCCCACGTCCACGTCCAGCAGCTGGACGTTGGGCAGTTTGGGGAGCGAGGCTTTGAGCAGGTTGTTCACCTTGGCGTTCTTCTGCCGCAGCGGGTTTGGCTTCTCTCCACGAGGTAGCAGGCCCTGGCACAGGGAGGCAAAAAAAAGAGCTCTGTATGAGTCTGATGGCAACAGGAGGCCTGCTTTCCCTTCCAGCTCGGGCTGCCTGTCAAGATTTAGGATGCCTGTGACAAGAGGAACTCATCCCTTGAATCAGAATTTGTCAGTTCAGACCTAATGTGAAATGCAGATGAGCTACGGGCATGACTGGCAGGGCACCTGCTTTCTTTTAATTTTTAAATATATCAGCTTCTGTTCTCTTGGGCTTTTTTCCTGCCATTGCCCAGTTTCTCAGCAAGAGAGGCAGCAGCTAAGCTGTCAGGACAAGGAAGCCAACTAGGATTTGGGCACTTATCTTCCCCTCACAGGACTTCCTCAGCAACACTTTGGAGCGGCACAGTTTATGGGATGACTCCACCCCCCTCTGGAAGGGCCAGAGGAGGGCTCCAGCAAAGCCAAGCCAGCAAGGGGAGGCATCAGGCAGAGGACAGATAAAGTGACTGCTCCTGGGGACGTACCAGTACAATGACTTTGGCCTGTGGCTGCTGGGTGTTTATCAGGTGCACGATGGCCTCGATCCCCCCTGCTACTTCTTCTGCTGTGTTTTCATGGTTATTTGTTCCAACCCAAACAACAATGACCTACAAGGAGGGGAAAAAAAAGAAAAGAATGTTTGCAGCTTTTCCAGAGTGAGTTGTAACAGGCTGATGACCCTGAAATCCCTGCATAAACATCACTGGTGGCTGGTGAGCTGCGGGGAGGGTCGGGCTTAAGGCTGAACTCAGGCTGACAGACTTCAGCCCTGGGGCAGGCACGGCCCACTGCTCTCAGGGAAAACACTGTCCAGGGCTGCAACTGCAGGTGATCTTCACTGCACACCTGAACATCTTCACCAGCTCTGCAGCAAATACTCCTCATCCCTTTCCAGAGGGCACGGATGCAGCTCAGGCCCAAGAGGTGGCTGCAACTCCAAGCTACACCCGGCACAGGTAAGGCACAGAATGGCCTGGGTTGGAAGGCCATTCTCTCTTTGAGTTTGAAGCCATTCCCCCTGCTCTGGTCCCAAACACACCCAACCCTGGAGAGCCCAGTGCCAGCAGGTGCTCAGACACAGAAGTCCATCTGCTCCCTGAGTTCTCCCCTCAGTCAGCACAGGGCTGCCCGCCTGGGCTCTCCGCTTGTACCTTGGGTTTAATGTTCTCCAGTTCACCGTTCTTCAGTCTCCATAGAACATGTCCTGTGGTGTCTCCACCAATCCCAAAATTCAGTGCATGGAGTGGTGAGAAGAGCTCTCGCCATATCTGTAAGCAGAAATCAAGGTGCTGTTTCAGAGCAGCACCCTGACTGGGAAGGGAACACACTACACTGAGAGGTCATGGGAGCCCTTCTCTCAAAACTCACTCCACAAGGGGCATTTAGACACAGGGTGAGGCTTTACTTCACAGAGCTGCTGATGTTCAATCTCTCAGACCTGGCACAAAGGGGAAGGTTTCCTGAGCAGTGATTTTCCCAACTCAGCAGAGACCCAGAGCACTGATTTGTTGCAGACTTAGGCACGGGGCCTCTGAAGAAGGAATCTGTGACCTGATTAAATCCTTTTCATCCCCAGGTAACAAAACTAGAACAAAGGGAAGCAACTCTTGCAGAACAAAGCTGCTCAGCTGCCACCACGGTGGAGCAGAGCTCTTCTTTGCCCCAAGAGCCAAAAAGCCACTGCTCTTCTCTGCCCCAGCAGTTTTAGGGAGAAGCCAGGGTGCCAGTGCCTCAGGCACCTTGAGTGCTATGGGATTAAGTGTGTTCTGGCCACACCAGGGACAGCCCCAGGGGATTTGATGGGAGGCTGGAATCTGAGAGCCAAGGGGCTCTGTATGTGTGCCAAAATGAAGGCAGTTGGTCGTGGCCCCAGAGAAGGAGACAAACAGCTCAGGGAGGTCAAGCAGCCAAGCAGAGCCGTGCCCAGGCACTGGGGAGTTCAGGAAGCAGGGCAGGAATGCCTCAGGAGACAGCAGTGAAACAAGAACAGAGGGAATCATCAGTATTGCACGTGATCAGCAGCTCCTGGGTTAGACAGAGACACACTCCAGCTCCTCCAACCCACTTTTCTGCCCCCTTCATCCCTACCTCGTACTGCTGTAGCAACTGCACCATGGAGTCCCCCACGAAGAGCACGTCGGGCTCCTTGTCTTTGCAGTCCAGGACAAACCGATTGTGCTGTGAGAGAGGAGCAGCACGGTGGCAATTCCTGCTGGGCATCCATCCCTGCTGCAGGGCAGGGACAGCTGCCCAGCCAGCCCCCCCTGCTGTCCCACCCTCCTCTGGGCGCTGCTTGGAGATATTTATATGGACGGACGAGATCCCTTCTCAGTGTTCTCTGGACTAACCAGGCCCAGCTCCCACAGTCTCTCCCCACCAGAGAGGTGCTCCAGGCCCCTCCTCCCCTGCTCCATCATGGCAGCACACACAGGTAGGACACACAACTGGGCTCGGGGTCACCAGTGTGACCAGGGATGGAGATCCCCCCTCCCGGGGCTCCCCGTGCCCCTCCAGCCTCACCTGTGACATCCACCTGTCGTCCCCCTGGATGTCCTCAGCAGCATGAGGCACTGCTGCCGGGTTGGAGTCCCCCATGCCCATCCTGTTCCTGTGGAAAGAACAGTTCCCACACCAGCTGCTTTCCAGCAGTGCCATGGCTGGGAAATAAGGGCTGGCTGCTGGAAAACACTGCCCTTCCTGCCATCCACAGTTCCTGTGCGTGCTGGTGGCTGGCTGACAACAACAACAGGGATGTTATTCCATGCACCTGCATTCTCCTTGGAGCCATGGGCTGGAAAACAAAGGCCAGCTCCAAGGATGCTCTGCAGACCCACACCTGAGCTTTGGTAACCTGACAGCAAATGCTGATACTTCGGGGATTAGCCCCTATTAATGTCCAGAGATCCAGCTTACGGCCACTGAGCTCCACAGCCCAGGTGGATAATCTGGCTCGGGAGCGGCGGGATTGATCACAGAATGGCTGGGGCTGGAAGGCACCTC
This sequence comes from Lophotriccus pileatus, assembly GCA_035583135.1. Lineage (NCBI taxonomy): Eukaryota > Metazoa > Chordata > Aves > Passeriformes > Tyrannidae > Lophotriccus > Lophotriccus pileatus. The sequence continues at coordinate 5,815,415 of JAWWES010000067.1, forward strand.
TGGGGATCGCCCTGTCCAAGGCAGGGCCACCTGCAGCAGGTGACAGGAGCACATCCAGGTGGGCCTGGGATGTCTCCAGAGAGGTTCTCTCCACGCCCTCCCTGGGCAGCCGCTCCTCCCTCGCGGTTCGGTTCGGACAGAACGCGGCACCGCGCCCTGAACACCCCGGCACGGACCTCTGCGGCCTGACGGCATCCACCTCAGCCTCCTCTCCGGACTAACCAGGCCCAGCTCCCGCACCGGGGACGCTCCAGACCCCTCACCGTCCCCGCGGATCCCGCGGGAATTGCCGCAGGAGGAGCCGCGGGACGATCGGGCTCACCCCCCCACCCCGCGGCGGGCTGGGCTCAGCGGGGCGGGTCCCTGCGCTCCCCCCCGCCTCTCCCCGCGCCGCGGCGGGCCCTCCCCGCGGTGCCCCCGCACTCACGGCGGCTGCGGCTCCTTCCCCCGCGACTCCATGGCGGGCGCGTCCCCTGCGCTCGGCCCCGCGCGCGCCTGCGCCGCCCGCGCCGCCGCTTCCGCTTCCGCCCCGCGCGCCGCGGGAAGTCCCGCCCCGCCCCGCGATGACGTCATCCGCCACACAGTGACGTCATAGTCCCGTGTCCCAGCGGGGAGTGACGTCACGAGGAGCGAGCCCGCGGCGTTTCGCCCCCTGACGTCACACCTGCCTTCCCGTGACGTCATGCTGCTGAGAGGAGGGGTGCCCCTGACGGAGCGATGTCACGAGTTTCCTCCCCGACTGGCGGGTCTCCCTCTCTTCTCTCCTCCCCGTTTCCTCATAGAATCATAGAATTGGAAGAGACCTCTGAGATCATCAAGTCCAACCCTTGATCCAACCCCACTGTGATTACTCCATCATGGCACTCAGTGCCACATCCAGCCTCAGCTTAAACACCTCCAGGGATGGTGAATCCACCACCTCTCTGGGCAGCCCATTCCAGTGCCTGATCACTCTCTCTGTAAAGAACTTCTTTCTAAGATCCAACCTAAACCTCCCCTGGCAGAGCTTGAGCCCGTGCCCTCTTGTCCTACTGCTGATTCTTGGGAGAAGAGACCAACCCCACCTGGCTCCAACCTCCTGGCAGGGAGTTGTAGAGAGTGATGAGGTCACCTCTGAGTCTTCTCTTCTCCAGGCTGAACAACCCCAGCTCCCTCAGCCTCTCCTCATAGGACTTGTGCTCAAGTCCCTTCACCAGCCTCATTGCTCTTCTCTGGACCTGCTATAGCCCCTCAATGTCCTTCCTGAACTAAGGGCCCAGAACTGAACACAACACTCAAGGTGTGGCCTCACCAGCGCTGAGTGCAGGGGAAGGATCACTCCCCTGCTCCTGCTGCCACACTGTTCTTGATGCAGGCCAGGATGCCATGGGCCTTCTTGGCCCCCTGGGCACACTCTGGCTCCTGTCCAGCCTCCTGTCACTCAGCACCCCAAAATCTCCCGCCGCGCTCCCCCCCTTTCGGCCGCGCGGGGGCGCCGCGCGCCGCTGACGTCAGCCGTGACGTCCGCGGCCCCGCCCCCGTTGCCATGGCAGCGGCCGCCCCCCCGGCGCCCCCCCGCGGATGAGCTCACGCGGTGCCGCAGCCCCGCGGGGGGGTTCGCTCCGCGCGACAAGATGGCGGCGGCGGCGGCTGCGGGAGGAGGCGGCGGCGGTGGCGGCGGCGGAGCGGGGGGTCCCCCCCCGGCCCCCCCG
>JAWWES010000067.1:5817205-5881021 GCA_035583135.1 Lophotriccus pileatus
GGGAGGAGGCGGCGGCGGCGGCGGCGGCGGAGCGGGGGGTCCCCCCGCGGCCCCCCGGCTCTCCCCGGCCCCGCCGCCCCCGCGGCCCCCCGGGCCCGCCCGCATCGGCTACTACGAGATCGAGCGCACCATCGGCAAGGGCAACTTCGCCGTGGTGAAGCTCGCCACGCACCTGGTGACCCGCGCCAAGGTGAGCCCCGGCGCGCACCCCCCGCGCGGGTGCGGAGGGTGGCGGGGTGGGGGGGTGGCTCCGAGCTCCCCCCTGGCCGGGCGGGCCGGGGGCCGCTGTCAGCGGGGTGTCCCCGCGGGTCCCCGCGGCGCCGGGATAACGTGGAGGTGGAGCGGGGGGGATGCGCCCGCGGTACCCGGGATGCGCCCCTGGAGCCGGGGGGGACGCGGAGGTGGGGCGGGGGGGGGCAGGTCGGTTCTTACCGAAGCGAGGAGAAAAACCGATCGTGGCCGAGCGTTCCCAGGGCCGTGAGAAGCCGCAGGAAGGGCCTCCCGAGGGAGCGGCGGGTCCAGGTGGATCCAGGTGAGCTCCGGGCGGATCCAGGTGCGGGCGAGCCCTGGGAGAGCCGCGGCACCTTCTGCCCGTGACACCGAGCTCCCCGAGCGGGCCGGTCTTCCTGCATGCACCAGTGCCACACCGGAATCCTGCCCGGGAACTGCAGCAGGATGGGAGCGGGGCTGGGTGGGCAGGCAGCCCACAGGGCACAGCCCCGCTCGGGGCTCCCGGGGTGCCTCCCGGGGGTGTCCCTTGTCATTGCCCCGGTGACATTGTGTGGAAACACGAGGGGAAAGTGACCGTGGCGCGGGTCTGATGGAGCTCCGGCTCTGCGCCCGGGGAATAAAGTGAGATTCATTGCAGGGGCTGGTGAAAAATCGGCTATTGCACCTCCTGGACAGTTCTTCTCAGGGCTGGGCTGTGTTTGCCTGCCCTGACAGCTGTTTCTCTGCCTCCAAGTGCTCGATGCCACAATTTAAGCTGCACTTCAGGTGTTCGGTGCTGTTGTTTTACCTCTGATAAACCTGAACCTTGCTGATAGAAACGGGGTGATGGTTTCAGGTGCTTGGAGTGCAGGAGACTGATCCCTCTGAGTGGACATCACTCCTGAAAAAGCAGCGATCCAACTCCAAGTTGTTTTCCTGTTCCTGTTTCCAGCCTCCCTCGTTGGGTCAAGGTTTCTTTTCAGTGGTGCTGACTCTGAAGTTTGCAAAATACCAAAGCAGAGACCATCTTTTGCATGGGAACAGTTGATTTTATCTGAAGAATGCACTGAAATTTGGTCTGGGAATCATGTCTCGCATTGGCAGGGCCAAGGCTGGATTTTGAAGGTTGTGGGTGATGGAAGAGGATGCTAAGCTTGGAAAACTTGTGCTTTGCTTAACAGCAGTGAACTCTCTTTCCTGCTGCCCTGGGGTGACCGAGGGTGGGTTGTGGGCCTTGGGAAGCAGCACAGCTCCTTTCTGGTGGGTCAAGGAGGTGCTGGTGGGATGTGGAGTGTGTGACACATTCTCCTGCACCGAGGAGATGCTGTCCCTGCCCCTCCGAGCTCCGAGGGCTCCCCGAGCCCGGGGAAATACCTGTGCTGGAACAACTGCCATCTGTTCCGCTGAGCTGGAGTAGCTTGGAGCTGAAACTTGACCTGGAAGCTTTCTCAACTGCGAGGTCAGGTTTCCTTTCAAATCCCAGCCTGTGGAGAGGAGTGTGAGTGAGTGGATTGGATTCTGCCTGCAAACCCAGAGCACTGTGCGTTCAGTACTTTTCCTTCGTTGACAGGACTGTTGCTGTTGGCTCTGGGAAAGGAGTAGGAAAGGAGAGAGGAGCTGCTTGGTTCAGGCTCTGGGATTCAGGAGGTTAGAGGGGAGGTGTCGGAAATGTGTTGGAAAGGACGAATCCGTATGGGAAGGCATTTTTGACTGGCAGCAGGAATACAAAATAATGCTACTGCGAGCTTGTCTTCATCACAGTTACACTTTTAACACTTTGACTTAATGGAAACAACTTGGAAGCAAGCAAAATCTTGGCAAGACGGTCCCATTTAGGGATCTGAAAGAATTCTTTGATCACGGAACACAAACGTAGCCCCATTGCTGTGTGTGCTGGCAGCCCCTTCCCGAGGTGATCCCTCTCTCCCAGTAGTGGCTGCATAGGAGAACCAGGCAGTTCAAATATAGCCACCAAATCCCTGCACAAACTTGACCCCATGTCACATTCTCTTAGAGAAAAGCTGGTTTGCTCGTCACGGCCCCTCCTTGGGAACCGCGCTCGTCCGGTGTCTCAGGAGGAATTCCACTGTGAATGTCTGTGTGAGCTTGGAAATAGATTGTACCCTGTATTTTTGGGCCTCTTCCAGGAGGTGAAATTAGTGACGGCGTAGGCTGGTGTCCACTGCTGAGCCTGGAATTATAGGTGGTCTGTTGATGAGGTGTTGGAGTCTGTTTTCCTTTCTGATGGACATTTACCAGGTCAAGTGGACTTTGACATGACAGTTGGAGATAACAGCCTGAGCATTCCTGGCTTGTGTCCTCTTGTCCCTTAAAAGAGAAGCAAGGGAGTAGTTCGGTGTCTGGTCTGATATTAAAGGCCTGGGATTTTCCTGGCCCTTTGGAAGTTGAGCGCTGCGTTTATTTAGGGAGAGGAGGAGAGCGTGAGCCGTGTGTGCCCGGCCCTGCTGGACTGGCACGTTCTGCTGACACCGAACGTTGCAGTTTACATAGAACTGCATTTCAGGAGCTGAATGTGGGTCAGCAGTGCTGGGGACACTGAGGAAAGGGAATGTTAATCATCCCAAAGGGCAGGAGGCCTGTATTCATAATTGTCTCTGCTGGAGCTGATGGAATAGAAGGGAACAGTCGGCAATTTACGTATTAACCAAGGCAGCAATTTACATTCAGTCCCTGCCCATGCAAAGCTGGACTCTTGTGCTCTGTCAGAGCTGCTCCGGTGGCTGGGCAGGAGCTGGAGGTGCTGCTCTGACTGGGATGAACTGGGCACCTGCAGGATATCTTGCTGCATCCTTCCTCCTGTCCCACTCGCCTTTGTCTCTTCTCATCTTTCACAAGAAACCCTTTCTTGCTTCTGTGCTAAAAATCTTCTGAGTGGCCCGCTGAATGAATTGTTTTCTGCAGAATTTCCATTTATAAATCATCCAAGTGACTTCATTAGAATTCCAGCTCTGTTCAGGCGCTGGGGTTGTTTTTAATGCCACATTTTTTCATAAGGGCTGGTCAGGGAATGCTCACAGAGAGGACTTCATGAGTGCACCATGGAGCACAGATTGTGCTCTCTGGATGCTCCCTTTCAGCCTTCAGGAGCTGCTGGGGATGAGGAGGGAGGAGAGGGACCACTGGAAAAGGGGAGGCAGCTCTGCTCTTACTTGGAGGGGATGTTCCCTTCCATGAGAGAGGTGGCTTAGTTTCTGTGATTTGTCTTTGGGTGAGTTGGAGTCATCAGCAGAACGCATTTGACACTGGAATTCTTGGAGGTGGGCACTGTGGCACTTAAACCCAGGATAAAAGATAGGCTGGTAGACTTCATGGATCACTGGGTTTAGCTTGGCACACCGTGGGGGCTCAGTGAGAACCTGCCTGGATTTCTCTCCTGCACGCTCAGCCCAGTGGGTGGAGAAGCCTTGGTGGCTGCTGTGTCCTGCTGCTCCCGATCCCGGTGTGTGGCAGCGAGGCACGTGGCCCTGGGATGACTGTGGATCGCTCCCTCCAGCAGCGTGCCCGTGTGATAAGCCCCGTGCCCGTGTGATAAGCCGCGTGCCGTGACTCATCATCCTCGTGTCAAGTGCAATTGTTCGGTGCTGGTGCCGCACGTTTCGCAATGACCTGTGCGAGGGCCTTGCCTGGTCACCCCTCTGTGATCATTTTCCTTTTCTTTTGCAGTGTTTGCTGGTGCTTCACCTGCCCTGGCAGTTATTTCTCATGGCCATAAGGAAAGCTGATGGCTGTGGATGGCTAATTCCGCAGGCAGCATTATCCTGCTGCTCACAGGGCCTTTGTTCTCCTTGCTTGTGTGCTGCAGGAGAGTTATGTTTTAGTTCTCGTTTGGTGGGGAGATTTAGTAAAAGCCTAAAAGCCAGAAAGGAACTTTGGCTAAGCAGAGTTGCCACAGTGGGGATAAGAGGGAGTATTTCCTAAAACCTCACAGAGGCATTGCCTGTATCAACTGTGGGCTGAAGTACTGACATTTTATGTTTCATTACAGCATTTCTCTTGCTGTAGGAAATAACATTTGATTACCAAGAGAGTAATGCCAGAGCATGATGGAGCTGGAGATCAGGCTGCTTCTCAGGGAGTGCCAACAGGTAGAAATGGGGCCAGAACAGCCAGGTCACTGTGGGCAGGGTGAACTGGCGGACCCATGGCACCTGCCCAGAGCCTATTTGGGCAGGAGGAATAGTCTGAAAGAGCCAAGATAATTCATACCTGCTTGTCAGCTGTGTGGTTATTAGCTTAATTGGAGGGTGAGGTGGGTACATCTCTTGTACCTCTTCAGCCTGGCTGCTTCCCACCTCCTGTCCAGTGTCCCTTCCTCCTAAATGTTGGCTGGGCACAAGCTTTGGAGCTGCTGTCGCAGGAGAGAAGGTGAAGCAAACCCTGACCAACAAGGTGGTGGCATCTTTGGGCACGGACAGTACTTTTCCTGTGAGGAGAAGCCACTGACAGGAGCGGGAGGAGGAACAGCTGTGACACGAACAGGGGTTGGCGTCTCTTTTCCTGGAGGGTCTCATGGAGGTTTTGTGAGTGCTGCAGAGACCTAACGAGGGTTTCTAGAAGCTGTCTCCTCATTTGTGTTTGCAGGAGGAATTACGTGAGAGGGAAATAAGGAAATGGCAGTGTGTTGCTGGGAGACTGGGCTCCTTGGGTATTAGACATTTTCACAGAGAAGCAGCACTAAGCTCCTTTTCCCTCTCGCTGGGTCCTGTATCAGCCTTGTGCAATGGCTGTGGCCATGTGCTGCCCCAGCAGCTTGCCCCTTCTTGCTCTCATCAACACCATTGCATAACAACTGTGTGTTTTCCCCATGAAAGGAAAGCTCTGGGAAGTTGCTCCAGCACTGCAGCAGAGTAGAATTCTCAGTTTGTGGTGGAAGTTCCCCCTGGCTGAAGAGGTTCTCATGAGAATTGTGAGCAGGATGGGTCCCACCGTCGTCGGTCCCACCACCAGCTGCACAGCAAGTTGTTGCTTTCAGCTGAACACGCACAAGCAAGGGTTAAACTGGCTCCAGTGTCTCCTTTTGGAGCTTGCAGGGTTTAAATAGAGCAATTTGGAGATTCTCTAGTTAAGCCATTGTACTCATTTAGTGCAGCCAGGGCCTTTCTGCTGATCCCAGTCCAGGGGTTTAATATGCTGTGTTAACACTTAGATGAAGAAACCACTGAAGGCTGATTCATTATTAGTCATTATGTGTCTTTTTCTAGTAGTTCTGACCCCAAATCTCTCTAGTTGAGGCTAAACCTTGCCCTCTCTGCTAAATGGCCATCAAAGGGGCTTCATAAAAAGGGAATTATGTGGCTTCAGCCAAGTTTCAAAGTAGTCGAATCATGCTAACCCACACAAACAAACTCCCACAGCCAGTGGAACTGACACGTTGAGCTCAAAAATAGCCCAGCGTGTGTGGGGGGAGCTGAGCCCAGCTCTGCTCGCACGTCAGAGGACGGGCAGGAGATCCTGGAGCAGCCCCAGCACCGAGGTGGATCCCTTGTACCTTGCCAGGTGTTACCTTGAGGTGTTTGGTTCTTGCAGAGCCCGTGTCCTGATCACAGTGAAACGTTGCTGTTGCCTCTGGTTATCCTCTGCATCCAGTCTTGGGGGCAGTTTCCAGCCAGCTGGAGTTTGGGAGTGGGGTTCTCATAGCGTGGAAGAACTGTAGGGAAGAGCTGGTCCTTTGTAGTACAGGTGTGTTGGGAGTGACTCGAGCACCCTTCTGTGCGAGATGCAGGACTGTACTGTGGGGAGCTGGGCACAAACCTGCAGTTTGTGGCCTTGGTAGTGTTGATTGTTGGTACAACTTGGTGGCTGGAGTGCAGATGCTCTTCCTGAAAGTCCTTTGGCCATCAAAGGTTTGAAAAGGATGTGTAAATAGGAGTGTTGGCTCGTGCCCCTCAGCTGGAGTGCGGGCAGGAGTGGCTCTGGTGCGGGCAGGGTTGGTGATGGCTGTCAGAGGTGACCGTGGCGCTGGGAAAGCTCCCCATGGGAGTCTGGAGCTGGAGTTCCTGAGAACCTGTGTGAAGGAGCTGGTGAGTAACGTGGGGATGTGGCTGCAGGAACAGAACGTGCTCTGGTGTGGTGGAAGGTGCAGCTGCAACGGGATGTGGCTCACCTGGCTTGGGATGGGAGTGCTGGGATCGGCTTGTCCAGAGGGTGATTCAGCACAGCCTGAAGCAGGTCAGCTGAGCCACAGAGAGAAACTGGCCAGCGACTGGAGTGGGAGCCTGACCAGCTTCCCAGGTCCTGCCTTGGCTGTCTAACTAGGGCCCACTCACAGGAGCAGTCTGCCTGCATTGAGTTACCACCTTGATTTGCAGATGGATGAGGTGACTGGCCTGAATTTGAGTGTTGTGCAATGCAGGAGGTGACTTACTGACAGCCCAGTTGGGTGTTTTCATTGTAGTGCAGCTTTTCCCCGACGTTTCCCACTTTGCTGTATGGTTTGGCAATCGCAAGCTCTGCCTTCAGCTCCTTAAAGCGTCTCATGCAGTTATAGTGCATTAATTATCGAGTTTTGAAGATGGTTTAGAAGAAAAGGAGTCTGTGGGGTATCAGCAGGCGACTGTGGGCCCAGAGCTGGAGGCCGGAGTGGTTTGACAGGGAGCCAGGCCCAGGACGACTGTCAGAGCTCCATTAGCCGAGCGCACGCCTCGGCACTGCTGGGAATACAGAGAATGTGGGGCCGCGGCAGCAGATTAAAGTGTTTCAATTAAAGTCTGGATTTGGAGGCTGCGTGCGTCTGCTGCCTTTCAGCAAGCAGATGGATGTTTCTCCTCTCCTTCCAATAACTTTTAAAATGTGGTTGGTCCTATTGGAAGGAGTTTTGAGTGACAGGGACGCGGTGAGGTGTTTTCAAGGCTGGGAAAGTGCGTGTGGATTTCTGCAGCGGAAGGGAAGACACATTTTTTCCAGGTTTTTCCTTACCTAAACAAGGCTCTCTCAGCTTGTTCTGGCTCTTTGGCTGGCATGGGCTTTCAGCTGTGTCTTTTCTTGGATAACCTCTGCCCGTGCAGGGGGTGTTATGTGCAGGAATACGTATGGAACGTGTATGGAAGATAGCGTGTGACAGACCCATGGCCATCACACTGCGGGCACAAGGTGGTTTTTTTAAGGCTCTGGGATCTGCTGTTCTGCAGTCTGAAGTCCTTCTGATTTTTTTGCCTGCATTCAGGCTCATCAGGTGCTTCCAGGTGTGTTTCTGGCCCCTCTCAGAGGAGTATCTTTGGAGCCCTGAGGCTTCTTGCTGCTGGGCAAAGGCGTCTGGATTGAAGCTGATGCCTAAAAACTAATTGTAGCATTTCACAACGTGAAGTGTTTTTAATGGAAGGAGTAAGTTGACAAGCTGTATGTCATTGTGTGTGAAGTGTGATCAGATAACACACTGAATTGCAGCAGTGATCCTAATTGGGGCTGGTTCCCGTCTGGGATGGAAGGATACAGCCTGTTCAGGTGTTGAGCTGCTCCTGCAGGAGTCTGGAGCGGTGCTGATGCACAGGTTTGCCCTTGCCAGGTAGGCATAGCTGGTTAGGTCTTCTGGCATATAGTCTGCATGACAATGGCAGTGAAGAAATCAGGTGAAAAAATGCCTCGTGTCACGTGTGTCTAAATCCTTACGAAGATGTTTGTCGGTGCAAACAATCCGTGCCATGGCAAAGCGTTTGATCTCAGTCGCTGTGGCAGCGTGGCCGTGTCTCTGCACACCCCAAATTTGAGTTTAAGCTCGTAGCACTGGCAGGAACCGAAGATGAAAAGCATTAGTCTTGGTACTTAGTCTTTCCTCTCTAGATGTGCTTGTAGGAAATCCTTGGGCTGTAATCTTGCAAGTGGCTCTGTCAAGGTTATCAGCCGGGCTGGAGTGCCGCTGACGGACGGGCTCCGGGCAGCCTGTGCTGCCTGCTCGCTGCTGCCGGGAATTGTCCCGGCCTCTGCCCTGCCTGGGACAGGGAAGGGGTCATGTGCTGTGTGATTTATGGCAGGTTTTCTCATTCCCAGGTGGCAGCAGACAATGCTGCTCTTCTGCGGGAAGCTCCTGTTGCAGTTGTATCTTCTTCACCCTGAGGCTGGAACAGCTGTAGCGGCTTTCAGCACTTTTGGAGGTCGTAGGGCTCCCCCTGCTCCCCCCACAAAACTGATTATGATACAGTTTAGCTTGTAGGCTATTTTTTTGCACGTGTAAATGTCCCATTAACCAAATTGCATCGTCCCCAGCAGCCATGAAGGAGCATGTTCTCAGCTGTACAAAGCCCATCTATGTTCTCGCGTCTCCGGCGCTCTGACACAGTGAGGGGGTTGTCAGTCGTACAGCAACTGTTTGTTTTCAAGCACAATCTCATTGGAAACCAATAAAAATCATTCTGATTCATTCTCTGCACAAGGATTTTAATACTTGGCTTCCACAGAGGTTGTTTTTCCCGTGAGCTGCTCTGGGAAGTATAAGATTAAAAAAAAAAACCCAGCAAAGATTTTTCCTTTCTGTTGGTTAATTCAGCTGGTTTGAGTTAGAAACAAAGTGCAGAGCTGGTGGAGAAGGAAATCACGGTTGCTCCCTCCCCGCTTGCTGCAGCGTGGGTGTCGTGTGCCCACTGCCCTGGCAGAGCTGAGGTGCACGGGGAAACCTGTGCTTAGTCAGAACAAAATATTCGTGTGTTTTTTCATCCAAGTTGAGACTCCCATTACATGGTAAAATGACAAGTTGAAGGCTGACTATAGGTATTTTCCCACTCAGTGGGAGCTTGTGCAGATTCTGAGTCATTTGCTGACAGTGTGGGCCTTAGTCTCTGCTTTGCCTCGTGTGTGTGTGTGTGCTGCTGGTCCCAGTTTGGTTCCACAGACACAACTGGATCCTTGTTTTCACTCACCAGTGACACAGTCGGCTGTGAAGTTAGTTCCTTCATGTGAGCTCAAAGGAAAACGTGGTGGCTCAGGGACTTCAGTCTGGGATTTGAAACCACAGCACCTTTTATTAAAGGTAGGGGTGGGATGCAGCCCCTAATTATGAGGGTCACTAAATTGTCGAGTTCTTTTTTGAATGATGATAAATCACTTATAGGGCTTAACTTAAAGGCAGATGGGTTTAGGGTGCAAGGTAAATTCTTGGGAAGCCTGTCAAATTTTGCATGTCCTGAGACAATATGAAGGGAGCACCTAATCCTGATCTAGATGAGGTTTTATATAGGAGGTGTAACTTAAGTTGCCTTGAAAAGTGATGTTGGCAAGTAACCAGCACATGGCCAAACAGTTTGTGGGGGTGTTGGGGTTCCTTGTTGCTCTCTGACAGCAGCAAGGTGCAAAGCATCAGTTGCTTTAATGCAGCAGGAAATTAGTGGGAAAACTAAACGTGTCAGAGCTTTCACCATGGCAACAAAGCCCTGCTCGCAGCACGGAGAGACAAAAGCGGGTCAGGTCTGTGTGGAGCAAGGTGGGAGCCTTCTCCAGGCTGAGTGTCTCCAAACCTGCCCTTCTCCTGGGCAAGAGAACGTGATGTAAAGGGCTGGTCTCATGCTTGTGTTAGCAGAGCATCTGACTTAGGAAGTGGTCACTGCCCCGAGGCTGCCAGAGCTCAGGGAGTGTTTGGACAACACCCCCAGGCACATGGTGGCATCTTTAGGGCTGTCCTGTGCAGGGCCAGGAGTTGGACTTTGATAATCCTTGTGGGTCCCTTGCAGTGTATGATTCTATGATTTCATGCTTTGGGAAGGCCCCAGTGGATGGGAATGTTTTATAAATGCCAAGCAGTCATTCAGATTGTTTCCCTTTCCCTGAAACTGTTTGTAAATAACAGGGAGGTGGTAAGGCTGCTTATGTGACAGTGCCCAGGGTAATTGCTTAAGTCTTGGGCTCTTTGTCTTGGATTTGTGAACAGCCCATGGGTTGCATGAGCACCAGATCACGTTCTGATGGCACACCATCAGTCTGCTCGTCCGTCTTCTCCTTCCATGTGTTCCAGCATTCTGAGCCCTTCGATGAGGTCCCCAGGACAGGGGTTGAGCAGCACTGGCATCAGTGACACGTGGAAGAGCTGTCTCTGCTTCTGTCCCCCCGACAGTGTCTCCCATGTGGTTTGGCCATCCCCAGGCAGGCCCCAGGCCGCGGTGGAACACAGAGCAGCGGGCTCTGAGCGGTGCTCCCACGGTGCCGCCGCTCAGGAGTTGTTTTCCCCATAATTGAGCGGGATATTAAAAGGTTTATGGTTTACAGTTACAGGCGTTGCTCTGGCCGGAGGAGCGTCGAAATCGATACGGCAATTACTGCCGGGCTCGTCATGGGTTGTGACTCTCACATGCTTGGGGAAAGACAAAAGTGGAAGTGGCTGGAGGAGTGCCACCAGCGGGGTGGCCACAGGTCTGCCTCTGAGCCAGGGACGGGGTGCTGGGCAGCATTCCTGAGCCAGGGACGGTGTCCTGCACCCGCCTGCCGTGAGCCCCTCGGGGCCACACAAAGAACTTGCAACCGGGCTGTCAGTTTTGCAGAAAACAAATATTAAAAGGGATAAAAAAAAAAAAAAAGCAACTTCAGAAGTGCTCTGAGGGCAAGAAGATTTTGTACAATTTGCTTATTCCTGCTGTCTTCTCTTTGGATTCGTCCTCAAGGCCACGACTGCAGCTGGAGGAGGGAAATGGCAGCAGTGACCAGGCCTGGGTGGCCCTGGTCGGGAAGCAGGGCTTCCTGCCGGATTTGCATCCCAAGCCCTAAGTCAGCACTTCGGGGCTGTGTGTGGTAGGGTGCCCTGGCTTGTTGGAGTGAGTCATCATTCAAATAGTCACCAGAGCAAACGTGCTTGTCCAAACAAGAGCAGCTCTGCAGAGGCACCCCGGCTGCTCCAGAGCAGTTACGTGGCTGAGGTGAACAGCAGAACGCTTCTTGTTTTACCACCTGCAGGTCTCCAGAGCCCCAAACCTCGCACAGTAGTCGGGGTGGTGTGGTAGCACCGCCCTCCCTGCTGCCTGGAACAAAGCTGGCTTCCTGTCCTCCGAGGTCAGATCCTATCGAGTTGGAGGGAGCAGTGGTTTGGGCTGAGCAGATGTTTTCCTCGCTGGGTCCCAGAACAAAGGCTGCTCTGCAGTGTCTCCAATGGTGCCTCCTCCTCCTTGCAGGTGGAAACCTCAGCTGTGCATCCGAGTTTAGCGGCGAGATTCAGTGCTAGGATGGATGCTCCAGTGGTTTGTTAGAATAGGAATATCCACTCTCAATTAAAATGGTGATTAAGATAGCTTTTTATTTTTTGCCAGGCTCATTTTCCTTATCTTAAATGTTTTTTAAGATCTTGAAGGCAGCTCCAGTCTTCTGTTTGTTTCGATCCTTTGTTTTCAGCAGTCTTTGCACAGGAGAGGCTGCGAGAGTGGCAGTGATAGGGGAGGCTGGTTTGAGATTTCGGAGTCCTCCTATTTCAGGGCTGGAGTAAGAGGTGTTTGTGATGTGTGACCTGAGTGAGTCACCTGCAGTCGGAGGCAGCTGACAGCCACACCGGCCTGTGCGCCGTCCGACCCACATGCACCGCACCTGGCTGGGGTTATCCTGAGCAGGGCACCTCCAGCAGGGCCTGCTGGGGCTCCAGCCCTCCTGTCACACAGGAAACCCCTACACCTGTGTGGGAAGAGCACTGTCACCTCAGCTGTGGCCTGCCTCCTGCCGTGCTCCTACCCTGTCATCTTTTGGGGGGGTTCCTGTCCCAGATGCCCTCCTGCCTGAGGAGAACTGCTTTTGGTTCTCTGGCTGTTTGTGTTGAGTAAGTGTTAAGAAGCTGCCCAGCCTCTGGCCCCACCGCTGGGCAGAGAGTGCTGTGACACTGTTCTGGTGACGCTGTTTTGGCTTTGGATAACGTTTCTCTTTGTGATGGCCCCTCTGTCCTTGGGCTGCCTGTGGTTGTGTCTCTGGCCGTTGGCGCGGTCACCTCGGCAGGCGCAGGGCAGACACAGCACCAGGGCAGCTCAGCCCAAGCACGGGGCTGACATGCCTTGTTGGGTCTGTCTAGGTGGTTATGTGGCTGATGGAAGAGTTATAGAGCTGGTGAGGCTGGGAAGGGAATCATGCCCTGTTCCAACGCAGAGGTGCAAATCAGCTCCTGCTGGCGCGGTCCTGCTGCTCTGGCCCCGGCAGCATCCACTGAGGGTGACAGCTCCGGGCTCGTGATGTGGGAATCCTTCTGTGGAGTTCATTTTCCTCACTGTTGGCAAACTGTGAGCCAAATGTGTACACAGTTTAGAGCAACAACTTCCTATTGACAGTGCTTTCAGAGGAGCTGTTGTTTATAAAGCGAGGGATTTCCAGCCCTGTTTTTCTGTCTCCAGTGCAGAGTAAACTCTCGAAACTGAATGTTTCATTTTCTGACTGCTTGATAATAGTGGTTGGATTCTGTTGCTGTTGGTGAAACCCACAGGCTGAAGGGAAGGCTGAGTTCTGTATTTTGGATGTTTCTAAACCTATATGCAGTGTAAGACCTCTGAGGATGGAATGCGGGTGACGAAAGGTGTGTGAACAGGAAACGCAGATCTCCAGCTGAACGTTACACCTTGGCTCTGTGATAGTGGTGGTAGTGGGAAGGTCTGTGTTCTAGATGGAAGGGAAATTTAGGTGATACGGGAACAAGAGGGAAAAAGGAAGGAAAATAGGTGTATCCTTGCTGTTTGGTCTGTGTTTGTATGGCACGGACAGCGTGAGCAGTGCCGTGCTGCACTCCTGTGTGCTTGGACTCACTGCTCAGGTTCTTAATCCTCCTGCAGAAAGCTTTTTGGGGAGTGAAGGAATTGGGATCCGTTCTGGCTGATGTGTACAAAGTACCTTTTCATGGCACTGCCGGGCCAGTTCCGTCCGGGTGAGCGGCAGCGAGTGCCTCTCCTCGCGCGGCCGGGCTTCGTTCCAAAGCGTTCCATCTCACGCGCACGTATGACAATGTTGTAAAAACGTAAATCCCTAAGCCTCTCCTGGTGATATTACTGTCATTACTCTGCTAGTAGTTTTCAGAAGTTAGGGTTTAAGTGGTTCCCTGATTCTGTCCTCTCCTGCTATATGTCTAAAACGGCCCCTGGAATTAGTGCCAAACGCGGTGGTTGGAAGTCAGGTTGAGTGACGCCTTCGGCAACCAGCTCAAGATCAGCAGGAGCAGATACAAGATACTCGGTTGCTGTTCAAGCTGATAGTGCCAGGGAAATATTTAGCACATAGGTGACACTTCTAATCTTTAAAGCACTTCATAAACATTGGCTAATCCCACAGTGCAGTTCTTGGTTGGCAACCTATCTGTCTTCCCTGGAGAGAACAAACGGCTGGAGGACTCCGTGAAGCTGCAGTACAAGGCTGTGATGGAGCTCGAATTTCAATTGGATTTTTTTAAGTATAACTCAAGCTACAAGATTTGCTGCTTCTGTGACCTGAAGCACCTGAGCTGCGAGCTGATTCCCCGACGGGACAGTGGACTGAGCTGAGCAGGGCGAGGGAGGATCACGAGAGGTATTTTTAATTCCGTGGGCACAGTTGTCCTCTGCTCTTTGGTAGCTCATCCTCTGCCTTCCCGAGGGCCCCCAGCTTGGCTCTGGGCAAGTGCACGGGGTGCTGTGTGAGCACCAGCCGTGCAGGAGAGTCACGAGCAGTGGGGGTGGGAGTCCTCAAAAGCACACTGTGGCAAAACACCGCTGTGCAGCTGTGATTTGCTGTGAGGAGAAAAGCAGAATGACTGCTGCTCTTCAAGGGCTTGACCCTTCCCTTCAGCACCCTGCTCCCGTGGGAAGAGCAAATCCACAGGCAGGGAAGGTGAGTGCTTCTGTGGTGTGGTGTGGGGCTCATTAGCTGCACCCAAGGTCATCAGTGGCAGATGAGCACCAAACCCAGTAGGTGAGTGAAAGGGCGGTGGGAAACGGCACTGTCTGCAATACCAGGTGAGGCATCTCCTCGAGCCTTGGGGCAGCCCCAGCTCTGAGAGTGCCTGAATCCCCAAGCTACTGGCTGAGGAGGGAGGAGAGGCTCTGCCTCTCATGTTGAAACCGGGGCACTGTGTAGGAAGGAACGTAAGATTTGTATCATCAAAGGCTGAAAGCAAGAGGGAACATGATTTTGTAGCCTAGTGATGAGGGAACTCCCCTGGGAGGGGGTAGGGATCAGCTTCCATATGTGCTCCAGGGACTGTTTATGTATTTTGTGTTGAGAATTGCTGGATGAAGCACATCTCGAGCTGCACTGAGTTTCTGAGGAGTAACTGGCGGTGTGCTGGGATGGCTGGCTGTGCTGCACCACCACTGGGGTTCTGCGCTTGTCTTGTCTCTTTTAGACTGTTTTTTAGGGCAGGGACTTTGGTTACTTACAGCTGAGTTACCAGATCTTAGGGAATTAATACGTCTGCTGCCCACTGCAAGTGTTAACCACCCACAGGAGTACTACCAGTCTTCTGCAAGGAAACTACAGCATGTTTGTTTGACCTCCTTCAGACACACAGAGGTGTAAAGATAATGCAGTGTGTGAGACAGCTTTGACCAGAAGATGAGGGGGTTATCAGGAGTTACGAGTTGACGAAGAACCAGTGTTGTTTAGATCTTGTGATTAGGTCCTTTCACTTCTGATTTACTGCTCGGGTATCTAAATTGCTTAATGAGAGAGAGTAATATGAAAAAGTAGCAAGGTAGGAAGCCTGGTTTCCAGTAAAGCTTAAACCACAAGGAGTTTATCAGAATCTGGGGGGACAGTCCTGCTGTGTATTAATAAAGAAACCAAAAAATGTTTCTTTACTTAACAGCTTAGAAGACAGAATACATTTCAGTGTTTTTCAGCCTTGGTCTGTAAAAGGTGAAGAAGGTAAGGCAGGTGAGGTTTGCAGAAGTAACTGCTCGCTTGCTATCAGGTGTAGAAACTACAAGGGCGTTGCTGCATAAAACAAGCCTGGTCCTGTAACATTTTGCTTAGGTAAAAGGTACAGAGAACCCTGGGCAGTAACCTGCAGTGATTTCCCCGTGCTCGTGACTTCATGAGCCGGTTCCGTGGGGCTGCCGGGTCAGCCAGCGCGGTGGGGAGTGTGCTGGGGCTGGGGCAGGGAGTGCTGTGACCCTGGCAGCAAGGCTGGGGCTTGGGGCAACCTGCTCTGGTGGAAAGTATCCTTGCCCGTGGCACAGGGGTGGAACTGGGTTATCTTTAAGGTCCATTCCAACCCCAACCAGTCTATGATTCCATTCTGTGATCTGCAATCGGGCATTATGTGGCAGCACCAGCTTTGCCTGCACCACCACCGACTGTTGGCCAGAGAAGTTGTTTTGATTAGCTGCATCATCCTTGTCTGTGCAGGGATGAATGTTTTCCTCACAAACACCAGCCACCCAGCAAGGAGACTATCAGCTCATGTGGAAGAGGAAGGGTCTGAGCTTTATATAATCTGTTGGCTCAAAGACTTTTGAGAAACAAATCTTGCAACTGAGCTAGAGGCTAATGACAGCAATATGTCTGCTGGCAGCCAGCAGTGATTCAGAATAGCTTTGGATCTATCCATATGCTCTTTTCCTTGCGTTACTTCTCAACAGAGCTGAGTGCAGTTGAGGAGGGCTTTGAGGAGGGTGTGTGGCATGGGAGAGATTCCAGCTTACCTTCTGTCAGGGTAAATCCACTGCCTGTCTTCCAGACTTGCTGCAGAACGGTGGTGCAGAGAGCTCAGGGAGCGTGAGGGAATCATCTGCTTGTGTGCTGTTACTTTTTACATCATAAAACGTCATGGCAGTGTAAATAATCCCTTCCCTAGGCAAGAATGGGCTGTATATGGGGTTACTGTGATGCCTCATCTCTGTAAATTAATTTCCTTAAACAGCCTCTGCAAAAACTCTGATCTGTGACTGGATGGCTGCCCTTCTTGAGTGTAGCTTTAGGGGCCCAGGAGAGCATGTGTGCAGTGCAGAATGCCTGCTGTTTCCAACCAAGACTTGCACTCCTTTCTTCTTTCTCCTTAGGTACATTGCTACAGCACTTCAGCAAACCCTCTGTCAGCTCTCTGACACAGGGAGTTTCTTGTGATGCTTGCAAAAGGGCAAGTCCCACCATTTATCAATGTCTTGGGAGGCAGTAAGAGTGGGGTAGAGCTGCCCTATGACACCCAGGGACAACCTGAAGGAAATCTGTGCCCTGCTCCACAAAGACTACATTTGGGGTGGTTTATATCTTGCTTTCTGCCTTTTATGGCTCTCACCTTGTGGTTTTGTACCGCAGCTGATAAGTTATTGATGCTGCTCATCCTCCTTCCTGCACACCTCTGCAGGGGTGTGCAGCCGAGGCAGGGATGAGTAATGCCTTTGGAAGAAGTGTTTCCCTAACCTTTTATGCTGGATGCGCACATCAAGCATTTGAATCTCTACATTTTCCATTGCACTGGGATGACTGTACATTCCTATCCAGTGATTCATTGGATTAACATAACTTTTCTACGAACCAAAATATCTCTTCAGACCCTCAGAGCTAAAGGGATCTTTAGCAGATGCACTGTTGGATGCTCCATGTGTGTCTTCCACACCAAGTGCAGTGCGCAGGCAGACTGGAGTGTGAGGCTGTCCTTTTTCTCCCCCTACAAGTGCACTTGGTTCCCTCACATTCCATTTCGGTGACGTTGGGAAGCCTTTTTTCTTTCTTTTTCCCCAGAGGGACTGAGCAGAGCTGTTTACCCTCAGCTCTCCAGCTTCCCCTCGGAGAGCTCGACACGGGCTGAGCGTGAGGGGAGAGGAGGGGAGAGCATGAGTTCTGCTCCGAGTGGGAGCAGTCGGATCCTCACCTGCTGAGGTGCTGTGCTGCCGTTCATTTTACCTCAACAGCTGCTCTGCAGCTCTGTTTGGGTTTCCACGGGCTGTGCTGAGCACATGGGCTGGTTTTGCATTTAGCTGTGGGACTGTGCTGGAGTCTCCGTAGCTGCTTGTGCCAATTTGTGATGGAGTGCCATTGCTGCAGCGTAGTTCCCGGTTCCATCCCTGGAGAGCTGCTCCTTGGAGAGTTGCATCTTGCACAACTGCTGCCCAGAAATGAGGCACGTTCTGTACGAGCAGCACACCTCGGTCTCAGGGCTGCCGGGGTCAGAGCCTGTGTGGCTGTGGCGTGATTGTGGAGATGAGTGTGTCCCAGGAGGTTTGCTGGGAGATAATTCCAGGCTGTTCCCCAAGACTTGCTGATGTGGGGTTGTTTTTTCTTGGTTGTTGTGAAACTGCCCTCGGTGTGCACCTTATCTCAGAGCTGCTTGCCTGTCTTGCTCATTAGCAGCCACGTCTTCCTCCTCCTGGAGCATTGCTCTCGCCTCTGGGCTGGTTTCCAGTTGTGTTTATCTGTGCACTGGTGAGCTGCGGTCCCTGGACTAGTTGTTCCTGAACAGTAAGCTGGGAATGATTTCAGCTTGGCAGTGCTGGGATGCTCTGTGCCCCTGGGCAGTTGTGCACTGCCCAGCCGAGGGTGCTGTGTGTGCTCGTGTCCTGCTCCTCTGCTGACACTGAGCACCAACATGTGCCCAGGTTGGCTCTGTCACCCCTGCAGCTGGGCTTTCCTCTGTTGGGGTGTGAAACCATTGTTTAAATTTAATGGGAATTTATTTTTTTTTAAGTTTTAAGCATTTCCAAGTTGTTAATCCTGCTGGAATGATGGGCCTGTCTTTTGCAGCTCCCCAGGACACACAGGCTGTGTGATCTGAGGGTGCAGCTAATGACTTCCTAGCAGGTTTTATAGTCTGACCTCCAAGCCTGTTGGTTATGTCTGGGAATGAGCAGAGGAATGTGATGCATTGAAGCTGTAGCTTGTAGGAAACCCCTTTGTGTAGATCCTTGCTGATGGCAGTGACTTGCTCCCCAGCAGGCTCGTGGGTGCTTTACAAGGTGCATGTAATGACCCTGGCCCATTAGAGTTATCTCAGATGTCACTGTTATTTATTCTCTGAGACTCTACCACATTCCATTACCAGGGAAAAGTTCTTGTTTTCCCTGAGGCAGCTGTTGCATTTAAGGAATTTTTGGTACGTGCTAGAATAGAAACTCATTTTCATTTTCTACCTGAATCATAGAAAGTCAAACTAACATGACAGAGCTTGGTTCTGCAGAGACAGAGTTCTCCTGCACCACACAGATCTCTGGCTCTGCTCAACTCTCTCTTCTCCTCAGTACCACTAAGAGCAGTGATGATTGTTAGTGTGACCAGTCCTGCAGTGGGTAAACAAGCATTTTTTTTCATCTGCATTTAAAGAGAGAGAAAATACTAATCAGCCTGGTGAGACAGTGCCCTTAGTTTCTTGCTTCTGTAGTTCAAATTAATAGAAATCTCATTTATCTCCTTCTGGTAATATACGTCCCTGGAGAGCAAGGTCATGGCAAATGATACAAATGAATGAATAGGGGAGATGGGAAATGTGATCTGAAATTCCTGCAGGCTCGCTCATCTCGCACCCTCCGTGTGTCAAGGGAGCCTGGATTTACGTCACTGTGCCTTACATAAGGATCTATAATGTGATAGCTCCCGAGGTTGTGTGGGTCTTGGGAAGCTCCTGTGTAATTGGTTTGGTGTGTGCTCAGCAGAGCTGCACAGCTCCCATGGACGGCTCTGCAGCAAGGCTTGGTGCTCGGGAGCCTCCGTGCAGCCCAGAGGGCTGTATTTTTTTCCTTTAACATCACCATTTTCTCTGGCATTCCAGCTGTTGCAGGTGTGTTGGATGGTGAAAAATGCTGAAGAGGTGAAGAATGCAGTTAAGGTGTAAATCAGCTCCCTAAGGCCAAGCAGCCAATATTTCACAGAGTCCTTGAGGTTGGAAAAAACCTCCAAGTTCATCGGGTGCAACCTGTGACTGATCATCCCCTTGTCCCCCAGCCCAGAGCACTCAGTGCCATGGCCAGGGCTTCCTTGGGCACCTCCAGGGCTGGGCACTCCAAACCTCCCTGGGCAGCTGCTGCCAAGGCCTGACCACCCTTTCCACAAGGAAATTCCTCCTGATGTCCAGCCTGAGCTTCCCCTGACACAGCTGGAGCAGAGCCCAACCCCCCCCGGCTCCCCCCTCCTGTCAGGGGTTTGCAGAGCCAGAAGGTCCCCCCTGAGCCTCCTTTTCTCCAGGCTGAGCCCCCCCAGCTCCCTCAGCTGCTCCTCATGGGACTCACTCTGCAGACCCTTCCCCAGCTCCATTCCCTTCTCTGGACATGAAAGCAAGGAAAAATTTCGGTAAATGTCGATACCAAGTGTGAATAAACAAGGTAGTGTTTGGATTGCTATACTTTTCCATGCTTTCTTGTACAGATGCAATAAATCTTTTGCCTAAAGCTGGTAAATTGCTTGTTAAATAACTCCCTACCTCTTCTGCTCAGGCACTCCAGTGGCAACAATGCATTCTGGCTGTGCCCTGACCAATGTGCACGTCCCCAAAGCAGCAGAACTGCAAAACTGAGACTTGTTCCAGAAGTTCTCTGCCTAATTACCTGCAGGTCTTGGGGCTTATCCCGTGTCTTGGCTGCTGAGCAGGGGAGCGGGGCAGTGCTGCCCAGGGCTCTGTGTGTGCTGTGGTGTGATCCCTGCTGAGCTCCCGGGCCTGACATTTATGTAGTGGTCTTGTGATACTCCAGGTTTAGAAGGCAGGCAGCTTGTTTTACTGGGCACGTCATTCGATAGCCGTACAGTATGAGCTGCTGGCTGAAGTCCCCTCTGACTGTACAGCCCAGGGCTGAGGGCTTGAAAGGGCTGCAGCTCAGGGGCCACAAAAAACTGTGTGTGCAAAACCTGCCCTGCGCTGGCTTCGTGTCCGTAAGGGTGGAGCAGAGAAGGGTCGGGAGACAAGTCTGGTGAGAAGTGGCTGAAGGAACTGGGGGGGCTCAGCCTGGAGAAAAGGAGGCTCAGGGAGGACCTGCTCACTCTCTCCAACTCCCTGACAGGAGGGTGGCCAGGTGGGGGTCAGGCTCTGCTCCCAGGGAACAAGTGACAGGACAAGAGGAAACAGCTTCAAGCTGAGCCAGGGGAGGTTCAGATTGGCCATTAGGGGAAGTTTTTTTGTAGAGAGAGTGGTCCAGCACTGGAACAGACTGTCCAGGGCCGTGGTGGAGTCAGCATCCCTGGAGGGATTTAAAAGCTGTGTAGAAGTGGCACTTGGGAACTTGGTTTAGTGGTGGCCTTGGCAGTGTCACTGGACTGATCTTAGGGAGCTTTTCCAACCTAAACAATTCTGTGGTTCCAAGGCAGCAGGACAGACTGAGACCTTTATTTGATGAGACAGGGGTGATGGTGGTCTGTTCCATGCATAGCACCTTTCTGGGCTGCCCTTTTCACTTAAGAGTTCTTAAAACAGAAAAAAAAGTCCTCTAAGAGAAATGAAGCCCTGCCTTGGCAGCCCCTCTGTCTGATCTTTGGGAAGTGCAGATGTGCATCTTGGAACAATTTACTCCTGGTAGTGTTTAGGGCTACCAGAGTGACTGTTTATTCCCACATATGGAGCATGGTTTCAGAAGGTAATTTAAACAAATGGAGCGCCACTTCCAATTTCTCAGGCTTCTAGTTTAGAAGCCAAAACTGTTCTCCTGGCTCCAGCTTGCCCACCCTGGCTGTATCAGTTCCCACATGGCCTGCCAAGTTTGCAGGGAACTATCTGTCATCCCTTTTCTCTTCTGAGGAGGCAAAAATCCCTTGGCTGAGAGCGATGTGAGCTTTGCTGGGACGCGGAGCAGGGACGTGCAGGCTCTGGGCAGGGTAAAGGGTCGGCAGGGAAAACCCTGACCGAGACTGACCTGTGTTGTTTCTGAAGTCACAGGGATTTTGTGAGCTCCCATCTGCCTTCTGCTTCTGTCACAGCCTGTGGGTTGGTTTTGCAGTAGCAGCTGAGCTGTGTGAGGGGGTTAACAAAAGCCGTGACGTGCTCGGAAGCTCCGCGCTCCTGGTTCGCGCTGGATGCTGCCAAACAGCTCTAGTTCCTGCTGCTGCACGTTGGGAAGGGTAGTTTGGGAGCAGAAAATGCCTGTTATCCCTGTGCTATGCAGTCAAGGAAAACACAGCCCTGTTTTACGGCTGTTGGAACTGGAGAGCTGCCTCGATATGTAGTTCTTTTACGTGCACCTCTAAGGTCTAGGCTAAGTAGAATGATTTAGTAGCACATCAGTTTGTGCTCAGGAAAGTAAATATTTTCAGTCTACTGAAAGCAAATGGGAATGTCTGGTCAGTGTCCTGGTGCACTGAGTCCTGACCTGCTGGTTGGAATAAATAGGAAATACTGTGACGGGGGAAAAGCGATGTATTCTGAGCCTGCTGCACGTGTGTGGAAGGGAGCAGTGCTGGTGAGAGTCACTGAGTCACCTCCCAAAGTTGCACAGTAGCTCCCCAGATGTTTGCAGTGGTCACTGACCCATCTGCTCTGTGCTGCTGTTACTCTGGGATCCCACGAGCTGTCTGACCTGCTTTATATGTGTGAAGTGGCTCAAGTACCCAAAATTCAGACACATGAAGTTGTGTGCTGCAGACTTGGTTTAAGACCCCCAAACGGATCTGTAGGTTGGCTGTATTTGTTTGGTTTTTGTTTTCTTGCAGTTTCTGCACATATAAAAGAGTCTTTGTCCTCTGTGGGCCCTGAATTTCCCATGTACAAGGAGAGGCATTGAGAGAATTCCAGGCTGCGGCTTTGCTTCCACGTGCCCCTGCTGCATTTACCTGTATTTAGTGCATGTCTCTGACTCAGTGTTTACTCTTCAGTATTTAAACATTCCCTAGAAATTAAATCTTTTAAGAACATTATTCTTCGCACCAAGTGCTTGTAGAAGCCCAGTTGTGCAATGCCTACGCTCATGTATTGGCTGCTGTCTCACTCCCTCGGAACAGGATTTACGGTGGCAAAGCAAAGCAGCAGCCACAATTAGAATTTGGGTACTACAGCGCTGAAGTGCTTTCAAAATAGCAGTGTCTGTGCTCCAAAAATACTCCATTGTCCCCTGCTGTAGAGCTGGTGACAGCCATGGTTACTTGTGAGTCCTGAGGGTGCCCAGGGCAGAATCCCT
This sequence comes from Lophotriccus pileatus, assembly GCA_035583135.1. Taxonomy (NCBI): domain Eukaryota; kingdom Metazoa; phylum Chordata; class Aves; order Passeriformes; family Tyrannidae; genus Lophotriccus; species Lophotriccus pileatus. The sequence goes on from JAWWES010000067.1 coordinate 5,839,372, forward strand.
CTCAGAGGCCTTTGGGCACCTGAGCCCTTGGTGCTGCCTGTTGGAATCAGTTTGATTTGCATAGATGGAGCAGCAGGGATAAGAGTGACACCCGTTGCTGTTTGATTTCTGGCCCTTTGCCACGTGCTGTCACCAACCTGGGGCTAATGGCCGTGTGTGACATTTGGAAGGCAGAGGCTTGGCCGGGGTGATTAGTGGGGAGCTCACATTGCCCGTCCTTACCTGAATTCACTCCTCGGAGCTGTGCTGTGCTACAGAAAGTGAATCATGAGCATGAGATCCATCCTCTGCAATGGAGTGACACCCAGGATCTGTCACAGGTCTCTGCCCTGCACGTGAGGCAGGATCCTGGGGTGGCTTTGGCAGCCTCTCGTCCCACAGCAGTGTCCTGTGTTCACACCATGCTGTGCCACACTGCCCTGAGAGCCCGGGGCTGTCTCATGCTTTGGCTTTGAAGTAGGTTTTCAGCTCCTGAGCGCTGTTATCTGTGGGTTTAAGTAATTTCTGCTGATAAGGGAAATCAGATACTCGTGTTGGAAGTGGCTTATAGGCTTCTCTGGTGTTCTAATTCAGTTCTGCGCCCAAGTGAAAGGTGATTCTCTAACAAGTTGGTCTGTGCAGTTACTGCTGTGGAAGATTCTTCTGTCAAGCTGGCTTTGTTATGAAACAAATTCAAATTTTAAGCAAATCTTTGTGGTTTTGGGGGGAGCAGACGCTTTCTAAAGCTCTAAGAGGCAGGTCCTGTGTTCTGACATCATTGGAAGATCTTAGTGGAAATAACTACCAGGGGTGTTTTGTCATCAGCAGGCTTCAAGCTTTTCACTTGTTGAAAGTGAGGAAATTCCTGACTTTACTCAGGTATTCCCCCCCCTCCCCCTTGAGTGGAAATACCACTGTAGAACATCAGTTTATTTCAAGCCAGACTTTATAATCGAACCCAAGTTGCCAACCTTGCATCTTCCTTTGTAGTGTTACAAACTCTGCTGAGAGCAGCAGGTTGGGGGCAGCCAGTGGTTTTCCCACCTAACTGGGGGTAAATTTGGCATGGTTTGTTTTGCTTCTCCTGCAAAGCCCCCGTAGGATGAGGGTGAGGAAGGGGCTCTGCATCGCTTGGATGTGTTCTATCTTGGTTGTTGAGGGTTAACGTGTTGAAGGCTGCATTCCTTAAAGTTTCACTTTTGGCTTCCCTTTCTAAAAATTTCCACTTCATTTCATAACAATTCTGGAGTGAGGGGTGGCGATACTCTGGAACCTGAGAGTCTGAAAATGCTCTGTGTAATCAGGGGCTGGAGGCAGCCACGGTTGTTTTCAGGCCCAGGGGAACCGGTCTTCCTGACAATAACATTAACCCTCCCTAAATCAGTTAATTGAAGGATTTTTAATTAACTTAGGGGGTGGGAATGGTAAATAGAGGCAGTGGTTTTGAGAAGAAAATTGCTTTCTGCTGTAGTCTTGTGACTGATGGAAATTCTGGTGTTTAGAACTTAAAAAATTGTGTCTCACTGTTTTGATCATTTCTGTTCTGTTTGGAGCCAAACATGGGCTCAAGTGACTGGGTTTTGTGGCAAACACCACTAGTGATGGAGAATCTGAGAGCTAAACTACAGCCTTCCAGAGCTTTAGGTGCACACAAAGACTGGACTCAAAATTTTTAATGTAATCACTGTGTTGGTTTTGTATTTGAAAATACTTTGTGTGTATTCTTATCTTTCTGCCTTCTGAGCTGATAACCCAACCTGGAACATCTTTGCCAGGCTACACTGCAGCATGGGAAACTTCCCTGAGACTCAGGTCCTTCATCAGGGGTTCAGGTTCAGCCTGTAGATGCTGGGGATGCTTTTGGGGGGGTTGAGGGTGAATGGTCATGGGTTTTAACATCTGGTTTGGAAGGTAAGAAATGCTGAACCCTCGTGGTTTTAATCTCCAGATTGCTGTTCCATTCTCAGAGGTGGGTGTCTTCTCCTGGCTGGGCTGGGCTGGGCTGGGCTGGTGCCACTGATTTACACGAGTCCTGTTGGCTAGTGCAGACTTGCAAAGCTGTGGGTATTGATCCCAAACCCATCCAGAGGCTGCCCTGGCCCCGCAAGCGGGAGGGATGTTCCACGCGGAGCTGCACCGAAGTGCCGCTTACAAGACATCTTGTGACGGGGCCACTGCTTGTTTGTTCCCATAGAAACTGCCATCTGATCCTGGCAAACCGCACAAAGGCTCCTGCTGCAAAAGCAGCGTCTAAAAATTCCTGAGTACATCATCTAGATCGGGCGTTTCGCTTTATCCTCGGCTTTCCTGGGAAAACCGCGTGCTCCAGATCCCAAAGCGTTGTCGGGATCGGCACCTTGAAAATAATCTCAGAAGTAAAGGTGATACTGTCACATCCTGATGGTGGTTAAAGAGATGCTGGTGAGGGAGCAGTGTTTGCAGGCCCTGCCGACAGCAGGATGATGCACATGGAGGCATTTGATGTATCTGAGATCTTAGGTATCGGGGAAAAAATTCCTTATCTCCAAGTGTGTGGCTGTTGCTCATGGTTTATTTTGAACATCCCACTGGTTTCACTTCAGTGTAGAGCAGACCTAGTGCTTGCAGGGTTAGGAAAATATGTGTGCAAGTCTGTTTCAGGGCCCAGAATACCATATTCCCAAACGGACCTGGTGGCACATGAAGAGGAGCAGTGATTCCTTCCATCTTATCCGTCGCTTTTGATTTTCTGTGGTGCTGTGGTGATCCCAGCGGGATGTTTAACGTTTCTACAGCCTTCTTTTTTAACCAGGACCTATTACACTTCTGAATCTAAGTGCACATTAGAGGTCCTGTGTACGCAGAGCCTGGCCTCCTCCCTGGAATGTGGGCAGCATCCAGGGTAGGAGCCCAGCACGGAGCCACTGCGCTCGCGCTGTGGCCGGGAGAAGGGAACGGGCTGAGTGAAAGGGATTGTTATATGGGATGACAGATTCCTCTGGAGCTTGTTGCTGTTTGCAGAAGGGAAGCCAAGACATCAGGGCTTAATATCTTCCAGAAGTCCTTTGCTTTAACCCTTGCAGAGCCTCAGGAAATAAACTGGAAGCCAGTGCAAAGGCTCCCCGTGGCTCTGGAGGCTTCTCACAGGCAACAAATGAGAGGATGCAGCCTCAGGCTGTGCCAGGGGAGGGTTATCCTGGACATCAGGAGAAATTCCTTCCTGGAAAGGGTGGGCAGGCACTGGAAGGGGCTGCCCAGGGAGGTGGTGGAGTCCCCATCCCTGGAGGTGTCCAAGGAAGGCCAGGACGTGGCACTCAGTGCCCTGGGCTGGGGGACAAGGGGGAGATCAGTCACAGGTTGGACTGGATGATTTTGGAGGTCTTTTCCAACCAGAGTGGATCTGTGATTCTGCTGCACGTCCTGGTGTGGTGCCAGGTGTTTTTCCTGACAGCAGTTTACAGCAGTAGGATTTCTGTGGTGCACAGCAGGCTGGGGAACCAAGCCAGAGGTGCTCTTGCTGTGTTTGTTGGTTTTGTCATTAAAAACCAGCCGTTTTTTGTCATTAAAGAATAGCTACTCTTGTTGTGGTGTCCCAGTGCTGGCTGCTCTGTACCTGTTTGACAGGAGCGAGGTTAAGGTATTCCCTGTCCTCGTGGGAGACCTCTCAGTCTGAGTACTGATCTTTGCATTGTAAGTGTTGCTTAAAAATCTTCACACCCTGACGTACAGTGTGTTCCTAACACATTGCTTCGTGCACACCAGCTTCTAAATTTCCTCACTTGTGAGCTTTTGTTATTTTATAATGCAGTAATTCAGACCTGGCTCTGACTGGATGCCCTGTACCTGAAATGCTCTATTTTAACTTGTCACTTGCATTTTTAGGTCATGACTGAATTAGAGCAAAATGACAATCCAGGGAACTTTCAGTAGCACTTTCAAAACCTGCTTGCTGTAATATCCTGGCAGCTTTGTGAAGACTTGGATTGATGTCTGAGCCGAGCTTTTCCCTCGGGCAAGGCTACTGGGTACCTTGCAGCCCCTCTGCTCTGAGGGAAGGTCTCCACTGGGGCTCAGTTTGCAGCAGGAGCCGTGGCCCTGCCGTGCAGCATTCCTGGTGCATCTCCTGCTGTGACAGATTTCTTCCTGCATGTGACTACATTTCCAAAACTCTGCTGCTAAGCAACTCTCCGCGAGGCCGGTGCTGCTCGAGCAGCGCCCGCGAGTAACGGCCCCGTAGGGTTTGCTGCAGCTCTGCAGGCAGGCAGGAGCAGTAGCAGGGAGGGAAATGGGCCCCTTGGAGAGCAGGTGGGCGAGGAGAATGATTCTCTGGACACTGGTGGGTTCAGATGCCTGCAGGGATGTCAGTTGTGATTATACAACAAAGATCTCTTGTCCTGATATTGACAAACGGGTATTCGAGTTGTTGGCAAACTGAATTTTATTTGGTTTTATGGGGTGTTTAGGTTGCAGTGCCTCAGTTCAGCTGCTGAATTGAGTGGAGAGCAATTAAGAAAGCAATTTGAATGGGGTGACCTGGACTGAAAGGGGACCACGGTGGGCAAGTGTCCTCCCAGATTTCGATTCACCTCTTGGCTTTGCTTGCCTACAGGTGGGTGGGAGGCCAAGCTGTAGCTCCAGCAGGAGTGCAGTCAGGCCTAAGCAGAACTGCAGCGTTCCCATCTGCTGTCAGAGGGCCTGGATCTGAGCCTCCTCGGAACAGTCGAGCTTACGTGACCGGGATCTGCTTTTCCATTCGTGTTTGTTGGTAGCTGGTTTGCATCGATTTAAATGCACCTCCATAAGGTTCTGCACTGGTTTAGGCTCACTCAGAAACCGGTTTTAATTAGCAAGCGCAGTCTTTGTGTAGTGAGTGCCAAGATTGCCTTTAATTTGCATGGAACCCGTGGAGGTAGCGCTGCAGACTGTCAGCAGCTCGTAGGGCTGCACCACAGCCACGTTCATGGCTGAGCCTTCCTTCCTTCCACCCAGAATTGTCCTGGTGGATCCCACTGCAATTCCTGCAGGGACACTGCTAGTGCTGCAAGCAGGAGCTGCTTTCTCTTTTGGGGTCTGTGTGACATGTATGTAAAGATGTAAAGAAGGAAAGGAAGAGTTGTGATGGGGAAATGGATCTTCACCTGGGTTTTACTTCAGTTTCTTTCCCTTTGGCTTAAGATAATTTTAATACTGTTTTTTAGATACTCTGCATTTATAATCAAGATATGAAAGAGTGTGATTAAGTGACAGCCCAGGCACGCAGCTTTTCATGCCTGCTGTCTGTGGATGGCCATGTGGATGTATTTCAGTGTACCAGCACTCACTGTAGGCTGGCATTTGTGGGTGTGGTTTGCTCTCCTCCCTCAATCGAATAAATAATTTTCCATACCACCTCTAGTTCACATTCTGACTCCTGTGAAGTTCTCAGCCTTGCATCTGGAAAGCATTACAGGAATTTTATAAGGCTTCTGAACTAAAAACAAGTTACTGGCACAAATGTCAGCTGGAGCTGTTGGAGCTGGAGGGGTTTTCTGCTGTAACAGAGTGTGAAATGAAAAGATGGGGAGGTCAGTTGTAATGCAGCGTGAACCCGGTGGAATTTAGGAGACAGGAGTGGTGTGGCTATGCCATACCTGTGTTTGAGGTGGTTAGGTGTGGCTACCTGCAGTTTGCTGAGACTTGCTCTGCCTTCAGCTCAATCCCAGGTAGTCTCTGTAGGTGAGGAGGAAAAGGCAGCAGTGGCTGGCACTGGGAGAATCAGTGTCTGACCAGAACTCTAAAAAGCTCTGGAAATCTTGTCATTAAGAAGGATAAAGGCTGGAGATAGATGTGGTGTAGCTTAAGGGATTCCTGTGCTAAGCTGTGGCCAGCTGAGCTCCTTGGTCACTGCTTGGTCCCCTGAATTCCTGGTCAGCCTGGAGCCCAGGGAACAACCGTCAGGTTTTGTGGGGATATGTGGTAATTCCTTATACCCTGGATATGCTCTTCCCAGCCAAGCAGCAGCAGCTCTGTGTGGGGTACTGCGTCCTGTCCCTCTGCTCAGCCTCTTCCCAGGTCTGTATTTGCAGCCTGAGGTGATAATTCATGTCACTCACCCTTGCAGCACCTCGCATTTGCAACGGGAGGTTCTTCATCACAGGAATGGTTTGTTTATCTAATGGGCATCTCCAGCTCCCATTCCCTTGCCTTTTCCTGCAGTCCCAGTGCCCTTGGTGCTGTTCAGGGTGCCCTGGTGCAGTGTCTGGCATCCAGGGGAGGTATCTCAGTGTCTGTGTTGTTTCCTGCTGTCGCCCCAGGTGATGAAATGATGAGAAGCTCTGCAGAGGGTTTGTGGCCTGCGATGCCAGGTGAGGGTGAGAGGTGGAGGAGAGCACGGGAAGCACAGCTCCAGCAATGCAACCAAGGTTGCTCCTGGCTTGCAGAGCACGATTTCCCCCTTGCTGTGGCTGAACATGCCAGAGTTTACCTGTCATCCCTTGCAACTTGCAGAGGGGAACAGAAGGAATTTGCATTTGGGATTAAATCACCATTGAACTGGCACTGAGGGTCCTGTTGTGAGCAGCCAGGTTCAGACAGGGCACTCAGCTCTTGTGCCTGTTTGGTGGCTTCTCTGTGTAAGAGAAGCTGCAGCTGCTGGCATAGGGTTAATCCAGGACTGGAACAGGGGGAATTGGTCTGTTGGTTGTCAGCATGGGTAAAGGCTGAGCTCCTTGAGGATGCTGGAGATGAGTTTCCCCCGGCTGTGAGGTTTGTAGGCTGTCATACATGCCATGGAATGATGAGGTTTTCTTACCTGGGTGGAGCTGGTTCAGTGAGCTGTAAATGTAAATGTGGGGTTTGTGCTTTGGTCACTGAAATCCCAGTTCTGTTCCCCCCGGGACAAGGAGAGGTCATGGCAGAGCACAGAGCTCACACAAGCCGGGTATTAACGCTGCAGCAGGCCAAGAGGATTTGGATGTATTGACTTTTCTCATAACACCACCAGTATTTTCTTCACCCTGTGCAAGACACAAGTCCCTGCATTGATTGTGCAGAGGGATGTGGACAAGGTGAGAACTTCCTTCCTGAGCAAATGCAGCTTCTCCGTGCACATCTTCGTCCACAGTTTCCTGCTTTCAGTTGCTGCCAATATTTGCATTTGTGCCACCTCCAAAAGCCACTGATTTTGCTGCAGAGTGGCCTAGTTTTATTTGGTGTATCACTTTTAGGTAGGTGGGTCCTGCTGGTTAGTTAATTCTGAGGAGGTGGTGCCCCTGTTCTCCCCACGAGCTTGCCAAGAGCAGTCTGGGTTATCTGCAGTGTCAGTGCCTCCTTTTCGTCGAGCGCTTTCTTACGACTAAAAATTGTACAAATTGCCTATTTGCATGTAGAGAGCTCACTTTTAGTGACCCTAAACACACCAGCAGGCTTGTGCTGACAGCTTGCCTGAAAAACATGTGCCTCTGCCAACCGACTGTCCATACGGAAAGGCGGCGTTGCTGTGGGGTGACATCCATCCCACTGAGCTCCCGCAAGGGGCCACGACCTGCAGGAGCCTGGAGTTCACGCTGTGTTTTTATCACAGCCGTGTGTCCATATGCCAGTTAAGTGCCTCTACATGTAGCTAATCTGCATATCATCTCCAGTATATAGTTCTTTATCCCTCTTTTTTTCCCCCTTCGCTGTCTTAGTTCTGCTCTCTGCCTCTGGAGTTCTCCTGAAGGTCCTGTGCAGCTTCAGGATCTGCTTATGGGAGTGATTTTTGCCCCTCCAGCAGCTGCTTAATCCAAACAGGCCGTGTTCCTGAGCTTCCCAAGTGTTTCTGGCAGGCAGGAGCAACTGGGAAGGGAAGTTGTTCCCTGCCAGCCCTTCTGACAGCTCACGCTGTCAGCCCAGTAAGGCTGTAGCTGTAGTGGATGGAGAGGAGAGGGCTCCTTAGCTGACATAACTGCAAATGTAGAGGAATTCAGGTGGATGAGCCTTTTCCAGGCTTACCCATTTATCAGTCCGAGGACCCTCTGTGGTGACAGCTCCTCATGTGGCTGTGCTCTGCCACGTGTCCTCGGAGTGACATGGGAGACGAGCTGCAGGACACGTCCGTCCGCAGCAGAAGACACCCAGTGAGTGTTTACTGAGGGCTTCCCAAGAGGAATCTGGAGCAGGAGGACTCCTCGGAACAGTTCTAGGAAGTGCCTTGCTCCCAAATAAACATGCTGATTTTCTCAGTGCGGTCGCTTTGCCGGTGCCATCTGTTGGCTCCCGTCCCGTGGAGGAGATCCGTGCTGACTTACGGGAATGCTGCTGCTCAGACGGAGCACGGGGGCTCCTCTGGAAAGAAGTGGGGTTTTGTGATTGTCACTGCTGCAGAAACAGCTGAACTGAAATGGAAAAGGTGCTTTCTTTATGGAATGAGCATTCATGCAGGAAATTTTAATTATAGCTGAATTACAGTCATAATTAGATCTATGCAGATGCATGGCATGAAGGAGTAGATGTTAGCCCAGGCCAGGGTCTCGAGCTTGTTCCTTTGTTCACAGCACAGAAGAAAGGGGAGCATGCACTCTTCCATGGCTCCTTTCCACTGAAAACAGACTGTGCTTCCACCTCTTTCCCTGTCGGAGCCTTCCAAGCAGTTGGAGCAGTTCAGAGCAGGGTGCCTGTCCTCTCCCTGCCCCTTTGCCACCCTGGCCTCCTCCTGCCCATCTCCCTGGGCACCCAGCCGTTCATTTCCCTTCCTGTTGGCAGGGCAGTGTTGTTTCAAGAAAGTCTGTCAGATTATTAACCACACTCTGCTGAGAAACAGGATGTCCATCATAAATATTAACTCCTGCAAGTTGGTATTCTCTCCAGTTCCAAACCTTGTGCCTCATTTAGGAGCTCCTCACCTTGGTGATCTTCAGCTCTGGTGGCTGCCAGATTTGAAAATCTGGTGTCTTGGGGCAATACAGGAATTTATAATGTTGTTTGTAGTTATACTTTGGGAATTTTAGGAGAATCCTGTGTGTTTGAGAGTGGGAATTGCCAGGACTCCACATACTGGGCTGAAGGAAATGGTCAGTGCTCAGGGCAGAGGGGCAGCCTGGGCTTACTGGGGCCCCCCAGGAGTTCATATCTGAGCATTTTGGGGTGCACTGAAGGCAACTTGCTGGTTTGGCCTGAAGTGTACCTTCTACCCCTCCTGACTTCCCATGGGATGCAGTGGACATGCTGATGTCAGGGATAACTGCGAGCTCCCTTTTGGCCTTCCAGAGTTTCGGTACCTCTCCTTCCTTTTCCCAACCACCACTTGTGCTTTCTTGAAATTTCCACTCTGTCTCACAAGGCTTGTGCACACATACTCAGCACAGCTTTAGGATCACAAAAATATGGAGAGCTGTTCAGCTGAAGTGCACCAGGAGAAGAAAAATCTGGAAAAACAATGGACAAAAGCCACCTGGCTCCAAAGAGCAGGATCTCCACAGTGACCTGCAGGTGTCAGTTTGAACACCTTACCTGCCCTCTACCAATTGTTCTTAGCAACTTGTCATTCCTTCCAAATAACAATTCCTTCCTCAAATTACTAGTGTAAGCTTTACTTGGATCCAAGAAGGAATAAATGAGCTGTTTAGAAGTGGAGGGAACATTTCGTTAATTGGTAGCAGCATGCATGCTCCAGGCTTGGCATTTATCCTCCTGCCTGTAAGCTTCATTAACTTCTGATAAAAGAATAGTTAATTTCTCAGGCTCCTTTTTTAGAGTATTTCATTGTTTAAGAATTTAGATCATGGTTTTCTTCCTCTTCTACTTGCAGCTGAATTTGTGCTTTACTTAATGATGTTTAGTCTTGCTCGCTCTCTATTTTATGTGATCTTTGTAAGCATGAGGGAATGCATTTGATTTTTGGATTTGGGGTTTATTTTAGTATTTCCACTACCTGAAGCTGATTCTTTTTTAATAAATGCAGAACACTGGTTCTAGTGGTGCTGGTGTTCCTTTGGTTGGAGCCTTTGCCTGTGCTTGATGCTTAGTCCTGGGTTGAGGTGGTTTGGTGACTGGCAGCAGCAGGAAGAACTGCAACCAAAACTTGCCAAATTGTGTTCCTGACCTGCAAGGATGGCTGGGAGGATGAGGAGTTTGTGCAGCCACAGGGCTCTTTCCTGGTCAGGAGGCCCAGGCAGGGAGGACTTTCCCAGAGGAAGGAAAGCAGGCACTTTCCTTACTAAATAAATATTTCTTGTATTTGGAGGCGGGGCAGTTATTGCCCTGGCCAGGATTTTTTTGTAAAATATGAAGGCTGATTTTCATGTGCTTCAGATTGTCCCCTTGAAGATATTAAAGATCCTTTTGTTTGGTTGTTTTCCCCCAATATGTAACCTCCAATAAATAAATAAATGAATAAAGAGCTGGATCCATTGTGGCTGTTCCCTATGACCGAGTCTGAGATGGAGTCAGTCTGGCTGGTGCGACCCAAGGACTTCAGCCAGTCTCTTTTTTTCTGCTGAAATCCCAAATCATCTTTCGAGGGAAGGGAGAACATTTGCCAGCTGGGAAATGCAGGAATGGAGAAACCAACTCGGTCTGTTCTGGAAAGCCTTTAAACCACTCCTCCCCTCTGGAAAAAAAGCAATTCTCCAAAGGAATCCAAAGCAAACCCCTGGAACAAACCAAGTGCAGCTCCTCTGCGGGGCCCTAGTGGAACACGGCTCCCCAGCCCTGGAATTCCCTGCCTTGCCTTTCCCTTCCGCGGAGCATGGGGGGGATTTCCTACTTCCACCCTCGAACGGGCCTGAGGAAGTTCTGCACTTCCTGAAACCGGAGCACAAGGTGGTTTCCCCAGGATTTTTCAGGAGACTTCTGCCTTTTATCTTACATCAGTTTCTGGAGGCATTTGAGTGGAATGAAAACATTTGGAAGAAACCTCTTTGGAAATGCCAGGTCTCTCCTCCGTGTAACTTCTGAGGATGGGTTTGGGTTTGGGTTTGTTTGTCTGAACTTGGGATAAGATCCTTCACAAGAACAGCACCTCGTGGCTGCTGTTTGTGTTCCTTTGCTGCTGATCCAGGTACTGTGTGTCTTGTGGGTGTGGAGTTTCAGCACACCAGGTGTAAAGGAGGTGACAGGGGAGGTGACCTGGCTGTCCCTGCCCCATGTTATCAGAGAAAACCCGAGTAATTCAGCTGTGTTGTGTCTGGCCCTGCTGACCAAGTTGGGTGCGATCAGTGCTCTGCATACCTTCAGCTTGGCCGAGAGTGTCAACTCCAGCCATATAATTAAGCTGGGAAATGAGATTTCCTTAGAGCAAATATAGAGCTGGGAAATGAGTAAGTAGGAATACTCCAGCTCTGTGGATTTTCATTTACGTATTTGGGCCTGAAAATGACTCATGTCTCCGGGTAGACATCTTGGCTTCGCTCTTCGAGGCAGCGTCTCTTCGCTTCTATGTATATTTATGTTTAAACTTCACAAAAGCCCGTTCTTGCAGGAAAATCCTTGGTGAAAAGCGTGTGGGGAGTGCTTCCCAATCCCCCTCTGGCTGTCTTTAACTTTTCCAGCCCACTCCTGAGCGCTGTCCTCGGAGCTGTGGCGGCGCAGCTCCGCCGAGGAGGCAGGCGCCGAGCTGTGCCAGCGGGGCCCGGCTCAGCACCCCGTTAATCACAGCCCCTTTAGTGCCTGGCAGCCCCCGCGGGGCCGGGGCTGCCGTTTCACCTTGTGCCTCGGCTCCAGCCTCGCTCCTGCCAGCAGCTCCCAGCGCCGGGTGCCAGACCTGGCCGCCGTCCAGCTCCCGCTCCCGCTGTAAGGAATCATGCTCAGTGACTTGGAAGGCTCCTGGAGTCGTTCCTGGCGCTCTGAATCGAAGGTTTCAAATGAAAGAAACAGCTTATTGTGCTCGGGTGCCTTTTCGGGATTCTGCCGGGGTTCTGCTCACATGCAGGGCGGTTGTTGCCCTGGCAGGGGTTTGGTCATAAAATGTGGAGCTTAATTTTCACGTGCTTCAGGTTGTTCCCTTAAATAAAGATTCCCTTAAAGTGTCCTTTGGTGGTTTTTGTCTGAGTAGCACCGTGCCTGTGAGAGCCCTTTAGCCCTGCCCTCGGGGTTGGAGCACTAGGAGAGGGACATATTTGGGTCGTGTGCCCCTGTGGGTTTGTGCCCACAGTCCTGGCACGTCACTGCACACGGAGCACTTGTCCTTGTCCTCACTGAGCTCTGGGGTCTGGGACAGTGTGAGCATTTCTGTGTTTGGGCTCCGGGCTCCTGTGTCAGATCTTCCTGGCTGTGCATGCTCAGCGGTTTTCACGGCAGCGCTGCTTTGCATGCCCTTCCCCAAGCCTTTGCATGATCCTGCAGCCTTCCTGGGCAGGACTTGTGTAAATGAGGCTCGAGCAAAGCAACCAGGAGATTTGTAAAAGCTGTTCTTTTCCCAGGGAGAGCCATCTCCGAGCAAGAAAACCTGCTGGGGGATGGTAATTCATCCCACAAATCCCGCACTCGACTGGCAGACTGGAGCTGCTCGCTCGCGCGGGCGTTTCGTGGTGGGGAGGAAGATACTTAAGGCTGAAATTTGTTTTAGAAGCAGCAGGGCAGATGTTCCTCTGCCAGGCAGAGTAGCTTTTTCTCTCAGCTGTTTGCTCCAGCAAGGTTTCACTCTGCCTTTTCTCCCCTGCTCATCCCATCATTCCGGAAAAGATTCCCTCCCTTACTGTCTGCGTGTGGATGAAATGATGTACTTGCTTAGAGTGGACTTGGGGTGAGGTAGTGCTTAGAAGTGTCTCCCCGTTTGGATTCTGATGCCCAAAGGATCTGGAAGCTGCCAGCTCTGGGAAGGTGGAGGGAAAAGAAGCAGGGTAGCGTTGGAGGCTGGAGAGCAGCTGACTGGAAGCACTTAAGACTTGTTTAAACTCCGTTAGTGTGGCGTTACAGAGCACTTCTGGTTTCAAACAGATAAATAAATGCCTCAATTGTTAGAAGCCTGACACCACCCCCCGTTCCCATCCCTGCTGGGTTTTATCAGCCCTGGTGCAGCGAGCTGGTGTGTGGATGATGCAGCTGGGTCAGTAACTTCTCTTTTGTTTCCCCTCTGGTAGGTTGCCATCAAGATCATTGATAAGACTCAGCTGGATGACGAGAACTTGAAGAAGATATTTAGAGAAGTGCAGATCATGAAGATGCTTTGCCACCCACATATCATCAGGTTGTACCAGGTAGGAGCACCCCGAGGTGGGGTTCCCATTCCTTAGCCCCAGAGTTTTACACTGTGTAGCAGCACTTTCTCTAGTGTTATCCCTCCTTTCCTCCTGCCTGAAACTGGGAAAGGCCTTTATGTTTTCAAGGTCTTGGAGTACTTTGATTGGAGGGGCAAGGGGAAAGTGTGGCTAATCCTTCTCTTTTCTGGGACATGGTGCTTCCTCTGTGGGCTGGCCTCTTGCCACTTGTTTATGGCCATTGTGTGCTTCTCAGTTTCCCAGTGGAAACCGGATGCGGGTTCCCTTTCTCAGTTTAAGGAGGGAGTAAATCTCCCCCTGGAGCAGGACTGACTCCCCTGCTCTCCTCTCCCTGCCCAGCACCCTGTGGCCCCCAGGACCCGCTGATGTGCTCAGCCCTTTCCTGGAAGGGGATCAATACTGGCGGCAGACCTGCTTGGGATTATTGTTTGCAGACTTTCTCTGCAGCTTGTTTGACGTTCCTTGTCTGCAAACAAACCCCCCAGAGGCAAATCTGTGTGCTGCCCTTTGCACAGGTATCTGGTGATGCCCCTCCTGCTGCACCACCAGACAGAGCAGTAAGGAAGGTGCAACAGAGATGAGCAGAGGAATAAAGGGGTCTGTTTCTCATCTGTGCCTGAGGGATATGAGTGTTTATCTGGACTCCAAAGAGTTAAAACTGAGTAGAAGTGACAGGTTAATGTTTAGCTACCTTGGCCAAACCACATGTGAGATGCTTACAGCAGACCCTGCAGAACTGCAGTGCTTTTTAAGGTTCTCAGGGAATGCTGCTTTTCAACCTGTTTTATTCCATCTAAAGGTTTTGATGTGATACTGAAACAGGTGTCACTTGTGTCTTGGCTTTGGTAAGGTGAGAGAGGAGTCCCTGCTGTGGAGCCTCTTTCATCTGGCATTTCTTTCTGGGAACTTCCACTGGCATTTATTTTTAGATAAAAACTACTGAAGCCTGGAGTCGGGAATTCAGAGCCTGTCACATCTTTGCATCAGGAATCTTGAGTTGAAAAATCATGTTTTCATGAGCTTGTAAGACTTAAAAGATGTAAGTGAAAAAGAAGACTTGCCTATAATGACAGTTGTGTATAATATAAGAGATTCTATCTGGAAACAGAAATGTGCTTAAAAATCTACCTATGGGTTTTCTGGACATGTAGGATCATTAAGTGGTTGCTGTATATCCTGTCCTGTGGAGCAGAACTGAGGTTCATCTTCTCTGTGCTCATGTTTTGACATCCAGAATAACGGGGACCCAGCTGTTGAAGCAGCTGCACTTGTCTGGATCAGGCACAGATTTTGGAAAAAATGAAGTTTACATGTTCAACCCTAATTCTCAGGAAGAACAGGCAGTGCTGGGCTCCAAGTGCCTGCCTTCTCTGTGGAGATAATGCTCCATTTCATGTCAGAAGGGGAACTTTCACTTGCCTTTGAAGTAGAGAACAGCCAAAACAAAGTCAAAATGGTTCCAGACACCCTGGAGTACCGAAATCAACCTGCTGGGCCTGGCACTGGAGATGCTGTAGTGTGGTCCTGAACTGAAACACTGGGTGCTGTTCCACTGACAGAACTGCTAAATAAATTGTATTGAGTCTTGGAAAACACCCCAGGTGTACTAACAGACTCTGAAGAATGTGTTAAAAGCTGTTAAAAGCAGGGTGTTACCTGGCTGCAGTAAGGGGGACTCCCTCCAGCAAAGCCTGAGCTCTGGTTCATTCCTAACAGCTCCTGACTCGTTGGGAAGTCACAGATTCCGTGAATATTCCCCCCTTTGACAAGACTGTGGTGGTTGTTTTAGTGCCTGCAGTGGCCTGATGAACTGGGCAGGTGAACTGGTTTGGTGGGAGCAGCCCTGAGAAGTCTCCCAGGGAGCAAATGGTAAAGGGAGGGGGAATGGAGGAGGAGGAAGGTGCAGGTGAATCCTTGTGTGTAGTTACAGATTTAGTGTTTGAAACCTCCTGTTTCATTGTTACTTTCCCCGATTCCAGCCTGTTCCTTCACATGGTTCTGTAAAGCCAGGGGAAGGTCACAGTTTGGATGTGATGAAAGCAGTTACATGTGTTATGGGGAGAATAAAGTTGGGATAGATCCATTTCTTGCTGCACTCAGCAGTCTCCTTACGTGTCACTTCTCTGTCCTTGTGTCCAGGTTATGGAGACGGAGAGGATGATTTATCTGGTGACAGAGTATGCCAGTGGAGGGGAAATATTTGGTAAGTACATTTATTGCATTCTTTAATCAGATAATGCACTTGGTCAACTACAGTAAACTGAAAATAGCTGCCACACTCTCTTGTTTCAGCTGAGAGGTGCCCTTCAGCCTGCAAACTTTCCATTGACAAGAGGAGTAAAGGAATAAATGAGACCAACTCGAGGGAAAAATAATCCCCATAACCTCTGTTTGTTCTTTGGGTTTCATTGACAGGTGGTGCTGCTTTTCCTCTGTGCTGACTTTGGGATTAAAGGTGTTGGAAACAGTTATCCAGTTGGATTTTAGTGTTGCTGAATGCTTTGCTTCCTAGCAAGTTATATGACCCTCACTGACCATAGTGGAACTCTTGGTGTGTGTTGGCAGCTTTCAAAGGAACAGGCAGTCATGTGGTTCTGGAGTGTTTTGTGCTCAAAACTGTGTCTTGTCTGTTCTTTTCGATATCTGGTGTTATCTTAGCAAGCATCAGTTACATCCCTTCCAAACACCATTGTCTGAGAGTGTTTTGGCTGAGCCTTCTTGACCACAGGAGCTGTTCTTGAAAGGAAAAAAAGTATCTGTGCAGCACAGCTGCAAGAACTGCTGACTGGTTTATTAATTTGTTTGGTGACCAATAATAAAACTTGCAGAAATAGGAATTTACTTCCACAGTGGAATTTTGTGCCGGGTGACAGAGTCAGGATTTGGCAGGATTGGTCTGTCCTGGTTTTGCCAATGTGAGCTTCTGAAAAGGGGGAAAATCCTGTGCGCTTGAAGTGAGCTCGGTTCAGTCGAGGGAGTCAGGACAGTCACACACTGTCAGCTGTGTGGGAACACTCCCCTTGTCCTCTTCAGTCATTGCAGAAGATTCACTTTTGATTTCACTTCTGTCTTTGGAGGAGAAGCTGAGTTGTAGTAAAAGACGAAGCTTTTAGTGAAGCAAGGGAAGTCCCAAACTAAGGAAAATAAGAGCTGAAAAGTGCTGGTTTCCAGTAACTGGTACCTGCTACCAGTTCCTCAGCACCTTTGTAGATGGTTGTCATGCCTTCTTCTCAACACTGCCCATGTCCTTTGGATTTGTCCCCGAGAAGGTGACGTTTGGCAAGTGTGGATTGCCCGGTGAAGAACTGGCTTCCTCCAGCTGAGCCTTCCAGTTGTTCATTCAAACATGAATCATGGTGCTGGGCACATTCAGCAGTCCCAATGGCTTGTGAAATTCACCTTCCAGAGTGCAGCAAAAGCACCTGCATGTGTACTGGACTTCACTTGTGTGCAGCTCACCACAGAAAAGTATAAACCCCCTTTTACTTTTTCTCCCTCTTCTGTTGAATTTGGCAGAGATGGGCTCATCTTTTTTTAAATCCAGAACTATGTGCAGGCTCATATACAAACTTGGAATGAATTCTTTGGTTACAAAAATAGCCTTCTGCATGAGTCGAAGTGAAAACCTAATTGCCTTCTGAAAGATTTTCTGCTGTAGTAAATTCAGCTCATTAGCATGGCTAATTTCCATGTTGCTGCCCAGCATTTTATCCTTGTTGATAGCTGGGAGCAGCCAGCTCTGTAATAGTGTGAGGTTTCTCCAGAACAAAGGCAGGAGATTGTCCCCCTCTACTCGGTGTTGAGGATTTTTGGGCACTGCCCTCGGTGCGAGAGCAGAGAGGGGGAAACTCAAGTCTCAGCTTTTTTTATTCAGGGTTTCCTGAAGAGCCATTAAGACTTTGTTCTAACAGCGGAAGCAATTTGCAGGGAGGAAACAGCAGCCCATTTTGGGAAGGTTTCCTTGCAGTCCTTACACCTCCAGCACTGAAGGATCTCACGTCCTGGTGTCGTGGAGAGAAGGTTGGCGGCAGCGTGGGCTGGGGCTCATCTGCTGGGTAAAACCTCACCTGCAGGGCCCTTCAGCAGTGCTTGTCCCTCTCATGGCAGGAGTCTTGTTGGGAATGCTGCATGTGCTGCAGGGACGGTGTGTGAGGTGTGTATAAACAGTGCAGCCACTGTCACTGTGTCCCCTGCTGGGCACTGGGGGATCCTCTGGGAAATGGGCCTGTGCTGAGTCTTCTTTATCTTTCATTTGGTTGTGTCCTAACACCTGCATGACCTGGGCTTTCAATGGTAGTGCTGAGCTGCAGGAAGGGAAAGGGACTGGATGCCAAACACCCAGGATAAAGCTGAATGCAGCCAGTGCCTGATAGAACTGGAGTTACAACGTTGTGTTGTTGTGAACTGCAAGTTTTTGTCATCCTAAGTTTGCTTCTCCAATGCTTTTAAAACTTTCCAAGGCTTTAACTGTGCCATGCAGCTGTCAGTATTACAGAGGCAGTACTAGAGGTTGAGTTCTTAGCTGAAAGAATGGTGGTTTCTCTACATGTCCACAGTCAGGGAGTGCTGGCCATGTGTCTGTCCTGTCCCTTGCTGGTCTGAGCTCTGCAGGGATCCTGGGCCAGCACCTGGGAGGGCTGTACCACCTGTTTATCCAAACTTCCAGTAAAAGGGCTGAGAGCTCCTTCAGTGGCCAAGCTGTGCTGTAAGCGTCTTTGATTCATCTGTTACTGGAAATGGTTTGATAGTTCACTTTGTTTGCGTAGCGGTGCGTGGGGACCAGGCAGAGAGCTTGGGTTTGCTGTGGGCTTGAGCAGCCAAATGTAAATTGTTATTTTTGTCCCTATCCATGTTTTGCGTGTGTTTGGGTTGCTGGTTTGACATTATGAACAAATGAATGTCTCCTTTTAAACATAGGGTGCTCTTTGTTCCAGGTCCCTCGAGTGTCCTTTTTTTGAGGTCAGACGGGATATAGTCTTAAAATCTGATTTGATTTCAGCTGTTTACTATGGACACTGTAAACAATCTGCAGTCCTCACTGACTGAATATGGGTTCTTGGTTGACTGACAAAAAAATTGCAGAAAATTTAGAGAATGGTTTCTGGTTAGTGTGGTTACCATGTCTGCCCTGTGTCCTCACCTCCTGCCCGCTCATCCTGCGCTCTGCGAGCATTAAACAACATGGTGCCCGTCTCTAGAAGGTCAGGCTGTTTCTGACATCATAATGTCCCCAAATTCACTGGAAATGTGACCTAATCCACCACATGGAGACGTGAAGCTTCAGAAGTGTTTGCTTTCCAGACAGAAAAGCAACTTAAAAGCACAAGGCGTCTGTCCAGAGGCGAGAAGTGGAAACTTGTGTGTCAGTCCTGTCTCTGAACCAGCTGATTTTTCTTCAGTAGGGAGGATTTTATTGTTTTTTTAACTCAGAGAACAGCGTCAGGTGCTTCATCTAAGTACAGAGACCAGTGGCTGATGTTTTTAAGGGCTGTGGAATGAAATCATTCATTCCTTCCTCTCTGGGAGACACTCAGAGGAGCGTCACCCTGCGCCTCCAGCCCCCGAGGAGCGCGGTGACGTCGGCAGGTCTGGGTGCTCTGGCACACTCAGAGCAGGGTGCTGGCTCCCAGCTGAGCACTCAGGTCAGCTCTGGGACCTCCACTGCACGAGAGGTTTGTGCAGACTAAGCTCTCAACGGTTAATTTTGGCATCCAGTTGCCCTTGGTGGTATGTGAAGTATTCTGTAGCCTCATTGTTCCTGTCCTTCCTCTGGAGCCTGTGCAGAAATGTCAGCGGGCTCGGAGGGCTGTGCCTACGTGCAGGGCCTGGGGCCGGCCCCGCTCCCACTGCCTCATGGAAAGTGAGATTTCACGCCTAACTAAAAAGGGTTTTTTGCAGCCTAAGCAGGACTGGCTCATCAGAAGGGCAGCAGAGTTTTCTGTGTGAGAGGCACGGGGCAGAGAGAAGTGTGCTGCAGCTGTGTGTCACCGTCCATGCCGGGGACGGGGGGACCCTGGTTTTGGCAAAAATATGCTTACAGAGGACTTGCAGGAAGACACCTGCTGCAGTAACTGGATTTGTTTTCTTGCCTGCAGGAGAATTGCTAAAATGCTTCCGAAATTGTTGAGAGATTGGAGCCTTGTGCTTTGTTTCAAGGGCACTTGCTGCGCTCCGAAATTCCAGCGGTGCAGAGGATGTGAATGGCCTTGTTTAGGAGCTGAGCTATTACCTGTTGATCAGTGGCAGCACTTAAATTGGAGCAGCCCTTGCTGAACTCTGCTGTCAGTCTCCAGCTCCTTAGAGTAATAAATTTATGACCATGCAAATGCCTTAATGAAATACGACGGGGCAATTTGAGATGGTACCTTTGCTTTTCCTAGCGAGTGAGCCGAGGGCCAGATTTGACTTGGTGATGGTTTTCCTTCCCCAGCCCTGGCTCAGATTTGCTTGTGGAATAAGTTTATCCGACGAATAAAAAGTTAATTGACAAGTTCTTTGAAAAAAACACCTGGAGTCTGTTGCTCCACATGAGCAGGCAAAGGCAGAAGTGGGTTGCTGTGCAGTCAGGAGCAGCACAACCGCTTTGATGGATCTTGGTAATTAGTGTTTACTGCCAGTCAATTATGTTGCAGGTATTTTAATTAATGGGTGACTGGGGAAAAACACAGCCACCCGATGAGAAACCTCCACAAGTGATTTATTGTTATTATTTTCAAGAACAGGTACCTGTGTCCAGCCCCCAGTTTTAATGGGCCTTAAGGAGGGACCTGGAGCATTTCAGCCTAATTTTGGCCAGAAGGCTTTTGAGGCCAACTCGATGTCCCTGCTGAGGGGTTAGAACCTCCTGAAGTGGGCAAGGGGATAACAAGCCTCTGGTGTTTGGGTGGCTGGTGCCTCTGCTGACCTACCCTGTGGCCTGTGCCAGAGGGGACAGGGCTTGTGTAAACCTCCAAAGCTGCTCCTGTGAGCTGGGGAAACTTAGAAACCCTTCTGGTCCCCAATGTGGTTACTGGGGACTCTCCAGGGCACATCTCGAGTTTCTTCTGGGTTTTTGGGGCACTGTCCTCAGTTCCATAATGGTGCAAGCTGCTGTTCCTACCCATATCTCTTACCTGCTGCATTAGTTTTAACCAGATTTGCATATTGGGTAGAAAGGATTAGGAAAGGGCAGTAATTGTACCTCATAATGCATCTGCCACTTGGATTTTTATGCTTTTACTGGCAGAGTTTTGCCAGTCCTGATGATGCTTCAGGGAGAGGGATGCTGTTTTTCCTCCTCTCTCTGCCATTTCTGCTGCCTGTGTCCTGCCTGTCCATCCCTGCTCACGGGACACTGAGGACTGGCTTCTGTTAGCCTGGTGCTTCCAGGTTTTAAGTGGATTGACTCCAGTTGGGTCACTGCTGTGTGCCTGCCTTTGTGATCTCTTGGAGAGGCTTTTCCTGTCCATGTGTGCAGTGCTGCCTTCCAAGGAAAGCCCAGCTGGCAACAAATGCTACCTTTGAGTGAGAGCACAGGCTTTCAGCAAAATATTTGTGAGTGCTCAGATTTCCGTAGTGGAAGCCAGCTCCATTTTTGTAATGAAATGCTTTCTTGGATATTGCAAGGATGTTTTTGCACCAATCTGCAGAGAGGGATGATGTTAAACACCTCCTGCAGCTCTTAGCTCTGCTGGCTTGAGAGGTGAGGAGCAGGTTGTGTCTGTAACTACCTGGGACCTCCCTGATTGCAGCAGGAGTTACCTTTGAGGCATGTTAGACCAAAGACACAGAAACCAGAGGGAAGGTGGGATGGCACATGGCCAGGAACCTGGGATGTGAAGGCAAAGGTTGGAAGGCTTCATTTTTACCTGGATGTAGAAAAAGATATTAAAACCTTCGCCTTTATCACAAAACAGTTCTGTTTTTCCAGCCATGCCCTCTAAATGAAATAAATTGCAAGCCCTTTCACGCCCTGTCCTTCCCCCTCGCAGATCACCTGGTGGCCCACGGGCGCATGGCCGAGAAGGAGGCCCGGAGGAAGTTCAAGCAAATTGTGGCCGCCGTCAACTTCTGTCACTGCCGCAACATCGTGCACAGGGACCTGAAGGCGGAGAACCTCCTCCTGGATGCCAACCTGAACATCAAAATAGCAGGTGAGCTGAGCAGGGCGGGCTGGGGGGAAGGCAGCGGCTTTCAGGAGTTAATAAATGTAGGCATTGGCTGCTTCCAGGTATTCAGGGGGAAGGAAACGCAGTGCAGCTAAAGGAAGCTTTGGATTTCTCTGTGTGGCCTGCTGCCCAGAGCTGAAACTGCCAGGTTGCAGCCAGGAGATTTATGTCTCCCTTCGTGGAGTGCAAAGTAGAAGAAGGAGGGAAAAGAGCAGGTTTGGCTTCCCGGGCAGACGTGGCTGCAGACACTCCGGTGTTCGGTGCTCCGGGTAATGGTGAGACAGCGTCACAAAAGTGACCTTGTTCTGAGTCCTGCTGCTGGGTTAGGGCTTCTTCAGAGCAGGTCAGGCTAGGTGAGAGGGAAGGAATGGCAAAGTAGGGATGACAAGGTGGATGGCAGAGCAGTGAAGGGGAAGCAGCACTCCTGGAGTCGTTCATGATGTGCTCTGACAGAGCCAGAGTGGCCCCAGAGCTTTGGGGGCTTTAGTCGCTGCAGGGAGAGAGGATGAAGCTGCTGAGCACTCAGGCCCTCACTGCTTGTTCCCAGAGTTGTGCAGGACAGTGGGAATTTTTGGCAGTAACTACCCATCCAGAGACCTTTCTCCTTGGACATCTCTATACTGACCTAACACGTGCTGCATGTCTCATCCTCTGACCATGAGCCTGAACCTTGGCTGCTGCGCTCTGGGGGGCACTGGCTAGGTCTGACTTCATTTGGCTTTGTGGGATTATGTAGCAACTGATTGAAGCAAGAAGATTTAACGCTGTCCTGGTCATCCAATTTCATGGGCTTTTGAAGTGGAAGACCTCATACTCACCATTTAATTCCAGCAGAGCCTAATGCACAGCAGAGCAGCTTTGGAAAGCCCTTTGTTGCCCCCTCTCCTAACAGAGTTCCTGGGAGAGCTTGTGCCTTTTAAAGCATTTGTAATTTGATTTAAAAAACAAACTGCTGAGGGCTACAGAACTGTTCCATCTGAGCAATTTTACTGCTGGGAGGTGGGGAACACTTCTCTATCTTGATACCATCTTGAAGAAAGGAAACAGTCTTGTTGGTTGTGTTACTGTTCTCTCACTCAGCCTCCTTAGGTGTTAGGTTAGAGTCTGACACTCAGATCCTGGTAAAATGATTAGTAATTTCTTAGGCTTCTCTCATCCTCACTCTTTGAGGAGAGAATGGGGAAGGAATAGAGAGGAGGGGAGGACCTGATGAACCTTCTTCTGGACCCTTAACAGTGTGAGCCACGTCCTGCCTGGCACAGGGTGATAACCTGCTCGCCACAGTCCTGGGAGCAGGAGATAAGTGAGACATGCTGCTGATGAAGGAGTGGAGCTCCTGGCAGTAGGAGTGGAGAGGTCATGGAGCTCCGGGGAGAGGCTGCTCAGGAGGTCTCAGCTCTTTCTGCTGTTTGGTGCTGCACTAATGATTTGAGGCCATCTTGTGTTCACGGGGAAAATCCGCTCTGCGTGGAGGGGGAGGGTGCCTGGCAAACAGCAAGAAGTTAAAAACTAACCCAGGTGGAAACTGGAATTCGACTGGATTTGCTGAAGAAATGTCCTCATGAGCAGGCTGACAAGCTCTGAAAATTGTGGAAACCTTTTTTTAATCTAAGGGAGTTGGAAAGTCTTTTCCTTCCAAATCTATGCTCCCAGAATGGCTGCAGGAGATAGTCCCCACCCTGGTGGTGGCAGTGTTTGCCTTGGCTGGAAGATGCAGTACTGCTTTGAAAAGTAGCCTGGAAAAGCTGATTTATGGTATAGGATTTTCCAAGCATTAAGTTTTCTCCCTATAACTCATCAATTACAACTTGACACCAGTTCTTCCATTGTTTCAAGAGCAAAAACCAAGAAGTGATAGCAACAGATCTGCTTCACACTGGACCTCCCAGGATAAATGCACACAGCCAGTCACAGTGGTGGAGAATCAGCTGAACCTTCACTGCCAAGCCTGTTAACAGTGTCTAACTCAAACTTGTGGAGTTTTCCAGACTCTCAGCAGTGCAGATTTTCTGGCACATTCCTCCTGACCTCCACTTGCAGCTTTAAATCCCTTACCTAGCAGTAGGCAGGCACCTGGCTCTCAGGGAGGGAGTGGGGCAGTGCTGCTGATCTCACAGCTGGTCACTGTTTGGGGTTTTCTTTTGATTGATTGCTGCTGCACTATTTTTCCATAAACAGTGAGATCCCAACGCCGTGACCCTCGCTCTCATTTTTCCCATGGATGCTTTTTCTCCAGTGTACCTTCTCCGAGTCTGAGTCAGTAGCTGCTGGCACTGCGTTCCCTGTGCTCCCAGCCGGAGAGTTCAGCCAGGAGTTGATGATTGCTAAACACCCAGGCCTTCCCGGGGTATGGTTTCGGAGAGGAATCTGATCTATGCATCGCTTTGCATTCGTTTGCAAGAGTCTGCTGCTCCTTCCCCTCCCGAGGATAAAATCCCCGTTGGGCAAACAGTGACGCCACTCCCTGAGCTCTGCTCTGAGGAAACGTGAGGGACTGGGCCCATGTTTTCTGGCAGAGGTGTTTCTTTTAAATATTTTCCCTATACCACACCATTGTGACTTACCTTGCTCTTACATCTGTTTGTGGAATGAGACCTGGTTCCTCCCTGAGGATTTGGATTTATATGTCAACTTGGCCTGTGACTTGCCATAGATTTTTAAGAAAGTTTATTTAAGTGGTAACGTGTGGTTTTGTTTGGTTTAGATTTTGTTGTTTGTTGCTCTGGGGTTTTCAAATCCTTCCCTGAACTTTTTTTTGGGTTTTAAAACCCTGCTGTTTTCCCCAGCCCTGACCTCGGTCACTCAGCACAGGTGGGAGCTGGAAGCCGTTTCCAGCCTTTGAGCAGTGTCCATGTATGACAGAGCCTCTGGCTCCAGCTCCCTGCAGAGCCCAGCAGTGTGGAAATGCCGGGCAGAGCAGCAGCTCTCCACAGGGAGAAGTTTTCATCCCAAAATCCGGGGCAGCCATGAGGTGAGCGAGGAGCTCCGGGCCCCGCTGGCTGAACGGCGCCGTGCCTGTGGCCCTGCTGGCCCTGTGCCCCAAGGAGAGACTCTGAGGGTTCCTCTGTGCCCATCTCCTGTTCCTGGCCAAAAGAGCTGTGAATCCCTGGGCAAACTTCAGCATGATGTGGAAGGGGTGAAGTTTCCCAGCCGGCTAATCTCCAGCAGCTCTTGGGAAGCAGGGAAGGGTGTGGGAGGCAGCTGTTGCGTGTCTGTTCTGAGGCCGTGGTGCTGCCAGTGGAATGGCACAGCCCTGGAACGGCATATCCCTGGCATGGCACACCCTTTCTGTGCTGCTGACACTCACCATGACCAGTGTTCCCCTCCAGGGAACACCTTGGGCCTCTCGTGTGTGCAGGGCTGGAGCTGCTCCTGGCTCTGCAGGGCAATAATCACTCCTTGGAAAATACAGGTGGTTCCCCAGGTGCTCAAAGCCCTCCCCCCGAGTACATACAAGGACAAATAAAAGTGTCTAAACCAGAATAACTTGCTCAGTGTATGGGAAATACCAAAATTCCAAAGTTGGAAGGAGCTGACACCTAAACCTGACCCACATGCTGTGTGTTGGGAGGTGGAGTCACATCCAGTGCTTGCCTTGTTCTGATACCGTGGTCTTTTAAAGAACATTTTACCGTCTCTGTGCTGTTTTGAGGTAGGGTTTGGGCAGCCTGGTGTGCACTCCAGGTGTTTCCACAGGAACAGGCTGTGTTAGGTGTTCTCCACAAGCATAAATCATCCCCACAGCAAGGATTTTCCCCCTGTGGAGGCACAGGAGGCAGGAGCTCGGCTGTGCCCTCCTGGAGCTGAGCTGGCAGGAGCAGCTGAGTTCTGCTGAGTTCTGCAGAAGCTGTTTGAAGGAGGAGAGGAGTCACCTGAAATTAGGGCACGGAAAATCCTGTGACAGTGTGTTTGCTTCAGTTCAGCTGAGGCAAAAAGAGGAAAGTGATTTAGTGAGGATTCTTTCTTTTTACGAGAGCCAGCTCACTTGCCTTGGATTCAGCCTCGTTTCCTCACCCCTTCCAGTGCAGGTCCCAGCTGTGAGCCAGGGGGAGTCAGGGTAATTAGCAGAGAATGCCATTAGTGCCCACATAAGCTGATGGCTGGCTGCCTCTGAGGTGAAGACCTTTCTTTTGATTTCCCTTTCTGGATGTATTATTTGCTGTTGGTGAAGGATTTGTAGAGCTGCCCACCACAACCAAAGTTTCCAGCTCCTGTAGTGATTTCTGGAACAGTCAAAATTCCTCTTCTTTTTTTCCCTTTTGCACTGTCTGTGCTGGTGGCTGCCCTGGCCCCAGGGAATTGGGGAACGTGACATGGAAGAATCCGAAGGCTGGAAATTAACTCAAGATTTATGTGGGATTTCTTGATTGCAAGGTGGAAGCCCCATTCCAAACCATCCACCTGAATTCCACGAGCCACAAAATGTACCAAGTGGATGTGGCACAGTTCAGACCTGCTCTTTTGTCACAGGACAGAGCAAAGTGGCTCTGCCCAGGTGGTTTCAGCGTTGCTTTTCTCTTCCTTGCCTCCTTTGCACCCCTGGTCAGGACAGTTGGAGTGAATCACGTTCCTCCAATCGGTTCTCTTTGTTCTTTCAGATTTTGGGTTCAGCAACATCTTCACCCCTGGCCAGCTGCTTAAAACCTGGTGTGGGAGTCCTCCCTACGCTGCTCCAGAGCTCTTTGAAGGCAAGGAGTACGATGGGCCAAAGGTTGACATTTGGGTATGTGACCAACCTCTTTCCCTCTGACTTTGATGTAGTTCTTGCTCTGTTTGTTTGGCTTTGCTTCCTGAACACTCAGTGCACGTCTCGGAGAAAAGCCCTGACGTGGCAAAAAGCATTCTCCGAAGAACCGCTTCCAAAATCACACTCTGGGCGCCGTGTCCTGTATTTTCTCCATCTGGAGGTGGCACGAGCTGCCCAGAAACGCCTTTTAATTGGGTTTCCCGAGCAGCAGTTTGTGACGGGCGGTTTGTTTTGGGCGCAGAGCCTCGGCGTGGTGCTGTACGTGCTGGTGTGCGGGGCCCTGCCCTTCGACGGGAGCACCCTGCAGAACCTGCGCGCGCGGGTGCTCAGCGGCAAGTTCCGCATCCCCTTCTTCATGTCCACAGGTAAGGCCACGGGGGCTCGGGGCTGCAGGGCCTTCCCCCACACCTCTGTCAGCTCTGGCCTTTCGCAGCGTTTTGGCACGTGAATTTGCAGCCACAGCCCCGTCACAGCAAATTCTGCTAAAATGTGGTGCTTTCAAAGCAAGCTTAGATCCCACCCCAAAGGGGGAAAGCCCCAGCAGTGCCCCACGGTGACAGCTCAGGGGTACTGTGATGGAGAAATCACTCACAGTGAGCTGTTGAGTGGGGAATGTTCAGATTGCTCTTCCATCCCCAAAAGGCAGGCATGTCATGGTGGGGAGGGACAGGGTGACAGGGAACCATCTCAGGGCTTTGTGTGGCCAGGGTGGCATCCCTCCTTCCTAGCACGGGAAATGAATGTCTGCAGCAGAGAGGCACGCTGGGGACTGACACACTTTGCCTGGGAAGGAGAAAGCCCTTTCCCCCTCTGCAGCAGCCGTGTCCCTTCCCGAGGGTGACCCGGCCTCTCTTCCCTGGCAGAGTGCGAACACCTGATCCGCCACATGCTGGTCCTGGACCCGAGCAAGCGGCTCTCCATGGAGCAGATCTGCAAACACAAGTGGATGAAGCTGGGGGAGGCTGACGCAGAGTTTGACAGGGTGAGCAGTGAGTGGGGTCTGCTCAGTGCCTCAGATGGGCTCCGGGCATGTGCTGCTGCCACATTGGTCCAGCTCTCTCCAAACTCTCATTCCCAGTGCTGGTGTGCTGCCTTTCCCCTTCCTCTGTCTCCTGGCCTTGCTGGTCACATCATTTCTCCTCTGCATACGTGTTTTATCTTTCCCTGTGGCACTGGGAGCTTGAGGCACCAGATTTGGGATTGCTGTGCCGTCAGCCTGCAGACCTCACGCCAGCTGCACCCCGAGCCCGGCACACGGGTTCTTCGGAGCACTGTGACTCATCAGTGTGCCTTTGGGAATGCCAGCACTAACTCTGAGCCTGTGCCCTCACAGCTGATAGCAGAGTGCCAGCACCTGAAGACCGAGAGGCAGCTGGAGCCGCTGAACGAGGACGTGTTGCTGGCCATGGCGGACATGGGGCTGGACAAGGAGCGCACGGTTCAGGTGAGGCCCTGGCGTGTCCTGCCTGTTCCCGCTGGAGATCAGTCTGTTTGGTGGCAGCTGAGCATCCCAGCACAGCAGAGAGTGTGTTTTATCACCTGACAAACAGCTGTTTCTTCCCTTCAGTCCCTGCGAGCCGACGCCTACGACCACTACAGCGCGATCTACAGCCTGCTCTGCGACCGCCTCAAGAGGCACAAGAACCTGCGCATCGCCCCGTCCCCCAGCATTCCACGGACCATGACCTTCCCCACCTCGGCCAACATCCAGGTACACCCCCCTTGCCTGTGTGCTTCCAGCCCTGGAAGGCCAGCCAGGCCCTTACCTGCTAAACTCAGGCTTGGTCAGGTGGGTTAGAGGCCAGGTTATAAGGGAAGCAGAAGAGATGCTGAGCCTTCCTGAGCAGAAGGGAGTCAGGGAAATGAGGCAACCCCTTGAGAATTGAGAATAAACAGCTCTATGTTGGCTCCAGGGTAACCTCCCTATTCCCAGGTGCTTGGGGCTGTGCACTGGTGTTAATCCAGCAGTGTTTGGGATTGTAAGCAATCTTGTCTTTCTGTCTTCTGATGCTGATCTCTCCACTCAGCAGACAGAACAGACAAGCAACACCATGAACATCAATGTGCCACAAGTCCAGCTCATCAACCCTGAGAACCAGATTGTGGAGGTGAGGTACCCCCCCAAAATGGTCCCTGCAGATTCTTTGCCTGGCTTGCATTAAAGCCTTTCCCTTGATCCTTGTATCTCAACATCTCCAATGTTTCCCTGCCCAGACTGATGGAACGATGAACCTGGACAGTGATGAAGGGGAAGAGCCGTCACCTGAGGCTCTGGTCCGATACCTGTCGATGAGGAGGCACACGGTGGGAGTGGCTGACCCACGGTGAGTACTGGAATCTTTACTCCCAGCACATGATTTTGGTCCTTCCTTTAAAAGTCTCAGTCCCATTGCATAGCTTGGTTAGTATTTCAGATGGGGATGAGATGCTTTCCTCCTCCTCTTTCTCATCACCTTTCTGTAAGCCATACTGGTGTGCAAGACAGTGTCTCACCTGAGCTGCACTGATGTCATGTCCAAGGTGTGAAGGTTTTGTGATAAATACCATCAAGGTTAATGCCAACAGCTAGTTCTGGCCAATCTTAGCATGGAGGGGGAAAAGGGACAAACAAAAACCCAGGAGTGGCTTGGCTGCTGGGTGTGACCATTTTCCAGAGCAGTAAGAAGCTTTTTGTGAAGGGAAGCTGTGTGTGCTGGGTCTGTGAGGGGTTTTCCTCACGTGGTGGCTAATGCATCTCTCTAAATGTGATGGCACAGGACGGAGGTCATGGAAGATCTGCAGAAGCTGCTGCCCGGCTTCCCCCGCGTCACTCCTCAGGCCCCGTTCCTGCAGGTGACCCCGAATGTGAACTTCATGCACAACGTGCTGCCCAGACAGAACCTGCAGCCCACGGGGCAGCTGGAGTACAAGGTAGAGCTCCCTGCTGTGCTCTGTGCCCTGCCAGGCTGGGGGGGATGTTTGGGCTCGCACTGTTCGCTCTGTTTGCCGGTTCCTTGGAGTCCAGAAGCCTCAAGATTTACTCTTTTTAGGTGTGACTCCAGTTGGTTCTCGAAAGTAGGTTTAGATTAGATATTAGGAAAAAATCCTTCCCTGTGAGGGTGGGGAGGCCCTGGCACAGGTTGCCCAGAGAAGCTGTGGCTGCCCTATCACTGGAAGTGTTCAAGGCCAGTTTGGATGGAGCTCTGGGCTAGTGGAAGGTGTCCCTGTCCATGGCAGGGGGTTGGCAGCAAATGAGCTTTAAGGTTCTTTCCAGCCTAAACCATTTTGGGTTTCTGTCATTCTATGAAAAAGCTGAAGAATGAAAGAGCAGTGCAATATGAAATTAATTAGCTGGGGAGAAGTAGGACTGTGCTGCCTGGCTTTGAGCTGCAGGTTGCAGCCTGGCAGCTAAAGCAGCGTGCAGGGAGATGCAGAGTTAAAGCCTGCTCATCCCCTGACACTGCCTGTCCCTGCCCCACATCCCTGGAGATGTTGGTGACATTCCTGAAGCCCAGGAGGCATGTCTTCCGCCCGTGTCTGGTCTGTGACCTCGGGGTCTGGTTCGGGGTGGGTAACTGGGCTGTCTTGTGTCCCCAGGAGCAGTCCCTGCTGCAGCCCCCCACCCTGCAGCTGCTCAACGGGATGGGCCCGCTGGGCCGGCGCGCGTCGGACGGCGGGGCCAACATCCAGCTGCACGCACAGCAGCTGCTCAAGCGGCCCCGGGGCCCCTCCCCGCTCGTCACCATGACGCCAGTGAGTACCAAGGGGACAGGAGAGAGTGGGGGGGTGCTTAAAAATATCTCCTCCCGCAGGCAGAGGTGACTGTGTCCAGGTCGCAGCAGGCTCCGCGGGTAGCGCCGGGGAAGCACTGCAGGGATGTGCCTGCTTGCTTGAAGGTTCCCCTGCTCTGGGAGCAGTGGGTGCTCAATCCCCATGCAGGAGAGTTGCTGTGCTCTCTGGTATCTAGCAGCCAAGATGGTGTTCCTCTCTGGGATTGACAGTGCTTGTGCATTTTTTTAATGATTGCTTTTCTTCTTCTTGCTGATGCCAGGGAGAAACCCAAGTGTCCATCTTGGGCGTTCCTGTGTGTTCTTTCTTCCTTGGTGCCTCTGTATCAATGGATTTTCCATGTAGCAGCAACCCTGTACAGGCCGTTTGACCGGGGAGGGAATGTTGGAAGGGGTTCTTGGCTGAGTTTCTTCGGTGCTGCAGAGGAGCCAAAGCACAGCCCTGCGAGAGCTGGTTTGGGAAGGTCAGGTGTCCCCTCTGCGGATGGGACTGTGCTGGCTGCCCTTCACAACTGTGGCTTCTCTTCCCTCCACAGGCTGTCCCAGCTGTCACCCCTGTGGATGAGGAGAGCTCTGATGGGGAGCCAGATCAGGAAGCTGTGCAGAGGTAACTCCCACTCTGTTAACATTTGCCCTTCCTACCTCCACAAGGCTCAGCCTGGGGTGTTCCACAGCTGAATTCAAACACAGCAACCTCATCAGGGCACCAAACTTGATTACAGCGAAGGCTCAACACTTCTCCTGTTCCTGTGGGTGTTGGTTGCTGCAGGCAATTGCTCCTCTGGCACTACTGGGTGCTTACAAAGCTGGATTCCCCTGAAATGGGTGCTGATCGAGCAGTAGGTTCTCCAAAAACTCTTGGAACTGCTAAATTCCTTTGCTTAGTGTGCAGCAGCATGCGATCCACACTAACCTGCCAAGTGAGTGCCGAGGGATTCCCGCTCCCAGCTGAGTGCTGGGGGTGGGAGGATCCCCTCTGTGGCCTGGGGTGCCAGTGCAGCTTTTGTATCAAGACATGCAGTAAACATCCAACTCTGATGCCTCAAACAAAGTGAGCTTGCTGGAAATACGGGTACCTCTAGCTGCTAATTTTAGCATCAGGCCTTAAAATAGTCTGCTCCAATAAGGAAAGGATTATGGGCTCTCAGGCTGGGAACTTCTGTTCTCTGTGTCTGCTCCAAACATGTAGTTGAAAGGGGATAGAATATGCTTGTACTTTTTCAGTCCACGAACACACTAACCATGGCCTCACTAACATTTTCTTAGTAGCTTTTGCACAGTTCTTCTCTGCTAACCAGCTGGTGCACTGTGTGTGGTGGGTGCTCCTGCTTCTTACCTGGAAGAGCTTTCTGGATCCCCCCGTTGTACAGGCCAGCACCTGAGTAAGGGAGGGGTTCTTCAGGGGCTCAGAAGGCTTCAGACTGGGGATTGTTACAGGCACAGTGACACTGGGGTGGGTGCAGGTCATGCTGCAGAGCCTTGGCCAGCTCTGCTCCTCTTGGTGCTCCAGAGGAAGTGTGAGCAGTGACAGACTGTGCACTGAGATTCCTTTTGCCTACCTGAGCTTAGAAAGTTTACTTTTAGCATCAATAATAGCCTCAGTAGTCATTAAAAGTTGCAATTTAGGGCCCATAATGTCCTCAGACAGCTGGCAGTCTTTCTGTGCAAACCAGATA
The DNA here is from genome assembly GCA_035583135.1 of Lophotriccus pileatus. NCBI lineage: Eukaryota > Metazoa > Chordata > Aves > Passeriformes > Tyrannidae > Lophotriccus > Lophotriccus pileatus. The sequence goes on from JAWWES010000067.1 coordinate 5,870,842, forward strand.
AATCTCATTCTTGGCAAGGGGACGCCTGAACATCTTACCTGGCCAGATTTTCTAAACCCAAGGGTTTCAGTTGAGTATTTAAAGCAGTAGCTCAGCTAGGAACATTTTGAACCCCCCATCCAGTATTTTGTAGGCTGCAAGGCACTGAAATGTTCGGATCCCACTGGGAGCCAAATCCCCTTGGACCCAGGGGTCACTGCTGCTCTCTACAGTGCTGCCTTTAGTCCTTTCACATGTTCTTCCACCAGGTGGCCTTGAAAAAGCTCCGTCCAGGTTGTGTGTTAACTTGCTCTCCACCCCCGTGTGTTGCAACATGTCAGTAGTCATCAGAGGAGAAGGGTAAATAGCATTACCATAATGGACAGATGCAAATATTTAGCTTCTCAGAACACTGCCCCAAATAGTCTGTTTGCAGCCACCAGTGAGCAGCTTTTGCCCTCCTTAATCTGACCTTGAAAGCAGAGCATAGGTCTTCTCTCTGTTCCAGGGAACAGTCACATCTCCTTTGAGCTTTGGGAAACTTTCTTCCACCCGAAACGCTGTTAGAGCTCATGATTGGATTGTTCCCTGGAGGGCTGAAATAAAATGATCTTAGCAAACCACAGCAGCAAAGCTCTTTGGGAAACTTTCCCTGTCTGCATCAAACGATTCTTAAACAGCTAATGGCACAGGCTTTGGCGGGGCACCACAGCGCTCTTAACCTGCTTCTTCTGCTTAAGTGGCTTCAGTAGCAAAGACAGGCTGGGTTTGGGCAAGGCAACGACTGTACTGCTTGCTGCTCTTTCTGCTTTACAGCGGGAGTTGCAGGGGACAAGAGCAAAGGTGAGAATTCCCAGGTGTCACTGGCCAAGTGGTCCTCGGCCTGGTTACCAGCTCACTGCTGGTTCACAGGAGCAGAAGGAGTTGAGTTCATACAGGGACGTCCATCCCTCCCGGCCCTGAGTGGGAACAGCTCTGGGAGGGAGCCCCAGCCCCCTCCTCACCCCCAGGGCAGCCTGGGCAGGGGCTTCACCTGCTCTCTGCTGGCTCCACACCCCGGGCAGGGCTGTGCCAGGACCAGCAGGGCAGGGGGGTGTCTCTCAGCCCTGTGTGGCCCTTCCTCACATCCTCATCGGAGCAGAGGCTCCGAGTTCCACACTCCCCAGTCTTTGGGGGGTTTGCAGGAGACCTGCAGCTCTTTTCCAGTGCAGAGGGGGCTTTCCTTCCAGCTGTTGCCTCCCAGCTGGTGTAAGAGGCAATCCCAGGGACTCTCTCACTGCTCAGGATCTCATTCCCTGCACATCCCACGCCATTCCCGACTCCCCGGAGCGGAGCAAGGACTAGATGGCGCACTTGGACCGGGCTGGCACCAGCCCTTCCTCAGCCCCAGCCCTTCCTCGTGTCCTCGGGCAGCCTGAGGCTCTGCCCACCCCGATCTCTGCTGGGGTGTCCCCCCTGCACCCTTCCCTGCAGGACCTGGGGTGCAAAGACCACCCTGGAAGGTGCAGCAGCTCCGCTCTGCACCCGCTCTCTGCCCAGCTCTCGCTGGGTTATCTCTGTCTTGGCTCCCCGGGGCTCAGTGGGGCCTTGGGAGAGGGAGGCAAACCTGCTCTAGTGGAGGGAATGCCTGCTGAGGGCAGGCAGTCACCTGGGTATTCCCAAAGGGATATACCAGCAGCGTGGCTTTCCTGCTGGGAAGAGCGAATGGTTCCTCTTTCCTTCCCAGGCTGCAGCACGAGCAGCTGAAACTGCACTTGTCCCCTAAGCACTGACAACCCAGTGCTGTGACAGGCATGGGCAGCGTGCCCATGGCGTGTTCTGAGCACTGCAGAAGCTTCTTCCTTCCCGTTTTCTTTGGATTATCTAACGCTCCCTGTTTTCGGAGTACTCCCATCAGTCTCTTATAAAATGTGCTCCTGCTCGTTGCAGATACTTGGCAAATAGGTCAAAAAGGCACACTCTGGCCATGACCAACCCTACAGCTGAAATCCCTCCAGACTTGCAGAGGCAGCTAGGACAGCAGTCCTTCCGACCCCGGGCTTGGGCTCCACACCTGGGACCCGACCAGCACCGGTGAGTAACGGCACCGGCCGGCCGGGCAGCTTTGCGCCAGGAACCCTGTCAGCTGGCGCCTGGAACTCCTGAGGACATCCCCCTCGGCAGGGAGGGGTGAGGAGGAGGAGGAGTAGGGATGAAGAGCAGACCCACAGAGCAGAGGGTGTCTGGCCGCGCTGGGGACGCGAGTTCCGCGCTGGCACGGGCTCCCTGCCTGCAGGGACGAGCAGGAATTGGCTGGCTCTCCCCTCCAGTCCCTCTTTTGTGGCTGGAGATGCTTTCTGGGAATGGCTGCCATCACAGAAAGGTTGGGAATAAGCTGTTTGTTTTAAAGGAAAGCTTTTTCCCTGTTGTAATGTTCCGTGTCAAAGTAGCAGATTTGCTACAGAACGTTTTTGGAGGCAGATACAAGCAAAAGATTACACCAAGTCATCCACACCAGGGCTTAAAACCCTCACTGTTCTGCACCAGAGTTGTGTGTTCTGACTGCAAAGTCTCCTTGCAAAGCTCCTCAAGGGTCATTTTATTTCTAATCTGAACCCTTGGTGGGAATGATGTGGGGAAAGGAAGCTGGGGTGGTAAGAAAAAAACAATCACAGTGTCTGGGAAAGGGGGAACCGTGGGATTGGATCTAAACACACTCAAAATGTGTGGGAGGGACACTCCTGATGGAGAGGTGTTAATGTGACTGAGTCCTTGTCACAGCAGCAAACCGGAGATGCTAATGCCACAGAGGGAGCTTAAGAACCTCTTAATAAAGAAACCTCTTATAAAAATGCTTAAAAGTGCTCTGAACCCTCTGTGCCGGGAGCAAAGCAGCTGCACACACTGCAGTTTGCAGCCTGTTGGGAGAGCAGTGGCTGCCAGGCCAGGCTGGTGCTGGTGTCCAGCCCCTCAGGCAGCTCCCTCTGGCAGGCTTGACAAAGCCCTTTTTATTGTAGCCAGAGACCTGCTGAGCTGAGCACTGATGTAATCAGCAGGGACAGGTGAACTCTGAGCAGACTGAGACACTGCTAGTGCCACGCTGGAGCCCCGGAAAACCAAGATAAGCACCTCTCTGCCCTGAAGTTACTCCCTCAGAGGTGCCTGGGGGATGGGAAGAGCAGGAGGTGAAAGATTTCTAGGGCCACAGCTTGATAGGAAGAGGAGAGCAGCTTGCAAAACAACCAGAATGTGCTGTGTCCTGCTTTCAGGATTGCAGCAAATCCTCAAGGTAAGCCAGGTCCTCACACACGGGAAGGAGCAGAATTTTTACAAGCCTTAAAACACATTTACCCTGTAAATAACATCGGTGTCACCTCTGCCACTTGGATCCGGAGTCCTGAGGCTGTTGCATCGTGAGCAGGGTGGTATCTGCACTCTCCACCCTAGGTGTCGTAACATGCTGTGAGCCTGGCTCGTGTTTTTCCTGTGAAATCCCAGAAATTTCGTCTGACTGTGGCCTAAACAGAGTGTCCCACATTGAGTCCAAGACATACCTGGCACAGAAATTAGCAGTCTTGTGTCATCGTGTAAATAAACCCCATTATTGAATGGCAGATGGGTTTTATTTTAGCCCTTAACCTATTTTAAGCCATCTTATGTATCTTCTAATGTATCCCCTGATTTTGGTCATGTTAAAGTGTCTGGAAGCAGAATTGAAGTACAGCAACTGTGCTGGCCTTGGCCACACGGCTTTCAGAACCTCACCATGATTTTATCTGTAGCTTCTGCTTTCCATCAATGCAGCAGGAGAACAAGTGGATCAGGATAATGGATGGGATGGCATCGAAAGGCAGGAGCACAGCTCTGTCCTTGGAAGAAGGTTGTGTGTGATCTATAGAAAGTATGTCCTGCTGAGGCAGAGACAGTGACAAAACTGAACCCAGTGTGCTGGAAGAGGTCCAGCATCAATCACTTTCTGATAAGGGAGCCTGGAACAGGCCTCAGATGGGCATTGGAGTTAAGGACCAGTCCAGATGCAGCCAGGTGGGCTCCTGCTGGGTTTGGTGTCAGAGGTGCTGTAAAGACCATGTCCCTACAGAGAAACCCGACTGTGTGTATGCAAAGTCACCTTTGTTTGTGATAATACAGGTGGCACTTAACGGCAGGGCAGGAGCTCAGTGATAATGGGGAGCCCCAACTTCGGGAGAAAAGAGCTCCTAGAAAAAATCTGGCTCCCTCTGATGGTGAAGAAACCTCACTGTGAAGGGAAATCATTTGTGGTGCTTTGGGCACAGTTGCCTCGGTACTGTCTGTGTCTGCCTTTGAGATGTGCCCAGTGCAGAGCATCCAGGTGACAGGCTCTGGGTGTTAAGTGGGAAAGATTTCCCCCAAGTGCAGAGTTCCCTTTCCACCCCCTTTTTAATTCAGGGGATCCCTAAGCATGGATGCCAGACTCCCTTCCTCTTTGGAGCTGCAGAACACATCAGGCTTCTCTCTCCGTGTGCCATTCCTGTTTTCCACAGTCATCAGGTGTAGTCAGGGGAGCTGGAAGACTCAGGAAGTGGCTGCTGAACAGATGAATTTTAGCTTTTTAGGATGCTGAGTGGTTCCTATAAACCTTTGTCATCTGAGGGATAGATCCATCTGTGTGGATGGACAGTGAGTTGCTGCCCATCGGGAATCTGATTTGTGGCTGTGTTGTCTCCAACATGAAGCACATTTACCTGCCCAGGCACCGAGGATACTCAGTGATCCTGCTTCCTCCTCAAGGTGATGGTGGCACTTTATTTCTCCTTCTAAACCACAATTTATTCTGTGTGAGTGGGCAGGGAGAGCTCGGCACAGCTGGTGGAAGTGAAATGGCTCTGCACTGGAGTTTGTTTTTTGGCTGGTGCCACTGACCCCCCTCCCCATGTGTTCAGCTCTATTTACAAGGACTCCAACACTCTGCACCTCCCCACCGAGCGCTTCTCCCCGGTGCGGCGCTTCTCCGACGGCGCTGCCAGCATCCAGGCTTTCAAAGCCCACCTGGAGAAGATGGGCAACAACAGCAGCATCAAACAGCTCCAGCAGGTGAGAGGGCTTTTTGTTGCTCAGGAAGGAAACAAGCTGTAACTTTGCTTGTTAAAGGCTGAGGGGACACAGTGGGGCCTTCCCACCCGAGGGGCTGCTCCCTTTCTGTGCGACTGCAGCAACCCCCGAGTGTCCTCTGAACATACAGGCAGTTCACCTGCAGCTGGGGAGGAAATGTCGTGTTGTGCCCACCCCTGTGTCCTGCCTGCTCCTGCAGGGCCCACCAGGGCTGCAGCTGCCCTCTCTCCCACTCTCTGTGGCAGCAGTTTTGGGGCCGTTCAGGGTGTCCCAGGACAGGACAGCTCCTACCACCGCAGTTGGGAGCGTACTGTGTGATACTCCCTGCCAGCCAGGCACACCTTGCCAAAGGCTGGAGCAGGATTTGGCCCCAGCACAGGCCTTTCCCCTTGCAGCGCAGCAGAGAGGAGACTCTCTCCTCACCTTGAAGTGTCGTTGCCAGAGCTCGGTGCCTGCGCTAAGGGAACACAGCGGTGCCAGCTCGGTGTCACGTGCACCAAGTGCTTTTCTGTTGTCTTGCCACGTTATTACACACCTGATTCTGTCAAATTAAATGGATTGGGCTTTCTTTGCCAGCTTTTCTTTCAGAGGGGTGGGCTGCAGAGCATGCCTTTTTGCACAAGCAGTGTGCTGGGGGTGAGAAGGTCGTTTACAGAACGTGCTGGGTTCCTTGCAGGAGTGTGAGCAGCTGCAGAAGATGTACGGTGGGCACATGGACGAGAGGACGCTGGAGAAGACGCAGCAGCAGCACATGTTGTACCAGCAGGAGCAGCACCATCAGATTCTTCATCAGCAGATTCAGGTACTGGAGCCCGAGCCAGAGCTGCTGAAGGCTTAGCTGTGTTTTCCTGCTTTGCTGCAGACACAACTCGTGAGCAGGTCCCAAGGGGATTGAGGGAGGGGAGTTTTTGCTGGGCTTGCTGTAGCAAGACCAAGCCTGAAGGATTTCAGCAGAGATGTTTGCACAGCTGCTGCGGTAGCTGTGGTAGCCAGGGCTGCAGTCAGGGACTGAAGTTCGGTGAATCTGGTTATGTCCTGCTTCACCCAGCAGTGTTTCTAAATTTACTGACTGAAACATTGACTGCAAACACTTCTTGTTTTCTTGTGGTGCCTGGTTCAGGACTGTATCCGGCCTCCACAGCCATCTCCACCCTTGCAAGCTCCATGTGAAAGCCAGCCAGCTCTGCTCACTCACCAGCTTCAGAGGTAAAGAAACTACTTTAGGAACACTCCCCAGAATGGGTTTTACCCTTAATCAGGCCTGGGGATGAGCTGACACACTCAGGAGAGGCCAGGCTGAGTTGGAGGTGTATGAAGTGAGACTGGCACAGCCAGTTGCCAGGTGAATATGCCTTGTCCTTTGAGCTGGATTCTGTCAGAAGGACTTTAGAAGCAGAGAAACACAATTCGAAGTCACAGACCTGCTTTGAGCAGGGGACTCCCAGTCCTGCCTTTTGAGTGGCTTGAAGATGCCACTCCAGCAGCTGGGCTCTCTCATGCCTCCTGCATATCTCACACCTCTCCAGGCCCTCGGTGCCTGGAGCACACACCTCCTTTGCCCCCAGCACCCTGACCTGTAGGTGAGGCAGGCTGAGTTACGGGAAAGGAGAGCAGCGTGTCTCACTGCATGCTGTGAGTCAGGAGGTGAGCCTGTGGTGTCCTTGTCCCCAGCTTTCTGTTGTAGTCACCAGGTCATGCTCGCTCCATGTGTGGCTTGGACAAGGCAGGTGGCCCTCAGAAGAGAAGACAAGCTGCACAGAGCTTGGGATCCCCAGCGAGGGCTTTGAGGTGTTTATTTAGAACGAGACGTGCAGCATTTGGCGTCAGCTCTCACATTTGAGAAGGAATCTTAACGAGGAGCAGGCATGATGAGAAGGTGCTTGTGTCCCTGCGTAGGTTACGGATCCAGCCATCCAGCCCGCCCCCGAACCACCCCAACAACCACCTCTTCAGGCAACCCAACAGCAGCCCACCCCCCGTGAGCAGCAGTGTGCTCCAGCCCCATGGTAAGTGGTCCTGGGAGCTGGGTGGGCCCCCTGGCAGGGCTCTGTGCTCCTTCAAACCCTGGGGAAGCAGACTGGGGATGCCAGGGCCTGGGTCCCCCCACGGCCCAGGCCCTGCACAGTTTGCTGATGATGTAAAAGATTCTCCATCTGGCAGCAAGGGCTGGTGTTATTGAGAGCTCGAGAGGAGCTGCCAGCTGGAATTTGCTGTTGGGTTTCTTGTCACAAGATCCTTACTTATCGCTCCCGGGGGTGGGGAGGAAGGGCTGATATTCTTGGGTTTATGCAAATCACTGTCAGCTCTGCTGAGTTTCTGTTTCTGTGGAAGGGCTCTCGCTGTGACCTTTGCACCCTGGCACAGCGTGACAGAGCACTCGGGAGCCTCGCTCCTCACCCCCATGGACACGTACTGGGCTCCCAGCACGGCCCAGAATCATAGAGTGAATCATAGTTTCGTAGCCTGGTTTGGGTTGGAAAGGACCTTAAAGATCATCTCATTCCACCGCCCTGCCATGGGCAGGAACACCTTCCATTAGGCCAGATTGCTCAGAGCTCCATCCAGCCTGGCCTTGAACACTTCCAGGGATGAGGAGCAGATCTCTCTCCCAGCCCTCACCGTGTGCTGACGGGGCTGCTGATGGTCTTTGTTCCTTGTAGGTGCTGCCTCCCAGTCCCAGTTCCAGGGGATGCCATCCCACAACACAATCTTCCCGCAGTCCGGTAACTGTTCCCCCCCTCCAGCCATGGGGCTGACGTGCCTGGGCCTGCAGCAGCAGTCGCAGCCTCAGCAGGTCACCATCCAAGTGCAGGAGCCCGGCGACATGGTGGGCAGCAGCCTGCTGGCCGGAGCCCCCGTGGGCGGGCAGGGCCTGGCGTCCCACGCGCGGGGCATGTCCCTGAGCCCCAGCGCCAGCCAGATCCAGATGCAGCACCGCGCCAACCTGATGGCCTCCCTCAGCTACGGCCACCGGCAGCTGTCCAAGCAGCTCAGCGCCGACAGCGCCGAGTCGCACAGGTGAGGCCTGTGGGGAGAGGGAGCGGGTGTGTAGGGACGGGATGTGATGTGCTGGTTTTGGGGAGCTCGCTCCCTGCCTGCCCTTGGGAAGGAGCTCCTGAGCAGGGCGTGCTGAGCCACCGCAGTGCAGTCACTCCGCCTTTTCCTTGAACGTGCACAGGTATCCCCCCGCCAATTACGACCAGGTGCACTTACACCCCCACCTGTACCCGGAGCAGCCCCGCGTGTCCCCCAGCAACTACAGCCCGTCGGGAGGAGTCGCGTTCCCTCCGGCTCAGCAAGCTCTGAAGGTCCCGCAGCTTGACCAGTATCCCAGTTTCCCTCAAAACGCACATCAGCAGCAGCAGCACTACACGGCATCGGCACTACAGCAGGCACTGTTGTCCCCGACACCTCCCGACTACAGCCGACACCAGCAGGTACCGCACATCCTCCAGGGACTGCTTTCCCCCCGGCACTCGCTCACGGGGCACGCGGACATGCGGCTGCCCCAGGCAGAATTTGCACAGCTCATCAAACGGCGGCAGCAGCAGCAGCAGCAGCAAGAATTCCAAGAGTTGTTCAGGCATATGAGTCAAGGGGATGCTGGGAATATGGGCACCAGCGTGGGACAGAACCTCTCGGAGCGCCAGTCGTTGTCTTTGCCTTATCAGAGTGCTGACACGTACCACCCCCAGAACAGCCCCCAGCATCTCCTAAAAATCAGGGCGCAAGAATGTATCCAGCAGGTCCCTGCGTCCGTGCCACCACCGCAGGGATACGGACACCAGCCAGCCCTGTTCCACTCGGAGAGCATGGAGGAGGACTGCGCCTGCGAGGGAAACAGGGACAGCTTTCCTGACAGTAAGAGTTCAAACACATTGACCAAAGGTTGCCACGAGACCCCTCTGCTTGTAAACGCAGGAGGGCACGGGGACCCCGAATCTTTGCTAGGAACTGCTAATCCCGCGCAGGAGCTGGGAACGCACCAGTACAGGCATCAGCCCGCGCCCGGATTCAGGAATAAGGTGCCCAGCAGAGGTAAGGCTTCCTGCTGCCCGTGCAGGCCAGTGTCCACCCGAGCCGGCCGCTCACCTTCCTGCCCAGGACACCGCCCGGCACGGCACGGCAAGGGTTTCCTGACATGTTTTTGCACAGCACGGAATTACTGACATTCTTTTTGGCTTTTGTGGCCTTAAGTAAATTGCAGGCACAGCCTCTGTAATAAACAGGGTTGAGTAAGGAGGGAACCCAACCGGCTGCTTCCCTTAGGAATGTGACCTACTTCTGCAGGCAGGTAAAGCCCAGGCCCCAGCGTGCTGCCATCTTATCAGGGATGCTGTGTGCTGGCTATGGATTTATTCTTGCTGCTGCTGTTCCCCATTCCCTGTAAACACAGGGCAGGAACAGTTCAGCTGCCAGCACACCCCGAACTGTACAGTGTACCCATGTATTCCTGCTCTTAAGCACAGACCCTCAAGTCCAGGCACTGCTAAAGCTCCCACAAACCCACACAGTGACAGCGTTGGTCAGTGTCCTGTGGCCTTGCAGCCCCTCTGGTACTTGGGGAAGCAGCGTCAAGACTCTATCCCTGCTTGAACTGGAAAGGGTGGATTCTGGAGAATATGAGTTTAAACTTGCCATTAGTTTCTGAAGACCTTTCCTGCTCCTTGGAAGCGGCTGTGCTGTTGCTCCTCAGTGGCTCTGCTGGCAGCGCTGTGCTGTCAGAGAATTCCTGCCTGAGCTGTAATTCCAGACTCCTCTGCAGGAAAAACACTCTCCGAGCCCCTCGCTAAGAGGGCTTTCAGGAGAGGCTGAGCAGGCAGATCAGTATTCCCTGCAGGACTCGGGGTGCTGGGCTGGAGCCACCAGCTTGCCCTTGGCAGCGAGGGCCCTATTGCGGAGGAGCCGTGTCCAGGGCACAGGAGGCCCGGCTTTGTTTGGGGACACAGCACGGGTTTGTTGGGAAAGTACCGGGCTGGAACAGGCTGGCTCAGAGGTCTGAGTGGGGCTGCCAAGCCCTGACCCCCCAGAGCGTGGGCGGGGGGCAGGGACAAGGCAGGGCTGTTCTGAAATCCTCCAAAATTCTGGTTTACCGATGTGTTTGCTCTCAGAGCTCCATTTCCCTGCTCTG
>JAWWES010000067.1:5881121-5901558 GCA_035583135.1 Lophotriccus pileatus
GGCTGGAACAGGCTGGCTCAGAGGTCTGAGTGGGGCTGCCAAGCCCTGACCCCCCAGAGCGTGGGCGGGGGGCAGGGCTGTTCTGAAATCCTCCAAAATTCTGGTTTACCGATGTGTTTGCTCTCAGAGCTCCATTTCCCTGCTCTGCTTGGAGCATGAGTTGAGGGAATTGCCCCAGGTTCAGCAGAGGTGGGAAGCTCTGGAGGGGCTTTTGGTACCGAAGCATGAGTTGCATCTTGCCACCATAGCCCATTAGATGGACAGCGAGGTTTGGTGAAGTCAGAAGCCAAATCTCTACACCCACACTGCTGGTTACACAAGGGAACAGGACTTTAGACTACAAGGCCTTGTAAACGAATAAAGGCAAGTAAATGTTTACAAATATGCTTGTGTAAGCCCTTCTGACAGGGCTGCTTGGAGGGATCACGTAGTAAAATACGTCTTGGGATGCAACTGCTTGTACCACTTTCCTCATGGCCTCCATAACCCACTTGGACTCAGGCCTGCGCCACTTCGGGTCCAGGCAGAGTCGCCTCAAGGCTGCCCAGGAACCCTTACCTACACCAAATCCTACATCCCTGGGTTCTCCCACTGTTGACCTGCACCAAATCCGATGTCCCTGGGTTTTCCCACTATTTTTCCTAGACTGTGTTAGGAGGCTGCAGCTTCTCTTGAACGGGGAGTGCCTTCTCTCCCTGCCCCGGCTCTCCACATGTGTTTTCCCTAGAGCAGGGTGTAGCTTCTCAGTGGCTCAGGAGCGCCTGTGCTTCCACGGGCGCGTGTTGCTGATCACAAAGCCCTGGATGTCCGTGGAGCATCTGCCAGAGGTGGCAGCCAGGGACCGTGAGAGTCGACCAGATCCGCTTGGGATGCGCCTGAGCTGCCTGTGAGCAGCCCTGCTCCAGTTCTGCTCCAACGTAGCCGTCCCAGGCTGGGAGTGCTGCCCGTGGGAAACCTGCCGTGCCCCGGCACCGAGGGAGCCGAGCTGGCGGCGGCACTGCCCGCAGTGCCAGCGTCACATGCCACATGGACACAAAGGAGCCGTTCCCTGTGGATGTGGGGGTGAAAGGCCCTCCTCTGCAGCACTGGGGCGAGGAAAGGAGCCTGAATTCAGGGTGTGTGCCCCTTGGCCTGCTCCACATCCCCAGAGGTGCAGTGCTGGCACTGGGAAGCGTGTGGCTGCTTTTTGGGTCCCGGCTCTTCCAGGCTTGGGGGACTCGTCACCCCCAGCTCCGGGGCTGTTTGTGGAGCTGGAGCAGGAGCAGCAGGGCTGCTGGCCCCAACCACTGTTCCCGCAGTTGGAGCAGCATCCTGAGCAGTGTGTGGGTGGCACTGCTCCGCCAACATCTGTTACCTCATGTTTTCCTTCTCGCTTTTCCGGGAAAGCTGACTGTTAACCGCACGTAACCCCATGGTTGTGCAAAGGAAGGGGGAGGCCAGCTGTGCCTCTGGCTGGCCTGGGACAGGGCTCCAGCAGGAATGCCATGTCCCTGATGGAGGAAGGCCATGGGGAGCAGTGTAGCTGCTACCACGTAGCTACAGGTAGCTGTGCTACCATGCTCACTTGCCTGGGACTGGCACGGAGAGCTCATGGGATGGAGTCTCATTTGGATCCTGCTAATTTTATGGACAGATTTGATACTGTCCTGTGCAGGATCAGGAGCTGGACTTCAGCGATCCGTGTGGGTCCCTTCCAACTCGGGATATTCTGTGATTCTGTGAGATCTCTTTGGGGAGCAGTTTCGTGGCACCTCACATTTGCAGTACCAGCTGGGCAGTGTGGTGTCCCAGCACCGTGTCCCAGCACAGCAGGACATCACTTCCCACTGGCCAAAGCCCTGGGAAAGCTGATAGCCCTGGCTGAGGGATCTACCTGCAGCTGTGTCACCTCGGGGCAGCTCCCCAGCGCTCGCAGCCACGTCGCGTGTTTGTGCTCCGCGGGGTCTGTGCTGAGCGAGCTGTTTGTGTGCTCAGCCCCGATGACAGGCTCCTCCACGGCTCAGGACTTTATCCAAAACATCTTGTACTTGATGACGAGAGGCATTGCCTGATAGGAATGTGGCCTTTGCCCTCAGTCACAAGAGCTTGCGGTGCGGATGGACTTTGCCAGGCAGAACACTCGTGTGCTCCCGCAGCCAGATTGTGGGAGGGCAGGGAGAAGTCATCTGATAAAAGTGAACATCCTGGCCAGCTCTTCCAGCAGGATTATGTTGCTTACAATTGCCAGGGGGCCCTGCTAGAACATCCCGTGTTGGAGGCTCCCCCAGCTCTTGTGTAACGATGTGCACAGCGTGGGGGTCGAGCTCAGGCTTGAGGGGAAGGCAGCAGTGGGGAAGGGTCTGGTTCCTGTGCTCCTGCCCTTGTCCCTCCAATTTTAGCCTGCTTTTACAGACATGATCCCAGTGGGATTGGGATCTTAATGCTGGAGGGAGAAGCCTGCCAGGGTGCAGTCAGGGGCATTGGTGCTGCACCACTCCCACCACAGCAGCCAGGGGTCCCGTCTCTGCTCCACCAGCGAGGAGCACTTGTCCCTGGCATCACATCTCAGCCCCCAGTTCTGCAGTGGCACAAGTGGCTGGGATGTGCAGACCCTTTGCTAACCTGTCGTTTTCCTGTCTTGTCTGATTTTCAAGAGTCCATCGTAGGGAACTGCATGGACAGGAGCTCCCCCGGCCAAGCCCTGCAGCTGCCTGACCACAACGGCCTGGGCTACCCCGTGCGCCCCCCGTCCAGCGAGCACCCGCGGCCCAGGACCCTGCAGAGACATCACACCATCCAGAACAGTGATGATGCCTACGTAGGTGCCCTGGGGCCTCCAAGGCCCTTCCAGTGGAACAGCCCAGGCTGGCTCTGGCCTGGCTCTGGTCACACAGGGCTCTGCAGACACGCCGAGCCCAGCCGTGGGTCCGGCTGGGAAGGAGCTGGTCGTGGCAGCCCAGACCTCACTGCTCTGCTCCTGGGGAGGCTTGGGGTGCTGGGAACGAGTTCCACCTCAACATGAGGAAGAACGTTCCATGGAGGATGGCAGAGCACTGGAACAGCTGCCCAGGGAGGGTGTGGAGTCTCCCTCCCTGGAGATACTCAAACCCCACCTGGACGTGTTCCTGTGTCATCTGCTCTAGATGACTGTGCCTTGGCAGGGGGGTTGGATAGATGATCTCCACAGGTCCCTTCCAACCCCAGCTATTCTGTGATTCTGTTGGTTCAGAGGGATTTGGACTGTTCAGTCCATTCTCCTGTTGAGGGGACACTGGCTGCAGCCCAGCTGTGCCTGATGCACAGTCCTTGTCCTCCTGAACCCTCACCAAAGTTTTGCAGAAGCTCGCCGGTCAGTTTGCCTGAGAGCTGGGGTGCAGGTGGGGGGAATTGGGGCACCTCTCCCAAGCCCCCCTTGACGTGTGTGCTGTGTTCTCCCCAGGTGCAGTTAGATAACTTGCCTGGAATGAGCTTAATGGCAGGAAAAGCACTAAGCTCTGCTCGGATGTCGGACGCCGTGCTCAGCCAGTCGTCGCTGATGGCCAGTCAGCAGCTGCGTGACAGGGACAGCGAGGGTGAGGCCCTGGGCAAGCTGCAGACCTGGCACCTGGGGGGTGGGGGGCTCCTCAGGCTCTGGGTGGGGAGCTGAGAGGACCAGCTCGTGCTCTGTGTTGCAAAGCCACCTCTTCTTTGCAGAATGTGGGGAGAGTTTGGAAGGTCAGGAGCACCCCAACCTGGGCGATGGCAGCCAGCACCTAAACACCTCCTGTTACCCCTCCACGTGTATCACGGACGTCCTGCTGAGCTACAAGCACCCAGAGGTGCCCTTTGGGATGGAGCAGGCGGGGGTGTAACCAGGAGAGAGTGAGTATGCCTGTGTTCTGTCTCCCACACACTTCTCGGGCTGCCGTCATGGCCTTGCTCCTGTGCTGGGGTTGTTTGTTGTCCCCTCATTTGCCCAGGGCAAACACCCCTCCTTCCAGGCCTGTGCTGTTTCCAAAGCCCCTTTCCTGGGACAGGGCTGGGAATGGAGTGGGAGTGCTGGAGGGCTGTGGGAGCAGAACTGCCATTCTGGTGTCTCCTGACGTCTCTGTTTCTCCTCTCTTGCAGGGTTTGTGTACAGCTTTGAAACGAAAAGGTCCATTTTAAACCAACAGTATCTAGCAGCATTGCGCCAAATTGCCGTAGTATTTCTGACTAACTGGAATACCATGGCCCCTTTCCTCATCCTCACCTCATCCAGTGTGTCGTTCCTTTGGGTTCTTTAATTTCTGCCACACTTGCCTGTAACTCCAGCGACCACCGAACAACCAGAGACCTGAGCCCGGCGCGGCAGCGGAGGGTCGGTGGAGCCTCGGCACTGGGGCTGCTTTGGGGGCTGTCACTGCTGGGGCTGAGCCTCCCTGAGGAGTCCAAGGGGACTGGAGCCACTCCTGGATGGAGCCTGTGCTGTCCTTCCCCTGTGTCCCGCTGCACTGGGGGGATCTGAGCCTGGGGCCCTCCCCATCCCACCCGGAGCTCCGGCCGGTGCGGGGAGCTCCCACCCTGGTGCAATGCGCTTCTTGTCTCATCTCTGTCTGCTCTGTTCCCTCTTGTGTGCCGGGGTGCTCACAGGATCACCCCTTCCCTGCCCTTCCTCCCCCTCTTCTTTCCAAATCTGCCACGACTTGGGGTTTTTTTCTTTTCCTGGCTAATGTAGGGCAGACGGATTTTTCTTTGTTTCCTTTGCTTCTCCTCCTGATCACGTAGGAATTGGGTTTTTTTTTTGGTAAATGTTGTTTTATTATTATTGTTATTAATAAAAGGCAAAAGGAATTTCTGTTTGAGAGAAATTTTTAACTAGATTCTGTTCTATATGAATTGTGACTTGCACCTTTTGTTCAAAGTATTTTATTTCTTTTAACGACATTGTACTTGTGACTGGTTTTCTCTCGTGCCAGTGGCGACAGTGGTAATTCTCCTTATACAGTTGGGACGTGCAGAGGTCTCTTCTTTGTCCCTTTTCCATCCTTTCCTTGGTGGATAGAGCGGGAATCCCCCCCCACCGGGGCTCTGGAGCACGTGGTATCACCCTTGCCTTTGGGACTTGACAAGCTCCAGCTCAGATCCTTCTCACTGACACTTTTCTGGAATATTTTATAAAACTAAAGGAAAAATCAGCCCAGCCCTCCTGACTTTGCACAGAAGGAAGTGTGAAACCAGCACAGCAGAGGTGACTTTGCTCTCCTTACCCGTGCCTCTTCCCGGCCTCCCCTTCTCCGGGAAAACAACGCTAAGTGGCTCTGCAATCCCGAAAAACCAGAGAGGAGGGAAGCTCCGCAGCTCGCGGCCCCTCGCCCGGCGCCCGCGGGCTCGAGGAGGGGGCCCGGCGGGAAGGGTGGGAAACACGGAAAGCCTGTGTTTTTTTTTTTTTGCTCTGTCCCTTTGGTTCGTTCTCCTTTTGTTTACATGACACTGTATCCTGGGAGAGTCGCCGGGGCCCCCCTCCAGCAGCCGCCGCCCCGCGGGGCCGCGCCCACCGTGCCATCCGCAGCATCATCACACTTTTTTTATCATGGCTTTGTATTGTAGTGATCAATACGCGCAGTATATGTTGAATGTATATTAATATACTTTGCTATTATTTCTGTTTTTTGGAAATGTCAGAAGTATTTTTGTTTTTTTTTTTTCTCCTTCCTCATTTATGTTGGACTAAAACAAAACGGACAAAAAAAAGAAAAAAGTTTCGGTAAATCTTCAGTCCATTTTTTTTGTGGGTCACTTGCAACTAGTCAGTTAGTTGGACAGTGGGATCATAACAAATAAAACCATGATTATGATCTTCCGTGGGCTCTTGTTTGCCTTGTTGCTCAATGTCAAAGCTCAAGGGGCAGCAGCGCGGCCGCGCTTGAAGCTGCCGTGTCCCCAGTCCGTCTCTGGGGCTGTCACCTCCCCTGGGCTCCAGCTGCTTGGGTTTCCCAAAGCCCCCACGGCACTCACAGCCCTGACTGCAACGCCAGAGCTCAGCAGAGCCCAACTCATCCCGCGAAGGACGTGGGTGTGGGGAAATGCCTGCAGATCAAACCCTGCTGGGGGGCAATTCCTTCCCCAGCCAGGCTTTCCCAGGAATGGGGAGAGTCTGGGAGGAGCAGGAGCTGTGCCTCCAGCACCCTGCAGCGTTGCAGGGGATGGCTAATACCTGTGCAATGCCCATGAGGTGCCCAGTGAGCAGCTCCAGGCCTTGAGGCTTCTGGGAGCTGGTGCCACTCCAAAACAGGGAGCATCACTCCTCTGTAGCAGCTCCCCATGGCATTCCCAGCCCTGCTGGCCACACACTCCCCACAGCCCTGTCTGGGGATGTCCCCCCTCTCTCCCTGTCCCCTCTCTCCCTGTCCCCATTGCCAGATGCTTCTCCCAGGCTTGATTCCTGTGGGTCCCGGGGCTGGTGGCAGTGGGATGAGGGAGCACCTCAGGCTGAGGGGGGTTTTGGGGTGGCCACACTGGGGTGTTCAGGTCAGGCTGGTGCTGTCTCTGAGCTCAGCCTTCGCTTTGCTGCCCGGGTTTCCAAGGAAGGCTGGTGTGAGTGGGCAGCAGGGACCTCTGTGCTGGGGACGCAGCAGGAAAAGGGGTGACATGAGAAGTGCGGGTCTCACCGGCCCCGATGAAGGATGGGACACAGACCCCCAGTGCAGGCGAGGGGTCTGGGTACGGCAGGACAAATCCCTGCGGGAATAAACCTTGTCCCTGGGCCTCCGGCCAGTCCCTGGGGGCTGCGAGGGGCCCCGGCAAGGCCGCAGCGGCCAGCAGGAATCTGGGTCACCGGGAGCGTAAACAGGCTCCTTGGCCGGCGAGGCGCGTCCCGCCGGGAGCTCCTGTTTGCTCGCCGCCCCTGCCAAGCCAGCGCTGCTCGGCGCTGGGCTGCGCGATCCTTGAACCCTGCGCGCCACATCGCCCGCCGGGAGCGAGTTCTTGGGCCGCCGCGCTGGCTTATCTCCGCGGAACTGCCCCTCCGGCATAAATAGCGGCGCCGGAGCCCCGGCCGCTCAGACGGGACGAGCAGCAGCGGCAGAGATTGCTGGTAAGAGCCTGGGCTGCTCCAGAGGACCCGCGGTGCCGCAGGGACGGCATCCTTCGCTCGTGGGACACCGCGCCTCCCACCCGCGGCACCGGCGGGGGTCCCTCGAGCCGGGCTGGGGGCTCAGCTCCCGCCCGGGCTGGATTTGCTCCCTGAGCCCAACTCCCTTGCTCTGCCCCCAGGTTCAGCGCGAAGATGAGAGCCGTGGTGTTGACCCTCGCCCTGCTCTGCCTGACGGGTAGGTCCGGACGGGCCTGGGGCGGCGGCGGCTGCGAATCCCCGCGAGATGGAGCGGGATGGAGCGGGATGGAGCGGGATGGAGCGGGATGGAGCGGAATGGCGCTGCTGGAAGCCTCCAGTCAGGCTGCAGCCAAACGGCTCCCCGCTCCCCTCCCGAGCCAGGCAGGACCCCGGCAGGGCTGGAGCCGTCCCCGCTGCGGTCCCGCCGTCCCCGGGCAGTGTGTCCTGAGCACACCCGGCTGTCTCCGTAGGCACCCAGGCCCGCTCCTTCTGGCAGCACGATGAGCCCCAGGCGCCCCTGGATCGCCTCAGGGACATGCTGGATGTGTACCTGGAGACAGTGAAGGCCAGCGGCAAGGAAGCCATCTCCCAGTTCGAGGCCTCTGCCGTGGGCAAACAGCTGGAGTAAGTGGGGGGCGTGTGGCAGGGGCTGGAGGGGGGTCCCCCCGTGCCATGTGTGACCTCCCTCTGCTCCCGCAGCCTGAAGCTGGGCGAGAACCTCGACACCCTGGGTGCAGCCGCCGCCAAGCTCCGTGAGGACATTGCCCCCTACTACAAGGAGGTGCGAGAGATGTGGCTGAAGGACACCGAGAACCTGCGCCAGGAGCTGACCAAGGACCTGGAGGAGGTGAAGGAGAAGATCAAGCCCTTCCTGGACCAGTTCTCTGCCAAGTGGACGGAGGATCTGGAGCAGTACCGCCAGCGCCTGGCCCCCCTGGCCCAGGAGCTGAAGGAGATCAGCAAGCAGAAGGTGGAGCTGCTGCAGCAGAAGCTGACCCCCGTGGCCGAGGAGGCACGGGACCGGCTGCGCGGGCACGTCGAGGAGCTGCGCAAGAACGTGGCGCCCTTCAGCGACGAGCTGAGGCAGAAGCTGAGCCAGAAGCTGGAGGAGATCCGGGAGAAGGGCATCCCCCAGGCCGCCGAGTACCAGGCCAAGGTGGTGGAGCAGCTCAGCAACCTGCGTGAGAAGGTGACGCCCCTGGTGCAGGACTTCAAGGAGCGCCTCACCCCCTACACCGAGACCCTCAAGGCCCGTTTCATCACCTTCCTGGACGAACTCCAGAAGAGCGTGGCCTGAGCCGCCAGCCAGGGACTGACCCCAGCCCCGCTCCCGCAGCCGCCCCGGGTGCTTCCCCTCGGGGGGCTCTGGGGACAGGCTGCCAGAGCCCCGGGCCAGCCCAGCCCGGGGTGTCCTCCCCAGAGACCCCCTCCTCTCCTCCTTACCCCCTCTCCTCCCCTCCTTGGCGTCGCTCTCAGCTTTGCCTCCTTTTGTCAAATAAACATGACTTAAGTTATTGGAGCTCGCTCAGTCTTTGCAGTGGATGCTGGAGGGGACAGCCTGAACTGGGGTTGGGGGTGAGGGATCCTTCGGGCTGGGGGTACTGGAGGACCCAAGAGGGAATGGGGGTACGGGGAGCTGGTGTTGGGTGCCCTGGGCTCACCCTGTACTGAGCCCAGCCCTGCCCAGGGTGCAGCCAGGACTGGACCCACACAAAGAGCTCTGCAGGGAGCTGGGACTGAGTTTGCAGGAGCTGGAGCCCCTGGATTGTGGAAGCAGAACCTGTCTCCTGCTGCCCTGGGTACCCTGACACGGCCATGTGTAGCACCAGTGCCGGTGTCTGTCCCAGCCCTCCCTCTCCACAACTCACACTCCTCCTCCCCATCCCCACAGCGACATCACCACAGACATTTTGCTTCAGCCCCAGTTTATTGAGAGAACCATGACAGTGGGTGGGAGCCGGGGGGACCCCAGCCCAGTGAGACCCCAACCAGTCCCTGGTGGGGCTACACGGCCGGTGTCTTCTTCCAGAGCTCCGCCAGCTGCTCCTTGAGCCAGACCAGCCGCTGCTTCGCCAGCTCCGCGTTGTCCACCAGCCACTGCCTGCGAGGGGAGGGAGGGATGGGGGTCAGTGAGGGCCCGGACGGGCTCCCCACTGGCACTGGGGGACAGGAGAGGGACAGGGACAGGGTCCTGGGGTGGGGGCACTGGGGTCACCTGGCCTGCTGTGCTGCCTCTGACTCCCGCACCCTGCTGAAGGCGTCCTTGGCCATGGACGAGGCTTTCTGGGCGAGCTCCTGCACCTTCTGCACCAGAGCCTTCGGCTCCTCGGGCGTGTCGGCCCCTGCGAGCAGGAATCAGCTGGGAGTGGGGGGGACAGGGCTCTGGGGCTGTGCCTGCCCCCGGAGCGTGCCCCAGCACCCCGAGCCCCGACGCCCTCCTCCCGCACACCCCTCGCTGTCCCTTACTTGCTCCCACTGCCAGGACGGCCGTGCAGGCGAGCAGGAACAGCAGCGACGCCTTCATGGCTGGGGAGAGAGCAGAGCACATGGTGTGGGGTGGCAGGGGGGGCCACAAGGGTCCCAACCCCGACCCCATCCCCTTCCCAGCACGACCCTCACCAGGGGTGTCCCCACTCACCTGTGCTGGGCTCTGTGATGCAGGGGCAGCCCTGGGTTCCCCCTTTATACCCTCCCCACGGCCGCCCTTGAGGGGGTTTGTGCAAAGGTCAGGTTGGGGGGCTGGCCAGGAGCGGGGCACTGCGGGGGCTGCATCCGGCCAGGAGTTGGGAAATCCCGCGGGGACGGAGCCCGCCGGTCACCGTGTGTGGGTGTGTGTGCACATACCTGAGCACACGTGTGCGTGTGTCTCTGCACACGCGTGTGCGCGGCCAGCCCAGTGCCCGCTGCAGGGCACAGCGCGGGGACTGCAGCCCCGGGGACACGCCTGGGGCCGTGGGCACACACGGCACAAGGGTGACATCCAGCGGTCCCGGCCCTGGGCACCACGGCCTCGGGCACCACGGGAGCCCTTTGGACCTTGTCCCTGTCCCCGCCCGGCCGGTCCCTGCCCCTGCCCGCGATGACACACCAGCGGGGCCCCGGCTGCGGGTGGGCTGAGCGGGGGGTGCAGGGCTGCACCCCAGGGTGTGCCAGGAGCCCAAGGCCCATGGCCAACCACACACACGGCCCCTGCTCCATTCCCAGGCACTCCAGCACCCCATGGATGCAGTTCCTGCGGGCTCCTGACCTGTCCCTCTGGCAGGAGCCTGGACTGGGAAGGAGCAGTGCCATCCTGCACACACACAGCCTTGTGAGCCCCCAGCTCCATCACAGCATCACCCTGGGCCTGTGTCCTGCCCTGTTGCCCATCCCAGGCACAGCACAGCTGGTGGCAGGGCTGGGGCTCCCCTCAGTGTCCCCCCAGACCCTGTGCCCTGCCGCACCATCACACATCCCAGGTACCACACCTCGGGTACTGCACAGCTGGCACCAGCACAGCCACCACTGCACCCCACAGAGCAGTGAGCTGTCCCCTCTGCCCAGGGTCTCCATACTCAGGAGGGGCTCAGCTCCCTGCGTGCCCCGTGTACCCCCAACCCTCCTCTGCCCCCGCCCTGGCACCTCGCTGGGAGCTGGTGGGTTCACCGGGGCCACGGGTGATGTCAGGCTGCGGGTGATGATGTCAGGTCCGCGCACACATCAGGTGCTTCCACGTCTCAGCTTTGCTAAAGTCCAAGCCCGGGGCTGTGTCACAGCCTGCGTGGAAGCCAGGGGGGTGCTCAGGCTGCATAAATAGCGCGGGGAGCTGCCGGCTTGGCAGTACCACGGCCGTGGCAGCACAGGTGAGCAGCTGCACGGGCTGGAGAGAGCCAGTGCCTCCATGGCCTGTGGTGGGGCAGGGGGCTGGGGGGCTGCCGGCCTCTGGGGCTCCCTCACCTCCTCTCTCTGCTCCTGCAGGAGTCCTCAGTGCTCAGGATGGCGCCCAAGGTGGCCACGCTTGTCCTGGTGCTCCTCGCAGTCTCAGGTGAGGCGACGTGCGGGTGCTCGCAGGGGGTCCTGCCCCAGGGCAGCAGAGGGGACCTGCTGTCACCGGGGGAGTGGGACTGTCCTGGTGCTGATCCCACCATCCCCTCGCAGGGGCACGGGCTGATGTGAACCCCGACGAGGTGGCCAGTGTGATCTGGAAGTACTTCACGGAGCTGGGCAGCAATGCCAAGGAGACGGTGGACCAGCTGCAGCAGACTGAGCTCACCAAGCAGATCAAGTGAGTTGAGCCACGGGCTGAGGCTTGGGGGGCTCAGGGGGCTCAGGGGGTGCCGGGGGCACACGGGCACTGACCTGCCCCTTCTCCCCAGCACCCTCCTGAAGACCAACCTGCAGAGCGTCAGCGCCTACGCCGAGGACCTGCAGGAGCGGCTGGTGCCCTTCGCCACCGAGCTGCAGGCGCGGCTGGCGCAGGACTCGCAGCGCCTGAAGGAGCAGATCCGGCGCGAGCTGGCGGAGCTGCAGGCCAAGCTGGCGCCCTACGCCGACGAGGTGCACCAGCAGATCGGCACCAACATCCGCCAGCTGCAGGCCAAGATGAGCCCCTACGCCGAGGAGCTGCGCTCCCGCGTGGACAGCGGGGCCGGGGAGCTGCAGCGGGCGCTGGAGCCCTACGCGACCGAGCTGCGGGACCGGCTGAAGGACAACGCCCAGAGCATCCAGGCCTCCCTCAGCCCCTACGCCGACCGGCTGCAGGAGCAGATCGACGGCGGCGTGGAGAGCCTGAAGGAGCGGCTGGCGCCCATGGCCGACGAGCTGAAGGCGCAGGTCGGGCAGAGCGTGGCGGAGCTGCGGCGCGGGCTCAGCCCCTACGCCCAGGAGGTGCAGGACGGGCTCAACCGGCAGCTGGAGAGCCTGACGGCGCAGATGGAGCGGGCGGCCGAGGAGCTGCGCGCCCGCCTGGCCACCAGCTCCGAGGAGCTGCGCGCCCAGCTGAGCCCGCTGGCCCGGGAGCTGCGGGAGGCGGCGAGCGGCGACGCCGAGAGCCTGAGGCAGCGCCTGGCCCCCCTGGCCCAGCAGCTGGAGCAGCGCGTGGGGCAGACCGTGGAGGCCTTCCGGCAGCAGGCGGCTCCCTTCGGAGAGACCTTCGGGAAGCAGCTGGTGCAGCAGCTGGAGGAGATGCGCGGGAAGCTGGACTCGGGCACCGCCGGAGTGGAGGATCACCTGCAGCTGCTGGAGAAGGAGGTGCGGGACAAGGTGTCCGCCTTCCTCAGCACCATCCCGCCCCCCGAGAAATGAGTGCCCCCCGGGGCTGTGGGGAGCTGACAGGGGGTGGTTGGCCATCCCCAAGCGTTCCCAGCCGCTGCCCATGGCAGAAATAAACCTTGTGATGCACGTGTTGGTTCCTGTCCTTCCTTCCAGGATGGGCCGCCTGGTCCAGCCGCTCTGAGGGGGGAACATCACCCTGAACGTTCTGGGGAACCTGGGAGAGGGAGCAAAGGTGGGGGCAGCTGGGTGGGGGGCTCAGTGCTGGCTGGAGGGGGTGGCAGCCAGGTGAGCCGGAGGGCCAGCGTGGCACCAGGGCCCCGACATCACCTCCCTGGGGTGCCAGAGCAGCTGGGGGGCACCCAGAGCGCTCCAGGGGGGCAGAGCCCCGGGATGCAGCTGAGCATCCTCACTGTGCCACGGAGGATGGGATCCTGGGGGCCGTGCCAGGGCCGTGCCTCAGGGAGAGGAAAAGGGGACTGAGGGAGCCCCTCGAGCCGCTCCGCTGGCGGAAGCACGTGGTGGGATGGGAAGGGCTGGGATGCGACTGGAGCGCGGCCAGCGCTGCCTGGAGCGACCTCACGCGTTGGCACCGGCGAGGGAGCCGCGCGGACTTCGGGGCCGGAACAGCGCCGCGACTGCTCGGCCTTTCACCCCGGGAGCGCCGGACTTCGCCCCCCACTCACGGTGCCCGTTTGTATTCCCGGGGGAAAATCCCGAGCGCGGCGGCCGCAGGAAAGGTGCGCTCTGAGCTCCCTACCTGGGCTGCTGACACCGCTCATCCCACCCTCCCCGGGCACAGCCGGAGCCGGGCTCAGCCTCCCGCACCCATCCCGGGGGTCCAGGCTCCCCTTGCCGGCGTCCCCATCCCACCACCGCGGCATTCCGGCCGGCATTCCCGCCGGGATGCGAAGGTCGGCTGCGGGGCAGGGGCGGCGCGGGGGGCAGCGGGAAGTCAGGTGACCGTCACCTCCCAGGAACGTGCTCGGACCTCCACGTTGTGTTTACACGGAGTGAGGTCCAAAAAGCCTTCCTGCGCCGCAGGGCCTTATCGCCCGCTCCCCTGCTCCCCCCGGACCTATATAAGGGGAGCCGCGGGCCGGCGGGAGGGACGCGGGAGGCACTGGAGTCAGGTGAGGGACGGGGGCGCCTTGGTTTGGCTTTGTGGGGCCGGAGGAGCTGGGTGTGAGTGCAAAGGCGCACAACGGCGGGGTGACAGGGGACCCCAGGTGATATGGGGGACCCCGGGTGTTTATAGGGACACCCCAAGTGTTACAGGGTGTGAAGCAGAGGCACCACCACCCTGCGAGCACTTGGTGGAGCAGCCTCTCCCCTCTCTCCCGTCTCTCCCGCAGCCCAGCAGAGCCCGGCCCGGCAGACCATGCTGCTGAAGGCTGTGCTGCTCCTCTCCCTCCTGGCTGCCTTCCCAGGTGGGTGTGGACACAGGGGCTGGAGGGGGGGCAGCACCGCGGACACCCCGCTCACGCCACCCTCCCACCCGCAGTGTCACCGGCCCAGGCGGGGCAGGGCGGCTTCTGGGAATACCTGAGCCAGCTGACGGGGGACAAGGACAGCCTGGAGCAGGGCCACGGCAAGCTGGGCAAGGACATCACGTGAGTACAGCGCCCCGGGGTCCCCCAGCGTGGCTGGGGTCTGTGTCTCTGCCCCTGGGGGCACAGAGAGCCCTGGTGGGTGCTGGTGTTTGTCAGGGGGCAGCGTGGGCACAGGGGGTGCTGCTGTGGTCAGTCAGGGGTGCTTGGTGACTGTGTCCCGCAGGAACCTGAAGGAGAGCATTCAGGATGGGGTCAGCTACATGGGAGGCTTCCTGGGGAAGCTGTCGCCCCAGCCCCGCCTGCCGCCGGACTCGGGCAGCCTGCGGAAGGTGATCCGCAGGGAGCTGGAGAGCCTGCGGCTGAAGCTGTCCCCGTACGTGGACGAGGTGCACCAGCAGGTGGGGAAGCACCTGGAGGACCTGCGGCAGCGGCTGCGGCCCGTCACGGAGGAGCTGCTGGACGAGGTGTCGCTGCGGGCGCGGGAGCTGCGGCGGCGGCTGCTGCCCAGCCGCGAGGTGACGGCGCAGCTCCTGCAGGGCGCCGGCGAGCTCCAGCGCTTCGCGGCCCACTACGCCGACAAGCTGGCCCTGCACACGGACCAGGTGAAGGACATCTTCCACCCGTTCGCCGACAGGCTGGTCACCGAGATCCACCGCAACGTGCGGGAGCTGCACCGCTCCGTGGCCCCGCACGCCCGCGCCGCGCCCGAGCAGCTCAACCGGCACATCCAGGAGCTGTCGGCCAAGCTGACCCGCAACGCGCGGGACCTGCACCAGCAGATCCAGAGGAACCTGGAGCAGCTGAAGGCGAAGCTGAGCCTGTACCCCGAGAGCCTCGGGGAGCCCCCGGCAACCCCCGGCCGATACCGGGAGGCGCTGGCGCGGGAGGTGCAGCGGCGGGTGGAGGAGTTCCGGCGGGACACCTACGTCCAGATCCAGGCCTTCACGCGGGCGCTGGACCAGGAGACGGAGGAGATGCGGCTGAAGCTCAGCGCCCGCCCGGACCCGCAGGAGGAGCCGTGGGACGCGCCGCCGCCGCCCGTGGAGGATCTGCAGGCCCGGCTGGACGCGCTGTGGAGGGACCTGGCGCTCAGCCTGGGCGGGGAGGCGGGCGGGGAGCGGTGAGGGGCGGGGGCCGCGGGGCCGGGCCCGGAATGAACCGCAATAAAGGCGCCGCTATCGCCGCCATGGAAGCTCGTGTCACATGATCGCCCGGGGGGCACGTGACCGGTGGGACACGTGACTGGCCCACGTGACCGGCACGTGACGGGGAGCGCGCACCGCCATGTCGGCGTTGGGGGCGATGGAGGCGGGCCCGGGGTCGGGGGGGTCCCTGTTCCGGCCCCTCAGCGCCGAGGACGGCGAGCAGCAGCCGGCCGAGATCGAGTCCCTCTGCATGAACTGCTTCCGCAACGTGAGGGGGCGGGGGGAGCTGGGGCTGGGCCCCCCTGAGGGCTCTGCGGGGTCGGGGTGCGAGCTGGACAGGGGTTGGCGGGTGGGGGACACGGGGCTGCAGGGATGGGGGTCTGGGTACAGGGGTCTGCAGGAGCAAGGGAGGATCCAGTGGGGGCCGCAGCTGGTCCCGGGGTGGATGCACTGGTGGGATGTGGAGGGGAGTGGGCAGGAGCTGCTGGGTCGGGGAGAGGAGGTTGGGGGTTTGGGATCAGTGAGCTGCCCCCGCTGGGAGGGGCTGGCAGGGCTGTGGGGCCTGCGGGACGCTGCCCTGAGGGTTCGGGTTCCACGACAGGGAGTGACGCGGCTGCTGCTCACCAGGATCCCCTTCTTCAAAGAGATCATCGTCAGCTCCTTCTCCTGCGACAGCTGCTCCTGGTCCAACACGGAGATCCAGTCAGCGGGCAGGATCCAGGAGCAGGGCGTGCGCTACGCCCTGGCCGTCACCTCGCGCCAGGTGAAGGGCGTGGGCGCTGCCTTTTGGCCCCCACAGGCTGGTCTGGCTCCAGCCACACAGCGTTTATCTCCCGTGCTGTTTGGGGAAGAGCCGTGTTTGTTTGGCAGTAACTGTTCCAAGCACAAAATGTTCACGTTCCCAGCGGAGAGGGGCTGGAGCCAGTGCTGCTGCACAGCCCAGCGTGGCAGCCCCTGGGTCTGTTTGGGATCCTAACGCTGCTCCCCAACGGTGTGTGCAGGACATGAACAGGGAGGTGGTGAAGACTGACTGTGCCACGGCTCGAATTCCAGAGCTGGACTTCGAGATCCCTGCCTTCTCCCAGAAGGGAGGTGGGTGAGGTGCCCCCCCGGCTCAGAGCTGTTTGGGGAGGGGGCTGTGCTGTGTGAACGGTGCCATCAGCTCTGTTTTCTGCCCCTCTCCAGTCCTCACCACCATCGAGGGGATCATTGACAGAGCCGTGGCGGGCCTGGAGCAGGACCAGCCCGTGCGCAGGGTGAGCTGCTGGGAAAGGGGGAGCTCCTCAGGGGTGGCAAATCCTTGGGTTGATCATCCCCTGCCCGCTGGTGCCCCTGCAGCAGTCAGATCTGGTGATCCTGGAGGTCTTCTCCAGCCTAAAGCATCCTGTGATTCCGTGTCCTCTTGCAGGCGACAGACGAAGAGGTGGCCAGGAAAATAGACGAGTTCATTGGAAAGCTGAGGCAGCTGAAAGAAGTGAACTCCCCCTTCACCTTTGTGAGTGCCCGGGGGAGGGAGGCCCCGTTTGGCCCGGGGAGTGCAGGACGGCTCCCTCAGGCTCCCTTTTCCCGCAGATCCTGGATGATCCCTCGGGGAACAGCTTTGTGGAGAACCCCCACGCGCCTCGGCGCGACGACGCCCTGATGGTCACCCACTACAGGAGGACCCCCCAGCAGGCTGCTCTGCTGGGGCTGGAGGTGACTGGGGGCTGCTGGGCCGGGTGCTCTCAGCCTGGGCAGCGGGGCTGGTGAACCCCTTGTTCCCTGGGAGCCCCCAAATTAGGGAACCTGCTTCTCTTGCAGGGGGAGGAGGTGGATGCGAAGCCGCCTGACGCTGCAGAGGATCTGAGGGACGAGGTGGGTGATGCTGCAGTGCAGAGGTAACACCCAGGAGGGGCGTTCTGGGCTGGCTGGGACGTCCTGACCCCCATTCCACTTGCCCTGCCCCAGGTCCTGCAGTTCAACACCAACTGCCCTGAGTGCAATGCCCCGGCCCACACCAACATGAAGGTGGTGCGTATCCTTTGAGAGGGTGGGCGTGGGTGGGGGTCCCTGTGCTGACCCTGGGCTCTTCCTGCTGCACCTGGAGCCTGCCAGGGTGCAGAGCTGCCTCGGGCCGCTCACAGCCAGCTCCTGCAGTGCCTCGGGAGGGACCGAGGCTGCTGCCTTGAGGTTTTCCTTGACTGTCTGCTCCAGAAATCCCACACTTCAAGGAAGTGATTATCATGGCCACAAACTGCGACTCCTGTGGGCACAGGACGAACGAGGTGAGCTGGATAAACCCTCTTAAAGCATCGAGGTGTGATTTGGGTGTGAATCCCATGGAGCTGATGGCCAGCTGTTCCAGGTGAAGTCTGGAGGAGCGATAGAACCACAAGGCACCAGGATTACCCTCCGGATTACAGACCCTTCTGACATGACAAGGGACATCCTGAAGGTACAGTGCCCTTGGGTACCTGCCCTGTCCTCCTGTGGAGGCTGTGGGGAGGCCAGGGGGGACCAGCCATCCCTCCATGGGGACTCACAGGGTGTTCACCTTCGCAGTCCGAGACGTGCAGCGTGGAGATCCCAGAGCTGGAGTTTGAGCTGGGGATGGGAGCGCTGGGGGGGAAGTTCACCACGCTGGAGGGGCTGCTGAAGGACATCCGTGACCTGGTGAGTGTGCTGTGCCAGCCTGCTGGGGCTCAGGCCCCCTCTGTGCCCCTGTTTGGGCTGGTTCTGGTTCTGGCTGCCTCACAAGTGCTCACCTGCCCTGCCAGGTGGAGAGGAACCCCTTCACCCTGGGGGACAGCTCCACACCCAGCAGGACGGGCAAGCTGCAGGAGTTCATTGGGAAGCTGCAGGAGGTGAGTGTGCTCTGGATTCCCATCCTCTGCCAGAAGTGCTGAAGGGTTAGGAGGAGCCTTGATGGCTGGACCCGCTCTCTTCCTGCAGATCATAGATGGGAAGAGCAAGGTTCACTTCATCATGGATGACCCTGCAGGCAACAGCTACCTCCAGGTGCAGCCCTGGGCCCCTGGGGAGGGCTCTTCTGGGTGGGTGCTGGGGGCAGGGTGCCCCATCCTTTGGAAAGAGGGCAGTGCAGGAGGTCTCCCCTCTCCCCACAGAACGTGTACGCCCCGGAGGAGGACCCGGAGCTGAGGGTGGAGCGCTACGAGCGCACGTTCGAGCAGAACGAGGACCTGGGGCTGAACGACATGAAGACGGAAGGCTACGAGCCTGAGGGTGCCTCAGGGCGGTAGCAGGGGGTGCAGCCTGACCCCTCCAGACCCTTCCCCAGCCGCTCCAGGGACCAGGACTTGTGCCAGGACTGTTCTCCTCTTCCTGGGAGTCAGGGGAGCTGCTGTGCCCTGTGTTATGCTGATGTGTTGGGGCGGGGGGGGAGGGGCTGGAAATCGAGGCCGCGACCCGCAAATAAAGGTGTTTGGATAAAAATACATGGAGAAAATGTGTCCCGCCGCTGCCCTGCGCGTGCTCCATTCATAACCTGGGGCCCCGCCCACGGCCCATTCATGGCCCCGCCCACGGCCCATTCATAGCCGCAGTCACAGCCTGACCACGCCCCTCACCCCGCCCCCAGCAGAGGCCCCGCCCCTTCCGCCGGCGCGGGCATTGCGCGTCAGCGGCCGCGATGGCGGCGCCGGGGGTGTCCAAGGCCGAGTACCTGCAGCGCTACCTGAGCGGCCCCGCCGCGCCCGCCCCTCCCCGCCGCCGCCGCAAGAAGAGGCCGCCGGGCGGCACCGGCAGGGCCGGGTGAGTCCTGGGGGGAGAGGGGTTGGGTTCCCGGGTTCCCGCGATGCCCCAAGGTGTTCCCCAGAACCCCGCCCTGAGCTCCCCGCCCCGGCCCGGGACGCTCCTCACGGTCTCCCCGCTCGTAGGATGCGGATCGTGGATGATGACGTGAGCTGGAACAGCATCGCCGCCGCCCCGCAGAAGGAGGAGGAGGAGGAGGACGAAGCGGACATGCCTGTGGTGAGCCGGCGGTTCCGGACGCTAAATCCCTTCTCCCGTCTCCCTCTGGGAAGCACCTGCCAAACCCTCTCTCTCTGCCCCGGCGTTTGGTGGGATGTGCTGCGGGGATGGTGGGATTCCTGCTTGGAGCCCTGGAGAGCTGTGTGAGCTCAAAGGAGCCTGTTCTTTTTGGCCCTGTGTTTTCCAAGAGCACAGCGGTTCTGAGCGTCCCAACAACTGCTGGAACAAGGCAGGGGGAGCTGGGATGGCTGCTAAATAGGTTGTGTTGGAGGGTGGGAGTCCTGCCTCTTTTTCCTTCCCAGCCCTGTGGTGGTGTGTTTCCAGGTGGCAGAGTTCATTGATGAACGTCCTGATGAGGTGAAGCTCATGGAGGAATTCCGAACAAACTCCAAGTGGAAACTTCTGGGAGGTGGGAGCAGACCCTTCCACCCTCCCCCCCTAATGTTTGGCTGCTCTAAACAGTGACACAAGTCAAAAATAAATTCTTGGAATACTGGAGGGCTCCTGAGCTGTGCAGAGTCCTAACAGCAATGACTCTCATTGTTTTCTCTAGACCAGAACGAGGATTCCCAGAGTTCGGATATTTCGGGATCTGCCAAGTCTGCCACAAGGTATGGGGCGCTTCAACCAGGAATGCTCCTCTTGGTTCACCCTGGTTTGCTGGTTTTGTCTGTCTGGTTCTGCGGTTCCCAAGTGCTTTGCTGTAAAATGTGGGCAGAGGTGCACACAGGGCTTTTCCCTGCTGGATAACTCCTGCCTGGCAGGGGGGCTGGCAGCTCCCTGGGTGTGTGTGACATGGGGAACAGCTGTCCCATAATCCTCTGGCAGTGCCAGGGAAATCAGGGTGATGATCCCTCTCGATTGGAGTGATGGTGAGGGTGAAGAACTGAGAATTCCAGCTGTGCTGTGATCCAGGTTCCTGGGAGGGTTTCTGGGGGGTTGTGTCTCGGGGCTGCAGGTCACTACATGAATGCTATGAATTCACCTTCACAAAGCTGCTTTCAGCCTTGGCTGATTCCACAGCTCTGCAGGTTTTGTTTCCAAGCAAACCAGACACAGACTGAGCTCACTGTCACCTTCTCCTGCCCTTGCCCTCCCAGGCGGCAGCGCCACGACTCCCCGGAGCCTTCGCCAGCGAGGGGGGATCACAACGGCTCCCTGGAGCCCCCTGCCCCGAGACGGCAGCGCCACGACACCCCTGACCCGTCACCTCCCAGGAGGAAACGTCAGGATACCCCTGATCCATCCCCTCCCAGGAGGAAACGTCACGACACCCCTGATCCGTCACCTCCCAGGAGAAAACGTCAGGATACACCTGATCCATCCCCTCCCAGGAGGAAACGTCACGACACCCCTGATCCGTCACCTCCCAGGAGAAAACGTCAGGATACACCTGATCCATCCCCTCCCAGGAGGAAACGTCACGACACCCCTGATCCGTCACCTCCCAGGAGAAAACGTCAGGATAC